>JAHHFK020002973.1:0-432075 GCA_024533555.2 Aedes koreicus | reverse complement strand
AACGCTGGTAGATCACCTTTTCGTAGTGCGTTACGAAGTATCAGATCTACCACCGAACCCTAGTCCGAAATAATTCAAACTAGGGAACATATTTGGTTTTGTAGTAAAAGGAACATATAAAAGTCCTTATTACATTTTATGTCTTGTGAAAACTGACAATACTCGGATTGAGCCACCGAAGATGAGCTTGGAATAAGTAAAACATGGTAAGTCTTCATTCATGTGAATTCTCATTTTCTATTTGATGTTCTATAGTTTGAAGAGGTTAGGACTAGGTTTCTTATGCATGGTAAGTATCAGAGTCATTGTTTGGTATGTTTTCAATGAATTCGGTTTTGACGGATAGAGGAGCGAGCCTTTGAAGAGTGCTCTCACTCCTCAAAGGGTTTAAATAGTGGAAACCTTCAATAAAATCGATTCATTGCCAACAAAACAAACAATGACATTTGTGACAACTCCGAATACTTCATCATTTATCAATAGTGATAAAGTAACTCGACATGCACTAAACAAAGGATATGGGATATACTACAATAGATCAATTTACTGGTCGCAGTGGTTTATGCCCTGAGCATGAGCATGAGCATGATTGACCGCCCACGGATGCAATTCCGTTATTGCCAGATCAGCTGTGTTTGCACAAAGAACCAACAGATGATGTTTAGGACTAACATACATCTTCAATGTGTAAAAACTGGTGACCCATTATAAACCAATACCGGCGCCGGCCGTGCCCGAATGCTGGTCAAGTAGGGAATGGGAAGGAATGTGTTGACATGATACTCGCTTTGGAGGAAGCCGAGAAATCCTCTGCACTTCCACGAGAAATCACTGGGATGTTGGATAGTTGGGGAAAGGTTAGCAGCAGGGTTCGTTTTGGTTAACGATACGCTGAAAGTATGTACTTTTCGCCAAAAGCAATGGGCCGCTCCAATGTGACTGAAAAGAGACAAGCATAACGAAAAACAAAACAAATCAAAATAGACAAAATAAAATAAAACAGGATATTAGATATTGTCTTCAAAATTTGGTAGAAATAAATTATTTGTTGCTTTGCAAACCAGCTCTCCTCGATGTCCTAGATCTCGGCCAAGTCCTGCTGGACCCGCAGCTGCTGCCGTCGGCACTCGTCCACATCAAACCGGCCGTCGCCGACGTGTCGGAAACCTTCCGTTAGTAACATGATATCTGTGTCTAATACACTCTTCTTGCACCGATTAATTTACAAACTAAGCCTGCACACCGAATCAAAATTCACTTTGGCACGGTTTTGGTATTTTCTTCTAAAATCTTGTTCTAGATATAGGCACTTTATTTCTGCTCAGATTTTCCGTCGTCAATATTCTTCCTCAAACGTAGCAATCGCCAGCTCAGGTTCGATGCAAGAAGCAGCAGCTATCATGCCGTTCGTTTTGAACGACCAGACAGCAGACCCAAGAATGGACACTTTTTACAATTCACTTTTTCCACTGCTATTACGTTGCGACCGGACCGAAAAATATCACCAATCGACTCCGAACGACCGTAACTTTTTACTTTCAATCTTTGTAACCAAATTTTTGCCGTTTTTTAGCGTAAAAATTGCACTTCATTTCCATTGCTAGTACTGGAAAAATATTGTTCTAAAACAGAACGCTAAATTACTATATTTTCATTTGGCTTATCTCACATTTTATCGGTCGCTTTTGTCAAAATGACAACATTGCCCAGGCTACGCCAACAAGCGTCTTCATGTTTCAGCTGACAGTCTTTTGTGATCATATGACTCGTGGAGGCGTGTGGTAGGAACTTGTCATCATCAACAGGATAATAACGACTGTTCCAGAAAGTATAAGCACACCATATTTTAACGGTCACTTTGAATATAATAAAATATCTCAACATGTTTTGGCTGCGTCCTTTTGTTTGCACATTTCTGAATGACATAGCATCAAAAAAAAAGGCTCAGTTTTGTGTTACCTATCAAAATGCGCGGTCTTACTCCGGAACAACGAAAAAGTATCGTGCACAAATGGTGCACTGTGAGCGGACTCTCCTTGAGAAAATTGGCCAAGGAAGAGGGTGTAAGCGTCGGTGCGGTACGATCTGCGATTCGAAAATAAGAGAACAGTATACGTTTGAAGATGCGCCGAAGAGTGGTCGGAAATCCGGTCCTGTTAGTCCGGATATCGATAAATAGATCATTGATGCCTACAAGCGAAAACCAGCGACTTCCGTTCGGGATGTTGCGAAAAAACTAGGGACCTCGTCGAGTAACGTCATGCGTGCCAAAGAGAGTTGGGCCAAAAACATACCAGAAGCAGAAAAAACCCAAAAGGAACCCAAAACAGGCCGCGTCCGTGAAACCGCGGGCCCACAAACTCTACGATTCGTTATTGTGTAGAAATGCTGGGTGTATGATAATGGACGATGAAACGTATGTGAAACTAGATTACAGAACGCTTCCCGGGCCACAATTCTATACGGTAAGCGAAGACAAAGACATCCCCAAAACGGAGAAGGCAATTTTTGCCGAAAAATTCGGTAAGAAGGTTATGGTTTGGCAGGCAATATGCGAGTGTGGTAAAACATCTAGTCCGTACATCACAACGAAGACGATTAACACTCAGAAATACGTTAAGGAATGTCTCCAGAAGCGATTATTGCCGATAATCAGGCAGCACGAAGGTCAAGTAGTGTTTTGGCCTGATTTGGCGTCATGTCATTACGCAAAGGACACTTTAGAATGGTATAAAAGCCAAAATGTATGTTTCGTGCCGAAAGACATGAATCCGCCGAACTGCCCGGAGGCACGGCCAATCGAGACTTTTTGGGCTTTAACCAAAGCAAAGCTTTGAAAATTCATAAAACCAGCAGACGACATCCAAAAATTTAAAAAAGATTGACCAAAAGTGGTCAAAATAGTGGGAAGTACCACTGTGCAGAAGCTAATGGGTTATGTTCGAGGAAAAGTTAGGAGTATTGGCTATGATTAAATATTTTGATAAAACGAGAGTAAAATATCATATAAAACACAAATACAAATATAATTTGCCAAATAATATAAAAAAACATGACTTTTTTGTTATTTTGAAAGTGTGCTTATACTTTCTGGAACAGTCTATAGTGGCCTTATTTGATCAGAATTTCATGTTGATAAGATTTGTAGGTTTGAAGTTATGATAACATATGTGTAAATCGTGTATCATTTTAGGACATACCAATTTAAAAAATGAGCTATAGAAGATCATGGACGAGAACAGCTTTCCGGGGAAGCTGACCCGACTTTTCAAGGCTACGATGGATGGAACCCAGTGCTGTGTGAGGATATCGGGTGGATTATCGGGTTCATTCGAATCCCGCAGGGGGCTTCGTGGTGATGGTCTCTCTTGCCTCCTGTTCAACATTGCTCTTGAAGGTGTTATGCGACGAGCGGCGTTTGACATGCGAGGCACGATTTTCAACAGATCTGGTCAATTTATCTGCTTTGCCGATGACGTGGATATTGTCGGCAGAACATTTGAAGCGTTGGCAGAGCAGTACACCAGACTAAAGCGCGAAGCAGAGAAGATTAGGTTGAAGATAAATACGTCCAAAACGAAGTAAATGCTAGCAGGCGGAACCGAGAACGACAGGACCCGACTGGGCAGCAGTGTAACGATCGACGGCGATGAGTTCGAGGTAGTCAATGCATTTGTCTATCTCGGCTCACTGGTTACTGCGGACAATGATAACAGCCGTGAGATCCGGAGGCGGATTATCAGTGGAAGTCGTGCCTACTATGGCCTCCATAAGCAACTACGGTCAAACAGACTTAGCTCCCGTACGAAGTGCATCCTGTACAAAACGCTAATAAGGCCGGTTGTTCTCTACGGGCATGAGGTTTTTGAGCGACGGGTGTTAAGAACCATCTTTGGTGGAGTACAGGAGGACGGACTATGGAGGCGAAGGATGAACCATGAGCTCACGCAACTCGCCGGCGAACCCAGTATTCATAAGGTGGCAAAAGCTGGAAGGATACACTGGGCAGGACATGTTGCGAGAATGCCGGGCAACTATCCTGCAAAAATGGTGTTCGACGGGAATCCGGTTGGTACAAGACGACGTGGGGCGCAACGAGCAAGATGGTCAGACCAGGTGGAGCAAGACTTAGGTGGTACAAGGTGAAATTTTTTTTAACTGTTCCTATTCAGTCAAATTTGACGCACCTACATGAGTATTTACCTTTTTCATCCGGCATCGACCATGCTGAAATAACGGTGCAAAAAAAGCCGAGGTGAATTGATTTTAAAAGTAATACGTAGTTTTCACAAACCTATTAATATTGTATGCCAAAGTTTTATGTTGTTCTTGGGCAGCACAAGTTAATAATGATATTTCACGCGTAAAAAAATATTGTTATTCGTTACGCGTTGTGTGTAGCATATGAGACTTTAGTTTTCGAATATCGATTAGTGTTTTTAGACTAGTTTTCATCCATACCAAAAGAATGGCCAAATTTTGCTGCAAAACTTCAAACTTAGGCTGAAAACGTATCTTTCCAGCTGAATTCACATTCTGGACCACTGTGCAATGATCATTCAATCACAATGTTGACAATAACAAACTTTTATAAATGGAGTAAATTTTGAAACCGTCCCTATCTGTAGTCTGCTAAATGTTTGCTACTAGTTACATTGATCGAGTGCTTTATTAACGATAAAGTTGCAGAGCATCGGGATTTAATCCGAAGATAAAACCGGTAAGAGTCTACCAGCATTATGGGTATATGATATTGATTTTAATGCCAAAATTTGGACCACACTTTGTTCGGAGCAACCTTAATTTGTGAAACAATAACTCAAAATAGTAACAAGAAAGGACTGTATCGAATGTAAGTTAGTCACATATATTTCTCTCAAATATTACAAAAACTGTACATTGAACTGTTATTGTACGAGATTGAACTAAAAAATTTTACAGAACGGGTAAAATTAATATGATTCCTAGAGGAATTTTTGATTTTTTTTTACGAACACTTTTTATCATGTTCCATCATCATTATAACAATGTGGTGTCCCTTTATCCTAATTTTTTTTTAACTTCTGCATATCCCCAGTTGCTTCACCAGTATTTCTGAAGACCCTCTCCACAATCGCTCAGTAATGGCCAATTTAGCTTCTCATGTAAAGTCCGACAAATATCCTGCAGATATTTATTCGGCAGATTACCTTATTTATATTTCCGGTAGTGTAAAAAATTGTGAACTTCAAACCGCAGGAACATATTGCTTGCCTTCCCAGCACCTTTAAACAAAATATCTCTACTAGAATCGTCCTGTCCGCGTCGTTTACGTCCTCCCCTACGACGTCAGTACAATATTGTGGATCTTGAGTCTTCGTTCACATAGGTCTCGTCGTTGATCAAAATTCATGCATCATGAATATAATTTCTGGGCCTTTGTTGCTTTTGTTCTTCATTTTGTCTTGCGATTTTTTGGTTCTTGTTGGTTGCTTCGCTTTTTTGATAAGTTGGATCATTCTGAACCGGTGACTAGAAATGTATTAGGTGATGATGATTCTCTTTGCCAGGGTTGTCGTTCGGGGGGGTTGGAGGGGTTTGTTCGGTTAGCGCCCAAATTGTCTGAAACACGGCCAAAAGATGTTATTTTATACGGAGGAAGCCCTTATGTCATAAGTTCATTTAGCAAAAGGTCGTTTGGCATAAAGTCGATTAGCATAACGTCAATTGGCATAAAAATAACTTGAGCTAAGTGATCATATAACATAATGCCGTTTGGCACAATGACCATATAGCATAACACTCTTGAAATAAAATAGAATCCAAGTGGTCATTTGGCATAATGATCAATTGGCATAATGTTATTGACGTAGGCTTTTATCCATTGTAATATTTCTTTCTTTTTAAATAGGTTGTTCTGCAAAATATGGCACTCATAGGTTTCAGGGTTGAAATTGAAATTTGAAAAAGAAATGTTTTGTTCCCTGATGTTGAACAGTGAATTTATGGATTGACTAAAAGTATGTATGGTTTAGTTATGTGTGACATAATTCATTCGATACCGACAGAAACGCAATTGTCACGTATATTCAAATATGGGAAGTATTGTAAAATCCCTTCTTTATAAATTAGGCTGTAATTTTTTTAAATTATTCTACATTCTATGATATATATATCATACTTAATAATTGATTTGTCTCTTTAATTAAAATTGATGTGCCAAAACCATAATGCCATCTCCAAGTCCAGCGGGTAAATTGCTTTGAAATTGATCTCATTTTCTAGTATTTTTGCCAAACTGTTATAATGCCAAATGTTTCTGATGAAACGTTAATTTACAGAGTTTCATTCCAAATACTCTTTGTCAAACTGTTCGCCAATCAATGCCAAATGGTCATTATGCCAAAAAACTTTTATGCCAATTGAATTTTGATGTCCAAGTTATGTCAACTTATAGTTGTGCCAACTGAACCTGAAGGTGCATTCATCTTCCGATATTTATGCTAAATGGTCTTTTTGCCAAATGACCGTAATATTTTCAAATTTTCTTCTTTGTTTTATGCCAAATGATCATTAAACGGCCTTCATGCCAAATTATCATTGATTATCCAACATCTTATAACTAGAAAATAAGAAGAATGATTAGTAATTTCCATTTAATTCCAACTACCTTTATTGCTTATCTTGACAGATACGCGTATTTCGTCTACAATGTGCAGACTTCTTCAGTGTCGTGTACTAATAGTCGAGTATTAGTACACGACACTGAAGAAGTCTGCACATTGTAGACGAAATACGCGTATCTGTCAAGATAAGCAATAAAGGTAGTTGGAATTAAATGGAAATTACTTATCATTCTTCTTATTTTCTAGTTACAGGTATTCCACTAAACAGCTCACACTCTCCATAATTCAACATCTTATCCCAAATGACCTTATGCTTATCGACTTTATGCCAAAGGGCCTTATGCCACATGGGGTAGCCCCCTTTTATACGGAAAATCTTTTAACCGAGTTTCAGACAATTTGGCCAACAAAACCCCCCAAGGCGAAGAGAATCATTTTGTGCCGAAGTAGTGGATAACCCTACATATTTTTGTATTGATCACGAGGGTCTTTAAAACTCCGTAAAATTTCAAAACTTCAAACCGCCGGAACATATTACTTGCCATACCAGGTCTTTTAATACAAATATCTATACTTGTATCGTTCTGTCCACATCGCATACAACCAACGGCAGTATAATTTTGTGGACCTGGGATTGTTTTGAGTCCTCTGGCGCGAAGCGAGACGTAAAAAAAAATATCTTGTCATTTTTGCTCCGTTTTGATTTTATTTTTAGTTGTATTTTTTTTTAAATTTCGGTCGTGAAGTGCTCCTCGGAGTGTGCTTCCATTGATTGTTACGGGAGTGCCAACGGACCACCATCATACTTTGTGCGTTGCCCCAACGGTGTTCTTGCTACGATTGTGTGTGCCTTGCTCAATGCCCTGCTATGTGGATCAATCGTTTCTATGAAATCTAGCATGTGAAGTTTTTCGACAATGTTTTGACGTAGGGTAACGGGATGTAATGTCAGCCTAGCTCTTTCATTCGGCCTATGTACCAAAAATGTCATTAATTCGCTGATAATCAACAAAATTATGTTCCTATCAGGATGACCGATTGATTTTAAAGCGATTGAGACATTATTGATCAATTAATAGTTGTTCACTTCCGTGTAATTTTAGATTTCCTCAACTTTTTAGACAACATGACTTTACTGGTTAAGCTGAACAGATTATCTACACGATCTTCGAATGATCTTAATTTGCAGAAATTGAACCTATAAACCGAATAATACAGTCAAGATGTACAGAAATTAGTCACTCGTTGTAAACTAACAGGTCACATAGGTAAAATAACAATGATTTAAGAAGAAGACCATAGACCCAATGTTAGGAACATATTTTTTTCATGATTCCAACTATGGCCTGTTGTATGGAAAGCGTAGTAAAAATGTTGTTATTGGTAAAATTTACAATAAAAATGTCTGAGTTTCAGTTGAAAGTTTTCCATATGGCTCACCTTAACAAAAACTAAAGGAACAAAATCTGTGTAGAGTGAATTATAATGTTTTGATTATCAAATGGTCGCTAAATCATATGTGAAAATCACTTAAGTGTTTCTTAGCAGTTTTAGTATAGTTTGATTTATGAATTTGTTTGTTGGGTAGAGCGAATACAGCTGGAAATGCATTAAATCTGAAAATCAGAAAAAAAAATCTTACGAAGACAACCTTTAATAACAAATATATCGAATGGGACGAAGTTGTATCCATGAATAGACCCAGTTTGACGCTTATAGACCGACATTACATCCATATCCCTCGAAAGTTTCCGACTTTATAAAATGAGTTTTGTAACTTTTCGTGATACCTACTACCAAATGGCATATTAAACATATGTAAGCAGGTGTATTACTAGTTAAATATCGCTTCCAGCTCAAATACTTTATGAGTTATAGTAAAAAATGTAATCGATTGTTGCATATTAGGCTGAGTCAAGGGACACATACCCTAATTATCAACTGGACTAAATTCTGTGCTTCTAGTCGGATTATGAAGAAATTGTTCGAATAAACGATACCCGTGTCTTCAGTCTTCAGCTGGAGGTTATGGGCATTGCTCGATGCTAGCTGCATGATCGGGCTTTTTGTATCGGACACGTAATTAAATGGAATTCAGCTAAGTAGTTTTTACTTTTTATATTTTTGATATCAGTAGAGTCTTAGCTCCCGTAACGTTTGTTGTTTAGCGGGGGAAATTCCTTTAATTGTATATATTAATTTTTTGACCGTTTGGCACAATCTAAAGGTATTCACAAATCATGAATATTTGAATATGTGATTGTAAGTGTGTGTGTGCGTGTGTGTGAGAGAGAGTGTGCCTGTATATGTGTATGTGCATGAGCGTATGACTCTGTGTCGACGCGTCCTTCTTCTCCTTTTGAAAGCGAGTAATGGCGCTATAACCATAAGCCATAAACGGCTAGGACAAGAGTTAGTGCTCATGTCCCAACCGACAGTCAAGCTCTCACGCAAGAAAAGGCGCTACTCTCTTGGATTTGGAGCTTGTATATAAACGCCTGTGTGGACAACAAAGGAGTGCATTAACTTTCCTAGCTTCGTCACTCCCAACGACCAATATACATATAAATAAACATATGCTTTCTCGTCAAGGAAAGCCTCCCGCACAATCTCATCCAACTTCCAACTCCAGATGTCTATGAAGGTAGCATGAGTTCTTAGCATCTTCTTAAGTAGACATCTAATCAACACTTCCCTCCCATCCCTTACTGATCATAAGGACCTGGCCAGGTGTTGTGCAAAGAGAACGCTGGATGAAGAGCTTGTGACACCCGAGGCAGCTCTTCTGGCGCTTCCATCGTCTCTACAACAGCCAACCCAGGATTGTGTATGGTCGAAAAATGCTATGCTATGCTATGCTATGCTGGGATGGTTTTGAGTCCTCTTTCTCGTAGATTGTCTCTTTTGTTGTCAAATTGAATTAGTCGTATTGACGGTGGTTATGATACGCTTACCTTACCGGGGTCCGTATTAACTTCTGTATTATTTGTAACATTGCATTTTTAAGGGCGGCTTGTTGGGCCTTCTCCAACCCCCTGTCTCGCCGGAGGACCATCGTGCACAGCACTGTTTAGAGTCCCAGGCTGGCACGAGGACGATGATCAGCCGCTCCTAACATGGAGAACAAACGCTGTTTTGAGCCGCCCCTAACATGGAGAACAGATGCGCAGATAGACTGCGCCCTTTGAAGAGGGCAGCCCCCTCTTCCCTGTCAGCATATGACGAAGGTCCCACCGGGGTTGGTTACCCGATCTTTCCTATGGTTACTCATACCCCAGTCGGCACCACGGGGAGGTAGGGAGAGGAGTTACTGAACAAGAGGCTAAGGATCGCAGTAGGATCTATTTTATACCTGCAGGTACGCGAAGTACCAATGGTACGCATTGGTCAATTAATTAACCAACCATGATACGCGTTAGAAATTACGCGTTAGAAATTAATTTATATTTCCGGTTTATTTGAGCGGCAGGACACCATTTTGCGCTATATACACTTCGGATATTAGTTAACTAAATTCCTCGTCGCTGCAAATATCTGAAGGCAAGAAACTTAGCATGATTCCTTGGATTTGAATGCGAATTGCAATGCAGTGGAATGAAAATAACTCAATAGTTTCTCTAATTCAATGGAACGTATGGAATACTGAAAAAAAAAATTCTTCTTGATTGTTTAAATCCTTTTGCATAAGGTAAGACGAAGGCGTGGATTACTTTTAGCAAGATCAAAATTACATTAACGAGTACGAGCTCCTGATTTAGAAATACTATTTATGAATTTGGGTTTTTATACAGAAAATTAAAAGCTTGCATCGAAGAAGACTCTAATTGATCCAACCAATTTAAATCGCCAGAAGGTGCAGTTGATTTCATGGTGCGAATATTCCCAGTCAATCTGTTTACTTGGCAATTTGAACCCCTACTGTAAAGTTTGTGTTGCAGCACTAACGAACCATTGGCTGGTATTATCCAATATCACAACTTTAAAATACGCCATCTTACAAAATTCACTAGTTTATTGCTGAATTTTAAATGTCTTGAATAATCCAAAAAAATACAAGACAAATTTCCAATCGATTAATGCAAACATTTAAAAAAATTAACGAGGAATGACTCCGTTATTAAAGTTAAAAAATGTATCACTTCTCATGACTCTCACATTGTTCGTCCTTATAATGGAGTACCCTCATCTAGAAAAAGAAAGCGTAGCCTACGTTAAACCAGTGGTGCCACTAACCTCCTATTCATGTGCTGTTTTGAGTGAGACATTCCAACATACAAACTAGCTGAAACTTATCTCATTCTTTTCTGCTTGATGATAAACAGACGCTGCACTTGGCAGTGGATGACTATGGTTGACAATGAACAATGGTTAATATCATTTTACCCAGCATAATGCATCGGTTGGTTGTTCTAACAATGTCTGCCAGTGGCAGATATTTTCCGCAAATATAATAATACAACCCCAAGCCCACCCAAACTGTTCAGCAAGTCACGAACATCCACGAGGACAGAGAACGCTTTGACGCTCATTAAAATTCCTCACCACAAGTCACTCCACTGTGGGTAAACAACAGCTTTGCAATGTGCTGCAAAACCATAAAAACATGTTCTCCCTCGAGGTGGTGAGTCAAGGTAGAAAATTCAAGCAGCGGTAAAATACCATTCAAATCTCGAGATGCTGGAAAGGAGATGAATTTCAATATAACTTGTAGTCTAGGAAGCGTGAGTGAAAGTACTTTCAACGAAGACGATAACAATGTACTGCATCCTTCCGGTACCGGATGCCTAACCATTGTAATGACGCAGAAAAAAGGAAAACAAATTAGAAATACCGGACCTCTTTCCATTCTTCGTTGATTCATGAAAACAGTATCAAACAGAATTGTTGTAGTCTCTCAGCTGGGTGCTCCTTAGCTTTGAAGAGTACTTTACATGCATCATTGAACCTAGTCGATAGACAGGCTGGCAGCATAATGCCGTGTGCTCAAGAAGCCGCATCTTCAACATTCGAAGATATCGAAAAACACGACTTATATTCCGCTGCGGTTGTACGGCAGCTCTCCATCGCCATACAGTTCATGCGCACTCCTTGGTTGCAGTGAAAATACATTCAACACATTATACGGTTCAGCCGATACCGTGAAACGGAGTAACATTGATCAGCGGGGTAACATTGATCGCTTTGGGTTGCATTTAAAGTTGATGCGTAGGAAAATTTCCGTGAAAGAGATCAACAATAATCTTAATGGGATTTTATCACATGTTTTTGTTTGAATATTTCACGTGTTTTTGATAACAAAAAAGTGGAAAAATAATACCTTAATTTATTAGGCACTCAGTAGTATGCAAAACAAACGGTCATAAAGTTTTACTGATTGATGTCATTAACTTTTGAGCGGTTCGTTTTGGTCTAATAAAATGAATCATTTTAATAATGTCGGTAAAATGTTCCCATTCCCATTGAAGGTAATGGTTTTCTGTGAAATGTTCAGTGATTTTTGACGTACTTGCCTTCATTTAGGCGTAATTATGCACTTCATCAAAAAAAATCATAATTCATGTAGAAATTGCACTGCGTAAGAGATTTATAGCGTAAATGCCTATTCAAAGAACCCAAATCTAGTCTAATACTTTTATAATATCATTTATAAGCATTTGTAGTGCTGATTAATGTTGGCGCATAGCGATGTATTCGAATTTTATATTTTTGAATTGTCATATAAATAAACAAAATCATCAACATGACAAAAAATCATGTTGATTGATTGAGCCGCAAGACTTGTTTAAAAAAAAAACATGCAATACTGGTCTTAAAAGTCTCTAAGAAGTACTGAAAAAAGTTATCAATGTTGCCACGTTTTACGGCCCAATGACTTCCTTGGTAGTTGCTACATTCTACCATAGCTGTGGTTTTACCGTGTTTGCAATCATGGTGAGAGGGTAGTGCAAGGGATTCTTTTGTGGTGCTTTTTATTTGCACTCTTCCGGAAGGAGTGGGGTGATGTAAATTTTTCTCATGTGAAGCAAAAAGGTGTGTACTTATTTGAAATGATGTAGGCTCGTTTTGCGGTGCTTGGACTTTTAGGCACGAAGCTCAGATTATGCTTCAGGAGTTACAATCAGTTCATTGACTCTGTGCGGTAGATGGGACAGGTAAACTCAATTTATGTCGGAAAGTGGAGTGGGATTAATGTCGTACTTAGCTTGGAAATGTAGGTTCAGCTTGCTTAGGGGTTGATGGAGGAGTTTGGCAAGTCATTTAGAATAATGGAACAGATATTAAAAGAACACAAGATTGAACAAATACTGGATCGGGTAACAAAAGAAAAGTTAAGGACGCACTGGTTGCTAAGTTTTTAAAGTTAATAAAAAGTTAAAAGAGAAAGCTACTTTGAACGCGTTTTAAGTTTTTTTTAGTGTCTGGAAATATATTGGAAGCGTTACGAAAACATTTTAATTAAATAAATACTGAAACATAAATGGAAATATGCGGATAGCGCCCCATATTTTAAATCACATTCCAAGCGAAAATTTTGGTTATATGAGGGATCTGTCAATCATGTTTTAGACCTCTACTTATTTGGGATTGGATCATTAATGAAGCAATCGGAGTTTTTTCACTTTAAAAACTTCAAATATATGGGCTTCAAATGGTGAGTTGACAACTTCGACCCCCCCCCCCCCCCCCCCCCCCCCCCCCCCCCCCCCCCACACCCCACCACAACCCCAAAACCCGCCCCCCCCACCACAAAAAAAGGGGGGCCCCCCCAATTATATTTATATTTTTTATTTTTTATTTATTTTAAAATAACAACACACAAAACACCCCACACAACCCCCAAAAAAAAAAACTGGAAAATAAACAACAACGAGGAAAACCAACAAAAAAAAAATTAAAAGAACAAAACAGAAAAAATATTATATAAAAAAACGTTTTAAAAATCATTTTTCCCCCCCAACCCCAAAAAAACCCCGGACCACAAACAAGCCACCAAAGGCTCAATTTGTTTTTCAGCATAACATTTAATTTAAAACTGCACTTCTAAACTTCAACTACTATTAGGGGTATTCCTAGAAAATGTCGTATTTGCAGACAACTTCATATCTATTGTTCTGACATGAATTTTGACATTGACAGCTATCACATCCGAAACTTCATTCTATTCTCTAGTTATTTCAGTGTAACTTACGCATCATTAGTGAAAGTAAACAAGTTTTTGTAAAGCCGAAAAATGTCGAAATTCGAGCCATCAAAGCAGCATTTGCGGGAAGTTTTAATTTTCCTGTTTAATTCGAAGAAAAATGCATCTCAAGCATGTGAATTGCTCTCCGAAACATACCCGGACTACAAAATCGACGTTCGAATGTGTCAACGTTGGTTTGCACGCTTTAAAAGTGGTGATTTTGTCACTGAAGACAAGGAACGCCCCGGCCCGGTCAAAAAGTTTGAAGACGTCGAATTGGAAACTTTGCTCGACCAAGACCCCTCACAAACGCAAAAAGAACTTGCAGCAGCATTGAGAGTTAACCAACCAGCCATTAGTAAGCGTTTGAAAGCATTGGGAATGATTCGAAAGGTCGGTCATTGGGTGCCATACGAATTGCGGCCGAGAGACGTTGAGCGCCGTTTTTTCACATGCGAAGAGCTGCTTAAACGGCACATACGGAAGGGTTTTTTGGATCGAATTGTGACTGGTGACGAAAAGTGGATCCATTACGACAATCCAAAACGTAAGGCAACGTATGGATACCCCGGTCATGCCACAACATCGACGGCCAATCCCAATATTCATGGCCAGAAAATCATGCTGTGTATTTGGTGGGACCAGCTGGGTGTGGTCTACTATGAGCTGTTGCAACCAAAAGAAACCATCACGGGCGAAGTCTACCGGCGACAACTGATGCGTTTGAGCCGTGCATTGCGTGAAAATCGGCCGCAATACGCTAAAAAACACAACAAAGTCATTTTGCAACATGACAATGCTCGGCCACATGTTGCACAGCCGGTGAAAACATACTTGGAAACGCTCAAGTGGGATGTCCTACCCCACCCGCCATATAGTCCGGACATTGCGCCATCCGATTACCATCTCTTCCGATCGATGCAACATGGCCTGGCTGACCAGCACTTCCGTAATTATGACGAAGTCAAAAAATGGATCGATTCGTGGATAGCCGCCAAACCAGCATCATTTTTCCGAGAGGGTATCCGTCAACTACCACAAAGATGGGAAAAAGTTATAGCTAGCGATGGCCAATACTTTGAACAATAAATGTATAACCATTTTTTCACAATAAAGCATCAAATTTGCAAAAAAAAAGACATTTTCTAAGAATACACCTAATATTCTAAAAAAACCGCCCTTTGCCCTATAACAAAGGTGGGTTTTTTTTTAAATTTTTTTTTTGTGGTTTTTTGGGTAAAATAAGCATTTTTTTAAAAAACAACCAACCCGGACTCTTCGACCACCCCAATTGCTCCCTTTGAAATGTTACTAGAACAGTATAAAGAAAACTATTACAACACGTCTTATAAAATAATATCTTTTATTGAAATTTTATCTCAGATATTTGGAATGATCTATTCTGTTTTCAGATTTTCCAGGACTAGAAGTATATTAATACATAACTAATTTTTATCTATTTTTCAGTAACAATCCATTGGATGTACCATTTAATTTTAAAATTTGAATAAATTAGCATTCTTGTCTATAATGGTATCCTAATTTTTCGTGTACAAAATATGCTAAATATTAAATAACACATAACGGGGGAAAGGGAGGGACCATCAGGGCACCCAAGGAAAACGATTTGGATAGGGAGCATGCGACTGCCTCCTCCCTATTGTTAACATTTCGCGGAACGAGGGCGGGCTCTTCGACCCCATATATTGGGTTTATTCTGTCAAACGAGGGCTCGATTCTAGTGCTGTCTGTGTGACCTAGCTTTTGGGAAAGAGATTCTTTTCCCTATATTCGCGGGTTTCCCGTAAGTGTATCTGCTTGCGGGTCCGCCCAAACGTTTTTGGCCCTTCATACAGGAGCTTGATGATCACAAACAATAATAGAATCCTGATCAAATCGTTTTTCAGATTATTCCACTGCTATGGGAAGTTACCTTGCTACAATAGATGGTAGTATTATATCATCATCATCATCATCATCATAAAAAAAATATAAAAAAATAATAAATTTTATTTAAAAAAAAAAAAAAATTTTTTTTTTTTTTTTTTTTTTTCTCCCCCCCCCCCCCCACCCCCCACCCCCACCACCATAATATTATATTGTTTTATATATTTATAATTTTCTCTTCTCAAAAAAATAAAAATATAAAAAAAAAAAGAAAAAAAAATTTATAAGTTATTATTTTCCCCCCCCGATGATCCCCCCCCGCCGCCGCCACATTACCCCCCAATATAAATAATTATAATATAAACCACAAAAATAACTTTTGTTGAAAAAACACCGCAGAAAAAAACCTCCGTTCGATGATATGTTCTTACTACCGCCGGCAACCCGGTGCGAAGAAATCCGCCATCGTGGGGCACATCCTGTTACTGGTATACAGCAGATTCGGCATCTACAATTTCATCACTTTGCTGGACATGGAGAGAAAGCCTGGTTCCGGATAGTCCAGCAGAAACTGAGGTTAAACACCGTGGGGAAGTAGTGAAATCCTTCCATACCTTGGGCCGAGAGGTTGCTGCAACTGGACCAACCGTCAAAAATTACCTCTACCGTTTCAAAGCAGCAGGCCACCACCCAGAATTAGCGGCTGACAACAATGTCCAAAGATATGATAGACGATTAGACATATCTGAACCTGGACGGCAACGACTGGTAGGGGTCTGGATATTCCGAGTCCGCTGTCAAAGAGTAGGGCAGCAAGGTCAAGAATATCTCCCACACCATGTTCCCGTAGAAGGTTAACCCGTGGATAGCAATCAGTGGCCACTGTTCTATTTTTCGGGACTTTGTGTGCATGGGAAGATTAACTGTTCCAAATGTCCGCCAGAAATGGCCGTTTTCGGAGGGTGCTTGAGCCGGACTTTAGCCAATCGAGAATTACTGGGCCAAGCTCAAACGCAGGGTCTATTCCAACAATTTTGGGTCCGAATCCTAGAGACACCTGATCGATAAAGCAAAAAAGAAGCTTAAAATTTCTCAACATCGTTCTTTTTTACGACTATGGTCAAAAGTCCCAGCTATCTGCCGTACAGCCGCTTGCTAGGATACGAAAGCATTTTTGTAAAATGATCAATAAATGTTTTATTTGAGTTAAATATAACGGATTTATTTTTCACAGTTTTTTTTTTAAACTCTTTCTGAAAACTCGAATTGGCAGACGTTAGAGTAAGATCTCTTTCGTAGGCCGCACAAAATATGTGATTTATCCAAGAAGACGTCGAAAAACCTAGTTAATGGTATAAATTTGTAGTTTTTTTTTTACCAATATTTACCAATATACAAGAAAAAACTTTTTTTTGGATTCAATTGAATTTAAATTTCTTACACAGTACTACTTTCCACCTTAAATTTCCATGTCGACGTTAAATTTCGTTAAGTTATTAAGCATAATAATTCCAGCAAATAAATAAAAATCTAAACATAATTCAGCAAAACCAATTTTTATTTCAGTTAGAGTTATACATAAGTACAGGGTGTCTCACAATAGGTGTCACTAAAACAAAATGGGATTACAGCAAAATAAATCAACCAAATCATAGCATTTATTTTTCATTTGAAAGATGCATGTTATAGAAATAAACCATACTAATTCAATTCGAATATCTCTCGCCCTTTTCCTTGATAACTTTGCATAAACGCTTTGTAAACCCACCGCAACTGGCACGCACGATTTCCTGAGAAATTGGGTTCCAAATATCTACCAAATGTTTCTTGAATCGATCTTAAGTAAGCCCTTTCATAGGGCCTATATGTTGAAGCATATAACCCAAAACAAAGTAGTCAAGTGGCAAGTGGGTTAAGATCCGGTGAAGATGCAGGCCATTCTTCGCTTGTGATGAAATCGGGCAAATTTTCCGCGCACCACGCTTGTGTCTTCTTTGCCTTGTGAGCTGGAGCTGAATCCTGTTGGAAACAATATGGTGTATTCCCATACAGCGTTGAAGCATGAGAAAGCAGATGGTTCTTCAAAACCTGCTCGATGTAATATTCAGTGTTGATTTTTACGTTAGGTTCTATGAAAAGAAGAGGAAGTTTTCCTTTTCGTGAAACGGCGCCCCATGCCATGATTTTCGATACATTCTGATAGCGTTGTACAGCTAGTTTATCTGTAGGAATATTGGCAAGACTTTTGCCATACACACGATCATTTGGTTGCTTATGACTGTCCTGAAAGAGGAAGAGCTTTTCATCCGAAAATAAAATCTCGTAGTCACCGTGCCGAACCAAAAGATTTCTGCTTCTTTGGACCCTAGTTTGCTTTTAACGCTCCGTCAACCCGTGAACCCGTTGTTTCTTGTACGGTTTGTATTCCAGATCATGTCTGAAGAGCCTGTTCATTAAAGCAGGGGGCATTTGAAATTGTTTGCTCAATTTACGGCCAGATACGGCCGGATTACGTCTCATTCGCTCCCTCATACATTTGATCTTTTTCTTCGTTCTGGCAGATCGTCTGAAACCTCCTTTGTGTTGAATCTGGACATTTCCAGTTTCCTTGAACCGTTTCAAGGTACGAAAAACATAACGCTTACTCACTCCGAACTGCTTAAGGCTATTGAATATCTGACACGGTCTAAGCTTTTGCAAATGTAATTTTAAAACTTGCTCCCGTATGGCTTCCATGGTAGCTGATAAATATAAACAAACGGAATCGTTTATTTATCTTCAGCGATAAGCTGTTAAAAGAATACACTCAAAACGGGTATAATCAATTCCGCTGTTAAAATTACCCAGCTGAAATAAACCAAGACTGAAAAAAGGCGACACCTATTGTGACACATAACAGTTGATTGAGAGGTTAATCCTTCTCGCTGTAAAATTCTCGAACTTTCTGTGGTACACCCGCCATCAGATTCCATATAGTATCCTCAGATACGCTAACGGTGGCGGTTCTCCATCTGTCTCCATCTGTTCTCCATCCTGCATCTCCATGCGAGTGCTGCGAAAATATTGCGGATTACAAAATAAACAAGTGACACTGCTGATGATGGTTATTTTGATCGTTATTAGGACGTAAGGTCTGCTACTCTTAAAATTCCACAACATTTCACAAAGATAACACTTGTTAGATGGAATCTTGGGATTATAATCCAATGCGATTGAATAAAGAGTGTTGATGCATTCGACAGTTTTGCCATAATAGGAAAATTGTAACACATATATACATTTAATTATTATGTCTTATATGTCCAATTATCATTTTGATTCTTTCTTTTCCCCTTATGATAAAGAAGTATCTATGCCTTGAATACAAGAAGGTACAACGGAATCTGTGGTAGGCTTTGGCACTTATTACTGAATGTATTTTTCATTTCCGGTTTGCAAATGGACATATGACCAAATCTGAGCTGATCTGATTCATGCAGCGCTGTGTTCTATTTGGCTAGTGTCTGATTTTACAGTTCAATCTTTGTCATTTCCTTATCATAACTCACAATATCATTTTATTTGATAATATTGTTTTATTGATTTTACTTCATTGATGATTTAAACATTACTTATTGCTTCTTATGTCCATATGCTGTTAACTCCCTTTCAATTAAATCTTCCCTGTTTTCCTAACTCAGGAGCAATCACTATTAGGCCAGCAAAAATAAAAGCGGATTGCTTGTATAAAATCAGCATCAAGTAGCAAATAGTAACCATGGTAACAGTAAATTAAAATGTTTAAATGTTAGTTTTGTAAAATTTAAATAGATTTAACTAATGTTTTCAGGATACTTCAAATCAAGATTTTGGTGGATTGCTTTTATCGCTGAAAACGAACGAAAACGTGCTTAAGCGTGGAACCACAGAGCTCTACACTTTAGCACTTTACAACATTTCTTACATTTCAGGATCAACCGTATGATGATCATATATAATAGATTCGAATGCTTGTGGTATTTTTCATTTACATAAATACATACACTATTATATAAATATTTCATGGGAATGGGAGGGACCATCAGGGCACCCGATTGAAGCACTCTGGATTAGGAGAGTGGGAATGCCAACTCCCCATTGCTAACAGTTTGTGAATAGAGGGCGGGCTCTTCTCCCCGCCCATTGGGGCATCCTCATGTTAGATAGCTCGCTCTTATGACCAATTGTTCAATCTTGTTGTTGGAAGGAGATTCTTTATATCCCTGTGGATACGTATAAGTGATGTTGCATATCGATCCACCCAACTCCTTTTTGGCCCTTCATACAATGGCATGATTGGGATAATCAGTGGTTATTAGAGCTTGATCAAGTCTAACAGAGAGGAGAGCCCATTGCTGTCGGACTTAGTTTCCGTGCTACAATGGGTGGTAGTACATATCATACATCATACATCATACATACAATGGGTGGTAGCACATATCATACATACATCATACATCATAAAAATTCTAAAAACGATTGCATTCATGCAATCAATAAAACTGTTAAGAGTTAAGAGCATTATTGGTAGTTGGGAAGGCTCCAATGAAAGAAAAAACTTCCTGAACTATCATTGAATTCAAAGATCACATCAGTTGACCATGATGAATCATACATAGTAGCTACAAAAATAGGTAAATTCACGGTAAATCAAATCTGAACTTTTCCTTGCAAAAATAAAACCATATTCGAAAACATTGAAGTCATTGTATTCCGATCTCTCGTTGGTCCTAGTCTCCACGGTTTCTTTCAATTTTCTGAAACTTCTGCACCGGAACAGTGCGCCTTCAGGCGAAAAAAGTAACTTTCCACAGTTTTGAAGGAATGCTGCAGCCTCCGAAGCCGCATTCCGGAAAACTCGTGAAAGTGTTGAACCGTTTGTGCAGTGGGAAGCTTTCTTCGTCAGCACCGGTACAGAGAACAAAGAATTTTATGCTGTGATGATTGTTGCTGAGTTGTTCGCTCGTTGTTGCATGGATGGGGATGCGCGGAGCTACTCTAGTTGTTCAACCTTCAGGCTACGCCACGGAAATAAACCTGGGTATGAGCGAGGAAGTTGGGGTTTGAATATTTTATCAAACAATTTTCCAACGAACGCGATGATGTTGATAGCGGCGTTAGATGGAGGCTTTTCGGTTTCAGCTTATCAAGAATAGTGCTGCATGGTGGACCGTTGAATCGATTGCATTCCCGGCACTGGCAGGGGAAATTTCGCATATTTCATCAAACTTTTTTTTTTATGTTTCCGTAAGCTCGATCGCCGACTCACGATAACGTGATTAAAATTTTGAAATTCGAGTGCGATTGGGGTTTGTTCGAGCTGCCATCGTTGGTCCGTTTGCGTTGTGATGTCGAAGGACACGTGTGCGTACTGTCGCCTATCCGGTCACGAAGGCAAACAAACCATAAATCAATCATATCGAGTCCGACGTGCTACAGGTTCCATGCCTTCCTGGTTGCTTTCCATCATCTCCGTCATCATCGTCGCCACCATCTATCAACGGATTTAGTGCGTCGGACGAAAAGAGAGCAACGTTAACCGGAATAACCCAACATGGGTCAATATTGGAAACCATCGTCGCCTCGCTGTAGACAATGTCGCCACGGCAGGTCGTGTTTAGTTTTTATTTACGCTACAGCGTTCACGAACAGCGTTGAAGGCGTCGATTTTGTTGGATCACACGGGTAATGGGACTACTGATGACGCTTTGTCGGACAGGCTAAATAGAAAAAGTTGATGCTCGGACTATCAAACGCTTGATTGTAGACGTATTTTTTTTTCGTATGATGTAAATTCATTTATGACAACCAGGGTAGGTGGTTTTTATGACTAGGTTATTTTTTTTCTTACGATAACTGCAACACTTGAAATGTTTAGAGAGTGAGGGGTGACGGGTATCAGGTTAATCAAATCGTTATGGATAAGATGGTTGGAACAAGTTGTTTGTAGATTATAAGTTTAAATCATTTTAAAAGTCTCTGGTATGTTTTTTAAGGTGAAGTAATTAAAATTTGGTGAATTTTAAGTTGAAACATTCATTCCTTTTGTAAGTGTGTACGTGCATTCGCTCTTCAGGTTTAGGTTTACAATATTTAGATCATGCATCGTGAAAATCTAGACAACTACAACTTGCTAACTTGGCGTTAAATTGTTAAAAGTGGCCAAATAAACTGTCAAAAGTAGTGGAAGTGTTTAGGGAACGTTTGACGACAGTCAGGAAGACTGGGTCGGGGGAAGAATCAAAACCACAACGACGACAAAATGAGTTCCAAGAGGAACGTCAACCTCTCTGCCCGAGAAACAAAATACGCTGGAATGAGTGTCGTCTATAACTATGCATAGAGCTTCAAAAACGAGCCGAACTGTCGTCTTAAAAGAAGGTAGTGACTCCAAAAAGCGACGATAAACAAAACAAATCGGCCAAAAGGACGAACCCGGCAGCTGTACATGACGCTGCTGACGAAGTTCGACTACGTGGTAATGGACGACGAAACCTACATTAAGACAGACTTTGGAGAGTTTCCTTGGCAGAAGTTTCATATGGAAACCGGAAGGGGAAAGGTGCCATAAATTTTCAAGCATATGAAATTGTCATCTGAGAAATATCTAGCTTGGCAGGTCAACTGTGGCTAGAAATGTGCCATTTTCATCGCAACCGGGACCGTCAACCAGGAAATTTCTGGAGTGTCTGGAAAAAGTTTTGCTGCCTGTCCTGGAGCAACACAATTGTTCCGTGTTCTTGTGACTGGATTTAGCATCCAACCATTTTGAAAAAAAAATTCTGCCAACAACATGCAGGTTATGCCTAGGACAAGAAACCTCCCGAAAAGGCAGAACTCCGCCAAATCGAGAATTATTGGGCCATCAAGTGGGACCTAAAAAAACAAAAACTGTTCGATGCGAGAAGCAGTTTATAGCAAACTGGCATTGTGTGACGAATAAAGTGGACTAGTTGGCTGTAACGAATTTGATAGCAGGCGTTAGCCGAAAGACCTGCTTATGGTTAAGCCTATATAACTGCTATTAATTTATTATCATTTATGTCATCAGGAAATTGCAACTAGTTCTTTGAATATGTTATTTGCTAATATTCTTGAATTAAAGACAGTTGATTTTGAACTACCATACTCGTAACATTATTCGCACAACATGGCATTGAAAGTTTAAAATAACGTATGCATTGATAAATTAGCGATTTTTCATGCGATTACCTTGCCACATGGTAGTGAATCTACCTATGCCTCAGTAGTCGTAGCAACCTTGTTGTGCACAGCAAAGTTGACAGCGTTATCAATTGATTTTCAGCAGCCATGGTGAAAGAGTCAAGCAACTACGCTTCATGGTCGTCATGAGGCACTTCGTGTTCGCCGGATATAGTTGATCCGGAATTTACAACATTCCCTCCTTTCTGGAGAAAAACGAGAGCGTCGAACGGAAGCCTGGTTCTGGCTGCCCAACAGTACTACGTGAATGCAAAGTGCTCAGAAGAGGACTACCCAGGGCCAAATGGCCTCATCGTCGGGCCGAGTGGTTTCTGGAACTGGCAAAATGGTATAGCAGTACCTGAGCGCGATGGAAATTGTGCGTAAGGGTTTTGTCGAAACCGTTCATGTCTGAGCAGCAGGCAATCACCCATGAGGAATGTCTGAAGGTGCTGGTGAATAACATCTTTCCAATGCAGAGGTGGAGGACCAACGCGCCCTTGGTGTCTTTGAACGAAATATGTTGCGCACGATCTACAGTGGAGTGCAGATGGAAGGCGGAACGTGAAGTCGGTGAATAAACCACGAATTGCATCAGTTGCTCGGAGAACACACCGCTAAAATCTGTCGACTACGATGAGCTGGGCATGTCGTAAGAATGTCGGACGACAGCCCCGTTAAAATAATTATCGAAAACGAACCGACGGGCACAAGAAGAGGAGGCGCGCAACGAGCAAGGTGGATCCATCAAGAAGAAGCCGACCTGTGGAACCTTCGCAGACTGCCTGGTATGATCGCACTTTCACTCTTGAAGGTGTTATGAGACGAGTGGCGTTAAACATGCGGAGCATGATTTTAAACAGATCCAGTTAATTTATCTGTTTTGCCAATTACGTGGAAATTGTCGGCAGAAAATTTGGAGTCGTGTTCCACAAGCAACTGCGGTCCAACAGACTTAGCTCTCGTACGAAGCTCATATACAACACGCTAATAAGGCCGGTTGTTCTCTCCGGACATGAGGCGTTGATAATGCTTGCGGGGGACTTGCGTGCACTTGAAGTTTTTGATCAGCGGGTGTTAAGAAGTATCTTGGCAGGAGTGCAGGAGGACGGAGTCTGGAGACGGAGGATAAACCATGAACTTGCACAACTCGCTGGCGATCCTCCGCATACGATGGGCAGGACATGTTGCGAAAATGCCGGACAACTATCCTGCACAAATGGTGTTCGATAGGAATCTGATTGGCACAAGACAACAAGAGGTACAACGAGCAAAATGGTTAGACCAAGTGGAGCAAACTCTAAGGAGTACACGTGGCCCACGAGATTGGAGAGGAGCTGTCATGAACCGAGAACGTTGGAGCGATGTTGTTTATCAGGTATTGTTATAAATGACGTTAAACCAAGAAAGTAAGATATTAAATAATAAATATGGTTATCGCACAATGCCCGATTGAGAAAGCAGCGCGAGGTGATATGGAGCGTCATGACTGGCTCCAACCAGAACCGTAAATTCGGACAACAAGCTGCAATCATTATTCGCTGACAGTGGTAAGAAATATATGAGGAAATGCACTTTCTGTGGCAAAGAATTTTATAACAAGCTAACAGACAGTACATCCCAGGGAGTTTCTTGCAACTATTGTATGCAAAGAAATCCTTACGGGTCGGTTTGCCGGAAGTAGCAGGAGGACCAACACCGACAGCAACAAAGGAAGTCGAAACAGTCAAGCATGAATCCAATGAGCGTCCGAGGAAGTGATCTAGAGGGTCGAGAACCGGGAGGAGAAAAAAAGAGTGACGAATCCAATGAAGTTGTTCAGCATCGATCAGATTGAAAACGAAGAGGCATCTGTTCTTTAAGCCAGCATCAAGTATATCAATATAAACAAGCAACCTGTGTCTGTAAATTTCATTATAGATTCTGGAGCGTCCTATAACGTTATCGGCAAATGCAATGCGATGAAGAGTTGAGAATAGAACATCTTCAACTGATCTTCAACAATTTCCATTGAAAGCTTTTGGCGGAGAATGACTAAAACCTTTGGAAAGAACAAAAATAATGTGACACTGTTATCAACAAGCTGTGATCGAGTAACGCAGCTTGGTGAGTTTCATCGATAGGTATGTGTCTACTGATAGCATGGAAGGCTGCTCAAAATCAACGACTCGAAACACCATTCTGTATCGCTGATCATAGTTCTGTATTTTTTTAAAGATCGTAGTTGGTACTCCGTTTCTGAACAGAACTAGTGTAATTGCACAGAGAATCACATGTAAGTGGAGCTTGGAAGTAGCTTTACATCTTCAATATACAAGTGCACACACACCAAAAAATGATCAAGGATTTCAGGAAAATGATTTGCTGAAAAGCCATCAGCAATATTACGTTTTACTAAAAATTAGCAATTTGGTTTGTTTTAGCTGAAAACCAGTAAACTGGCCTAGATTGCTGAATACGCAGCATCTTTCACCACCTGATTGTCAGTCTGTCAAATTAATAAATTGCTTTCATTGTTTTTTTCAGCTGCGCTATTGCAGTTTGCGACCTGTTTAAATAAAGTTTTGTGTTAAAATTTGTATAAATTATCGACGACTTCATGGATTCGGAAGTGCAGGAAGCTCTGCTTAATCCTAAGGCAGATCGTTGTGATGTGGAGGAGTTGTTTGGTAAGTAAAACAGATAAAAATAATTCTATGTTTTCTACAGCGTCGACAAAAACGGCGGAAATTCTCAAATGTTTCTTCTACCATCAACCATTTGTTGAGGGATATGTTGAGTCAAGCGTGCAATTCCAGTACCACAAAAAATCATAAACTTTTTGGACCGTATTATCGAGTGGATCAATGTATGAGCTAACAAATTTTTCAAAACTCATATTTCTTTGAAAATAATACTGACAATCATTTTCAGCCTGAAAACGACGTCGAACAATTCGCTTCTGGCTACTCGAAAACGTAGTTCCCGATCCTTATCATCGAGGCACCGCAGTACAAGGAAGAAGTGGCGTACATCCGATTAAACCGATGTCTATTTTCGGTAGGATGTGATATTCCTCGAGCATTTTTCTGTTGGTGCAGACATACTGTGTATTCAAATTGAAATTTGAGCCGTCTCTCGCAAATTTTTCAATTTTTTCACTGGGGCTGTTTTGGCCGTGGACAAAATGTGACCACAGCCGTAGATAACTTTATTTTTGAGCTTGACTAAGCACGATACTCAAATATCGTTACAAATTTTGGAAGAAACCTCAATTTGTTTCAAATAAATCAAAATAAAATGAAAAAACCAAAATAAAATATTTTTTTAATAATCCCAACTTGAAATGGAAACCAGAGAGCTGATTTTTCAGTAAATTGATAATTTTTGCTGAATTCTACCAGTAAAGTGCAGTCAAATCACGAAACAGCCAAAATTCCTGAATTATCAGTAAATTGATGATGTTTGCTAAGTGCCATCAAATCACGGAACTGCCAAAAATGGTGAGTTTTCAGCAAAAACCAGATGTATACTGAAAGTTCAGCAAACTTCTGTCAAGCAGGATAACATTTTGCATTGCTGAAAAAATCAGTAATATTGCTGAAATGATAACTGAAAATTCAGCTCGGCAAAATTCAGCAAAATTTTGCTGATTTTCAGCGAAAAAAAAATTGGTGGGTGCTTCTGATATATTTCGTCAAAGATCGTTACTGCGCGTACTGGGAGAAATACAACAAACAACAATCAAAGTGTAGAAAGCCCGAAAGCCCATAATGGGGGAATCCATTAACTCATACTAGTGGGGCCCAGTATTTGCACCACTCTCCGTCATTCCTCTCCGAGGTCTATAAGTTATAGCGTGTGTTTATTTGAAGCAAAATATGAGATAACGGAAAGGCTAATTATTTGAAAACAAATCTAACTTCAGTTCAAAAATCATATAACTATATACCTACAGTGAATGGTTTTGATGCAAAAATATACTGTATCAGAGCCGAGAGCCGAAGCAACAATCCCCC
This sequence comes from Aedes koreicus, assembly GCA_024533555.2. Classification (NCBI taxonomy): domain Eukaryota; kingdom Metazoa; phylum Arthropoda; class Insecta; order Diptera; family Culicidae; genus Aedes; species Aedes koreicus. The sequence continues at coordinate 405,181 of JAHHFK020002973.1, read as the reverse complement.
GACTTATTAAAATGTTCTACATTCAATTCATGTTGTACAATTATCCGATTAAAAAGAAATACCTTCAAATGATACTTATGAAACTTCACCTCTGTCGTTCTAAATTGTAGACAGCACCTAAGCCACACCTTCATACAGTTGGGCAGATTTTGACTTCATACCACCAATTTTTGTAAAGATTCAACCTAGTAATCCTCAAAATAGGCTCCTGTACTCTGCATTCCCATAAGATAACACCTTGATAAATTGACCGTTATTCGAAACATTATTTATCTTCAACCCAATTTGCAGCAATTAATATCTTTCCGACAGAGAATAATCTTCCGGTTTTTGTTCTACATAAACTTTGAGCCTTGTCTCCATTCAACTAGCACAAATACTCAAACCGGTAATGGAATGAAGGCAAAGGGAAAAAGAATTCATTTATTCCCGTCGGATTTCAAATTTGCTCTTCCACTTTTTCTGAGGCAAAAGCTCCTATATACTGTACCTTCTCCAAGGAAGCGACGGCCAACACGACCCAATTTATTTCTGCAGGAAGGAATCGAAAATCTGATAAATCATAATACATAAATTTCCGTTCGCTAAACTATACTCACCAGGATACACATAACCATTCACCGTTTTTTCTTTACTCCGGGACTTTTGTCCGTGGAAAATGCGCCTCTCGTTATCGTATCGATTCCATCCACCGCCGGGTTGGTACCTACCCAAAGCACAATGATGCCCCAAACAGTTAAGCATTTTTCATGTTCTCACAGATTTTCTTGTTTAACGCATCACTGCAGGACCAATAGGATGGAGGTGTTGTGTGGAATGTCTAGTGATAAAATTTTATCAAGGCTTTCCCGGTTGCTGCTAGGGTTGACATCGTCGAGGTTCTTTCACAAAACCGGTTATTTAGGTTATCCGTACTAAATGTTCCTCCCTTAGCTCAGTCGGTAAAGGCGCAGCTACAAAGCAAAACCATGCTGGAGGTGGCTGGGTTCGATTCCCGGTCGGGTCTAGGAATTTTTCGTAAAGGAAAATTTCTCGATTCCCTGGGCATAGCGTATCATTGTACCTGCCACACAATCATACTAATGCAAAAATGGTACTTGGCATCGAAAGCTCTTAATCAATAACTGTGGAAGTGTATTGAGAACACAAAGTTGAGAGCAAACAATAAGCTAATTGTGAAAGCAATAAGCTTGAAATGCTAAAGAAGACGAAGTACTAAATGGTAAAATTTATCATGAGAAATTTACCTTTCATACAAATGGCCTTCCGGTGCGTCCACCTTTGCGAGCGAGTCCGCTTTCTCATTGCCTGGGATTGAGGAATATGAGGTGATCAAATATGATCCATCGATCAACACACTCATCTGTTCATCGACCTCAGAGGCTCAATCAAATTGAAGCTGCCCAAGCAGATGCAACAATGGTCTGCTTGTAGGGAATAATCTCCAATGCAAAATTGATTGCTGCTAGCTCGGCAACGTAAACAGAACAAGTTTCCTTAAGTTTGTGGAAGGTGCTGGAGCTGGAGTTTTCATAGAAGACACCAAAGCCGGTGGTGAATCCATTGAAGCGAGACCCATTAGTGAAAAACATTTTCTTCGAAATTGTTGGTAGTGTTGGTATGTTTCAGTAAAAATACGCGGAATTATAATAGAACGAAATTGTTCTGGAACCCCATGAGATGCTTGTTTCATCTAAAGATCATAGTCAATTGAGGAAATAGGTGGAGTGAGAATTGTTTGGAGTGCAGTACGGAAGACACATATCCGGCGATATTTTTTTTACTCGTTTATTTTCCGTCGCCCTATTTCCTCACGACGTGGCGACAACCACCGACGCCAGGAAGACGAATTCACCACCTGGACCCTACATATTGCATTCATCAACACATGAGCCGGGACCAACGGCTTTACTTCCCTTCCGAAGGAAGACGTGACCAGATTTTGTCGCCTCAGAAAAAACACTGACCTCGACTGGGGTTGAACCCAGACCAACCCCCAAGTATCAGTCACGCTTACCAGTACACCACCGGTGCCAGCTTATCCGGCGATATGTAGTGGTGGTAGAATCTCATAAATCGAGATTGCGCAGTTCTTCAAAATTTTCTATTAAACATGCGTTTTTCAGCAATACATAGACAACGATTTTGAGTTCGTTCCAATTTTATAAGGTGACTTTTTCTAGCTGAGAGAAAGCAGAAAGAGCCAAGCTCTAGAACAAAGATAATGATTGATTTATAAGGTTATGAGGTCTCTCGGGTGAGAACCCCATCATGTGCCACAAGCTGAATGGACGAAGTTGAGGGCATTCCAAGGGCACTTTGAATCAAAGATATCGGATGGGTAATACTGGCCTAAAGATTAAGTTGCATTTGGGCTGGATACCGCTTTCGAGTTAACACAAAAATTTATTTGCACCAATGCTTAAATAAACTCTCTACTAGCGGCTACTATGGACAAAATTGACAAATCGAATTATATACCTGTGAAATGTACCTGAAAGCAAACAAATATACAATAGTTTATGGAGTTAAAGCATAAAAAAAGGTTCTTGGACATTACTGGGTAACAGAAAAAAATATCATCGTAAAAATTTAACCAAGCACAAACGGCACAAATAAGCTTTTGTGCCACCTCACAGTAAATCAAAATTAATAGTGGGACATTAGTTTTTGTGACAAATCCATGAGGTTTAGCTTTTTGATTGCTTCAAAAATGATTCCATGTTTGTTGAGTAGTTCATATGTGTTTTAAAATTTTATGTTTAGAGGTACGAAGAAATTTTGTTTTGCCTTTAGTAATTAGAATTTATAAAATCATTGTTAATTAAATAATTTAAAGACACTTTGCTGAACACAATCAAATTCTAACGTTTGCATTAAAAAAATGATGGACTTTTTTCAGACGGTGATAAAAAAAAGCTAAGGCAGATAATTGCTTTTGATAAATTTCCCATGGAAGGTAATTATTTAACATTCATTATGGCAGATGAAAACATGCGTGTAGGCATGTTTTTGAGTTCTTTCTTCGTTTTATTTATCAATTCCTCCTCAGTTTTCGCGAAAAAATTGTTGGAGTAGATCTAACGCTTCAGGTTGGCTCAGAAATTCTCGATGGAACGCAGCTGGGGGGCGTTGGGTGGGTTCGCCGACTTGGGTACCACATCGATATTCAGCCGCTCCATCTCCTCCAACAATCGCTTCGAGTAGTGGGCCGACACCAGATCCAGCCAGAACACCGCGTCTTCGCCCTTATGGTATTTCTTGATGACCGACGCAACTTCCGGCAGGCATTTCGTACTATAAATTTCCCCGTTCCCGGCCATTCCGGAGCGAAAGAAGAGCGGTTTTGACATCCCCTTCTCGCTGATTGTCAGCCACAGCAGGACCTTCTTGGGGAACTTGGTGTGTGAAATGAACTTCACCTAGAAGCTCCCTTCTTTTTCTCCTACGAAGTGCCCTGCCAGTCGTTGCTATCCAGGGTGAGATAGGTCTCGTCGTCCATCACCACCGCCACGTCGCGATTCACCGGGAAAATCGAGTTGACCATTTTATTCAGCCGCTGCCGCTGCGTCATTGCCTGCAGCTCCGAAACCAGTGGACGCGACTTCCGGTTCTTGACATGTATGTTCATGTTCGCCAGGTACTTTTTCACTGATTGGCCGGTTGAACCGACCTCCCGGCCAAGCGCACGCAGCGATGTAGCCACTTTTCCCTCGGTCTTCCTCTTCAGCATCCTTTGGAGCTTCTTGTCGCTCAGGGTCGTCGGCCGTCCGGAACCGGGCTTTCTTTCGATGCTCTGATTGTTGTCTAAAAGTGCCAAGATGTTGTAGATGCCGGAACGGGCGTATCCGGCGACCACAAAGTGCCGCACTATGTCCGTTTTCGACGCGGCGGGGTGCCATTCCTTGAACGCGCACACTTCTGAACGGAGTTGCTTCATTGTTTGTGCCATCACGGTTAGAGTTCGACTGATAGTGCTGTCAAATTTTGTATGCTGACTCATGAGTTACTATGATTGATGCTGCATGGGTAGTTTCATCAGTGCGAGTGAAAGTAAACCCTTGAAAAATCGGCAATTTTTGTCCATTTTTTGAAATGCAAACGTTACATAGGTTTCATCATCCATGACAAGACAGCCATTGAATTTTGCCAACACCTGATCAAACAGTTTTCTGGCACGGGTTCTGGCCATATTGTTCTGCTTTTGATCCCTATGTGGTTGTCTACAGGCACAGTATGACTTGAAGCCTTCCCAGAGACGAATACGTTGCACGGTACTGCGTGCGGCGCGAAACTTTTTGGCCAAATCGCGGTCTGAGATGTTGGGGTTTGCCTTTATGTTCTTGATGACTTTGTTCCGCAGTTGACGGTTGACAGTTACGCTTGCTTTGAGGCTTGCGATCCGTCGGCAAAGTTTCTCTGTACTTTTTCAAAACACGCCACACGGTATTTCGAGGAAAACCCAACACTTTAGCAAGTTTTGGCCCAAACCACGAAGGAATTTCCAAATGATTGCGCACAATTATTTTTCTTCTTTCTTCTTCCATTTTGTATTTCTCTGAAACACATTCGAATTGCACCGCGAAAAAAACTTTTTTTATTGTTATAGCGAACAGATAAGATGTCATAGTTTACAAATCTGACCACTAGGGTCGCTGTAAGAATCAAAAATGTTTGTTCCAATACTAAACGGGCCACACCTTACTCAAAAGTGAGTTAAGATAGTTTGTAGTGGTAAAAAGACAAACAGTCAACATCGGTATTTTCAAAAAGTAAAATTTTAGTTGATCGAACAAAAATAGAACAAAAATGTGTTTGCTTTTCTGGTACCACGTTTAAACCGAATATGTGTGGAAAAACATCCTCAAAACTTTTTCAAGACCAGACATGTTTGGTATTTTATCTTTACGACGTCTTTGCAATAAAGTTCTTATATTCTTGTCAAAGAAGATGTTTCTGGTGTTACTTGGATATTTTCTGAATTGACAATCTATTGGAGCTATATTTTTCTAATATTTTTTACTGGAAAATATCTAAATAATCGAAAGTTTAATGAAAGTTTATCAAGGATGATGAAGTTTCAAAATTTTTCAAAGTTGGAAGAGCAACCTCTTCTGTAATTTTTAAAACTAGGGTAAGTGTCCTTTAACTCACCCTAATATGCAACAATCGATTACATATTTTATCATAACTCATTAAGTATGCTAGCTGTTCGTGATTTTGAAGTAGATTTACACTTGCTTAAATACGTTACGTCTTATGGTCGTATGTATCACAAAAAGTTACACAACTCATTTTATTAAGTCCTAAACTTTCGAGGGATATGGATGTAATATCGGTCCATAGTCACCGAATTGGGTTCTTTCATGGATGCAACTTCGTCCCATACGAGAGATTTACTATTAAATGCTGTCTTCGTATGGTTTTGTTTCCTGATTTTCTGATTAAGGCATTGCCAGCGGAATTCACTCTACCCAACACATAATTTCGCAAACAATCTAAACTAAAATTACTTTGAAAACATTTAAGTGATTTTCACATATGATTTACCGGTCATGCGATAATGAAAACATTATAATTTACTCTACACAGATATTGTTCCTTTGGTTGAGCCATTTGAAAAATATACAAACGCTAACTCATACATTACCATTGAAAGTTTTACCAATAACAACATTTTTACTACGTTAGTAATGTACCAGGCCATAGTTGGGTGCAAAGAAAACAATATGTCCCTAATATGGGGTCTAAGACTTTCTTGTTGAATTATTGTTATTTTATTGATTTGGACATTTAGTTAATAACGTGTGACTATTTTTGGTACATCTAGACTGCATTGCTCGGTTAATCGGTTCAATTTAGCCAAATTTATCCAAAGATCGTGCAGATAATTTGTTCAGCTTAACCAGCGAAGTCATGGTGTCTAAAGAGTTAAGGAAATCGAAGATTGCACGGATGTGAATAACTATAAATTGATTAATAATGTCTCAAATAATTTGGAATTAATCGGTAATCCCGATAGCAACATGATTTTTTTGATTATGGCTGAATTAATAACGTATAGGAAGGCAAGTGGACGCGGTGTATGTCGATTTTCCTAAAGCATTCGACACGGTTCCTCACATTTTGATAATTGACAAATTCAAACGCATCGGCTATCCTGACTGGCCAACGAAGTGGCTCTTTTCATATCTCTCCGGCCGCACAGCGCACGTAGTGGTCAATTCATCAAGATCTCGTCAACTCAACATCACGTCAGGAGTACCCCAAGGAAGCGTATTGGGCCCGCTGTTATTTAACATCTTCGTTAACGATTTGTGCTTGTGCCTCTCGTCGTTCAAACTATCGTTCGCCGATGATCTCAATTTTTTTCGTGTAATAGGGTACGGGACGGGTTTTAAGCTGTTTAGTCAGCCCCTGAGACATTTGATGAAGCTGTATGTAATCTATAATTAGAACTGCCAATATTTAGACATTAATCCCTCTGCTTACGTCTGGTCTATCGGAATATACCTTCAGCATCGAGCATTAGGCTCAGAAAATTTCATAGCCATGGAATAAAGTTCCCAATTGCAGGGACTTCTTAAGCGCATGCGGATTGCTTTTCGATTAAAAAAATGTTTTCTTCAGCTCCTCAATATGTACATAAACTAACAATATTGTATGAGTGCGATTCTGTGCATGTATGTGAAGGCGAAATGAAATAGGCCAGTTGACGATTTGCTGCAAACGTCAATTTCCTTAACCCGCTCCTTCGTTTTACCCATTCGCTCTCGAAAACAATCAACCAAAACATGTCGATTGCTACGACCACAAACTCGTCTCCTAGCAGGTTATGAGACAGACGTACACGACCAAATTTTTAGTTTGTCATTGATCTTTAGATTGGTAATGTGTATTTCTTATTTCATTTACTCTCACGCACATGTTAGCCAAAGCGACTGTGGCGACAAACGGGATGCTTCGTTTAAAAACAAACAAATGCAAGAGACAGCAGGCTTCACGTTACAATACCGTTGCGCTATAGACCAAATCACCGTAACTCTGCCCCTCAGATTTGACAGATACTGGTGTCCTTGTGTTCAGAAATTCGTGTGTGACAAACAAGGACGAGTAACACGACGGCTGTTGCTATCTCTTATACCCTTTTATCCGTCCTTGTTTTTCACACAGGAATTTCTGAACACAACGGCACCAGTATCTGTCAAATCTGAGGTGTGACGTCACTGTGATCTACTCTATATCCATGGTTAACAAAGAAGACAGGAAATATGGGCTCTCTCAGAAGCAACAGTGTTGCCATAGCTGCCGCTTAACAGCGAAGCATTATTTATCGTTGGGTACTATTGGACAGCTCCAAAACATATGTTTTATTGCAAATGATAGTGCCAGATGATGGACAATATAATCATAAGCATAGATCAACCTCCAATGACTGGAAGAAACATGAAATAAATAGCGATTTCAGATTATCTAAATATGTAATAAATTTAACTCAATGTTCAATATAACATTCTGGCAACAAGCCTAGTTGTGGGAGAGAGCTGATGAAGACATGCTCTCTGGTACACGCGATGCAAATGCAAAATACACAGAGGCAAAATATGAGCGAACTTCTTCAGCAGGTCAGAAACTGATGGTTTCTAGATGATGTATTTTAAATTCTCAAAATGACAGTAATAAATTGGTAATCAATCATGATTCATGCATCGAATCATTGGCCCAATAAATAAAGCTTATGATCGTATCATTAAAGATGAAATAACTTGGAAAATGTAGGAGTTATAGACCTATTTCCTAACAACTGATTAAAATAGTGACCCCTGATTAAGCCGTTCCCTACCCTATGTTCTCCACGCGACTGTGTCACTTTACAAGACGATATTAACACATTGTTAATCTGGTGTAGCGACAATGGCATGCGTGGTTAATAAAGATAAATGCAAAGTTATATCCTTCACTCGCTCCAACAATCCCGCTCATCACCAGTACAGCATGGGGTCTGCGCATCTGGGTCGTGTGGCTTCAATCTGCGACCTGGGAGTTACCATCGATGCCAAGCTACAGTTCAATCAGCATGTGGGAATCACGACTGCTAAAGCCTTCTCAGTGATAGGGCTAATCCGACGGCAAGCCTCTGAGTTCACTGATATCTATGCTTTAAAATCACTTTATTGCAGTTTGGTGCGGAGCATCCTTGAGTATGCGGCCCCCGTTTGGTCTCCTTATTATGTGGCACCCATCGTCTCCATTGAACGCGTACAGAAGAAGTTCGTTCGTATCGCACTTCGTTCACTTCCTTGGAATGACCCGAACAATTTCCCTCCTTACTCGAACCGTTGCAAACTGATAAGTTTGGAACTACTGACTGTCAGGCGTGTTAAAATGCAGCGTCTGCTGGTCTTTGATATCCTAATCGGCTTTATTGACTGCCCTGCGCTGCTTGAGCAGATTTCACTGAACGTTCCTCCTCGTTGACTTCGAAATTATCCGATCCGATTATCCGATCTGTTCCTTATAGCCGCACTAACTATGGATATAATAATCCGTTAGATTCGTGTCTTCGCACTTTTAAAAATCGAATAAGTAGAATTGTTTAGACTTCAAGTTATTGTAAACTACTATTAAGTAGTTCAGTCTGTACGATTGTTTTTATCGAATACGGTGATAATAATAAATAAATAAATAAATATTTGGTACATAGGCCGAATGAAGGAGCTAGGCTAACATTACATCCCGTTATCCTATGTTGTTTTGTATCGAAAGGAGTATTTTAGTTAAGTAATATGATTTTGAAATTATTTTAATGAAATGTTCATAAACCGCATGCTTAGTGCCACAATTTTCAAAATATTTTGAGAACAAAACCAAGATTCAAGATATTTTGAGAGTAAAATATCGATGAGATATTTTTTCTAAAATGATAAATTTTCTTATATAACTTAAAAATATAAACAGATTTTTCTTAATAACTAATTTCCAAATACACGGCCCAAATCCTACTAAGAATAGTATTAAGTTTTTGCATTATAAAAATAAACAATGAATTATCGGCTCCGTAAAGCTTACACAATTGAGCCTATCAAATAATTGAACCAGTAAAAAAAAAAAACTAATTTCCAATATTATTCTAGTCAAGCTATCGAATTTGTGAATATGAATATGAAACGGTAAAACCGGTTTTATCAACCCTAGCTACTACCCACCTATCGAGGCTTCATTTGCTTTTTACTCTCCTGAAAATCCCACCCATCACCGCATCGTCGCTGACTTGGAAACCAATGTTCACGATCGAGAATCGAACAAATGGCAGTGTTCCCCGTCGTCATCTAGGTATCGGCGCCATCGTCGTCGTCTCTTACTCGCGTGAGAATTTTTGTAGCGGTCCCGGCGCTTCAATGGATGGTACAATGGGAAAGATAAACGTGTAATGGTATTATGCGATAAGTGAATGTGGGTGGTGGAAACCAAGTTTGGGGAGAAATGGGAGTGAAAGTTGGCTCCAAGGGAGGTCTGAATTCATTGACTTAATTTTTTTCTTTGCTGCATTTATTGGGTATCTGTTGATAGAAGCACGGGGAAATTCCAGCTCAATCGGGGAGTTATTCCTTCGGATGATGCCGGTATTAATAATTTCATGTATAATAATGACTTGTAATAATGAGATCTCATTACGGATCATTTAATAAGATGTCATTTGCAAAATGAAGCTCGGGGAGATGATCATTACAATTCCTGGAGAAAGTATTATGTGGATCAATCATGATAGCTTGGTTTATATTGAATATCAGATTTGAGGAGAGACGTTGCCAGAAATGAGAAAATATGCACCGATTGATGGTAAGACTCATGAAACATGAAGCTGAATATATCCACTGATTGATAGCAGTGTTGCAATTTGTGTCATAAGCCAATCATCAGAATGAAAACTGTTTGTTGCGGCCAATTTCAAACGTCAACCAACCCCACACATTTATTAGTGGCAAACAGACCATATGCTACTTCTCATCATTGCCGGAAAATCAACCCAAGCGTTCTGAGCTCCCGACCGTAAAAAAAGCCTCGACAAATCCGACGGCATCCGGGTCTGAAATAATGAGCCCAACAGCTGCTCAAAGTTTCTTTGCCACGTTCGTTAGCATCAATCCACAAAAGGATGTCATTCTAGGAGAACGCAAAACGTATCGAAATCGGACGGTCGTAGTTGAGAAACAGGATACCATTTGCGTTGCGTCTATTCCCAATTCGACAGTCAGTCGATTGTTTGGCTTTGTCGGAAAGAAAAGAGTATTTTCTGGCGATGTGCGGTGGGAGGAGGAATCATTTTTCCGAGCTACCTTTGTTCCCCAACGTATTATCGATCAGTCAAATTTCATGGTAGAAACTATAAAAAGGTAATTAAAAAGGATTAAGGAAGAAGGGCAGTTCTAACGAGTTTTTCGATAAAGGAAACGATGCGCTAGTTCATTGCTGTGGTGATGATGAGATGAGGATTTTATGGTTTCTGTCGGGTATCGTAAATTTTTCTAAGGAATGATTGAAGATAAAAAATTTAGAAACAAGAGCACGTAAGCTTCACTCCCGAAGTGCAGCTTGATTGGTTGATTTGATTCGTGACATTATTTTTTTCCATTTTTTGACAGCCTTACATATGCTGGATCTTTTTCCATCTAGTTTAACCACCTGGTACACGCTTGGGGGGTTGTTTTTGTATCAAGTGTCCATGGGGCAACGGAAAGTCATCATCACATTCCATCAGTTTTAGTTGGCAATGACTAGAATTTTCGTCTATCTGTCAGCTCTTGGGCTAGTACAAGAGTGAATTTGTTGCAAGTCACACATTTATTCCATTGTTGGAATCTTCTTGTAAAGGGTGTACCGTTTGAAATCCGCACACACTCAAATTGCTCTAACTTTTGATCCGTTGGGTAAAAATCATTGAAATTTTGCATAGACATAGTTGAATGTGAATTGTTCACATTCTTTGTGTTGATTTCAACATCGTGCTATCGAAAAAAGTTGGAAATCGCGAATTCCACGGTTTCTGGTATTATAAAACAGTTCGAAGAACGTCTGACTGTTGATCGGAAGCGAAGATCCGGAAAAAAAGCCGCCAGGTCAACGAGAACGATCACAAACGCGTGGTTGGGGCGTTTTAACGAAAACTGAATGCCTCAGTTCGAGATTAGCATTAGCATTAGCATTGACGTTTGTACACCTCGTGGATGGAGCTACGATGAGGAATAATTCGTTGAAGACATTGCATGCCACCTTGAAACCAGTTACTGATACGTTTCTTCACACAATAATCTCCACGAAGACACTTCTCGATCGCTCACCTGGCCACGTCCATGCAACCGTTGAAGATAGGGAGGATTTGGTATCTACCTTAAGAAGACAGTTTAGAAACCGGTAAATCTGAATAAAAAAATAAAACCCTGTAAACTATGACGCAAATTAAAAAAAAAAGAAGTATCAGGTGAAAACTATAATTACATTGAAATAACGTATCGCCTCTTTTCCCCAAATAAGTAATTGGTATGCCTTTTCTTTGGAAACTTTACCGAAATAAATCCTGATGAGCTCTTTAGGACATTACAATTGCGCAAAGAACTGTAAAATTTTCGCAATACAATTTCGTTCTACAACTTACAACTAAAAGATGTCCGTCGAGACCAGTCGAACGTGCATGAGAAAAGTATGCTGCAAAAAATTCAACAAGCAGAGTGGCACTCGACACTGAAGGAGCCTGTAAGTCGTAGACAAAATAGGCCTATCTGTCAAAAGATAAGCTTTTTTTCTGGTGGAATTTAAAGAAATTTGCTGCGCTTACTAGTAATATATAGATGGAAAATGTAAACAAATGAAGCGATCGATTAAACTTTACTAGTTTTTTGGACAGAATGGGGCTGATATGCAGCAATATTTGCTCGAGCTTGACAGACACATTAAATTGTTAAAAATGGTTTAGAAAATTATGCATATTACACGTAAATTACCAAAAATAAATTGCACAAGAGATAGCAAAGTTGGCTTAACCAAAGAAAACATTATTTCAGCCTCAATTATTGCTTGTCTGGTTTGGCTCAATATAGGCGAATATGCTTTTACAGGCAGTAGTCTAATCAAGGTCTTTTGCTGTTGGGCCCACTTACAAAGTGTTATGGTGATTGGCCGCGGTGACTTAATTAGAGTGCCAAAAGGGCACCAAATCACTTTGACAGAGTTGCCGCCGGAAACCAGTTACTTCTTTGAGGAGTTCCACAGAGCACACTTTCAAATCTTGCAATATTTTTGACAGACTCCCCAACTCAACGAACGGGGTAAAGGGTTCCCTTAGTCTCTTCCACCCATACAACATACAGCTATTACATTCAGCGGTTGGCACGTTACTCTTATTTATATATTTAGTCAGCATCAACAGGCTTAGTAAAGCCCCAATGGTGGTACGTTACAACAAACAGACAGCAGTAATCTCTACCTAATGCTTTGTGGGAGATGACATCCGTGCTCCCTCCGCCTCATGCTAAGGACCTTAAAGGACCTTAAAGGATACTAAGCTGAATTCCATTTGATCAAGTATAGAATAAGAAACAGGCAACAAGCAGTATAGTATAGACTTTGACAAATAAAACGGTGCAAAAATGACAGCAGAAAACTTTTAACGTCTGGATTTGCACTGCTTATTGCACTACTGCACAAAATCATCGTACAACAGGGGATGCCAGATCCCGCATACAAGGCAGTGGTGATCAGCGGTGCGAGCACACAGTCATGTATATATTACTACTAGAAAACCAGGTTTGACCTACAGAAAGAGACTGCAGCTGAAGCCTCCTTCAAGAAGTAAAACTACTAATGGCATTCGATAAATTCTATAAATAGAGATTGGACTCAGCCTTTTGAAAGTGGTGAAAGAACAAATCTTGCACCCACATAATCTCTTCATAATAATATAATTGAAAGTAAAAAGGAGTAAAATGGAAAGAGCTCACCCAAATTTCAAAGACGTTCGCCTCCCGCATCGTAACCACAGTGATGATTATCTATAGTCGTGACTAAAGATGATCCCGGTGGACTTCCTCTTTTTGATCTTGGAAGCTTGGAAGCAATCGACAAAATTCACTATCCTGGGGCCACATCGTTGCTGGTGGAATATCGAATGAATTGCTCACGATCAAAACAACAATCATCACATCTTGGGCTATTGCCCTTTTTGAACTCAAAAGTGTTATAGAAAAATCACAGTTCTCAACGATTTTAAGAGAAAATTATAAACAAAAAAACCGAACGCCTCAGTTCGAGATGTGGCTGAAAAGTTTCATGTGAGCAAAACTTTCGTGCAGAATACCAAAACTCGAGCTGGAATACGTACGTTTATGGTTCAGAAGTCGAGAGACAGAATACGGTCGCAAAAAAGCCGTGAAACCGGAAGTTGTACGACCAGAAGTTAACGAAACCGCAGTGCTGGGTTATGGATGACGAGACATATGTGAAGGCGGACTTCAACCAGATTCCAGGAAACCTGTACGTGACTGCCAAGGATAAGTGTGATGTTCCCGAGAACCTCCGGACACAAAAAATGTCGAAGTCGGAAAGTGGAGTACACCTTTCGTTACCGCAAGCACCATGAATGGGCAGGTACAAATTAGGAAGAGTGTCTCCAAAAGCGGCTTCTCCCTCTCCTGAAGGCTCACGACGATCCGACGATCTTCTGGCTGGATTTGGCATCATGCCACTACACGAAGGACGTGCTAGAGTGGTATAAGGCGAATGATGTCGATTTCGTGCCGAAAGATCTGAACCTTCCAAGCACTCCGGAACTACGCCCAGTAGGAAAATACCATTATGAAGGAGCACCTTTTAAAACGACCTAAAGTGGTCCAAGGTTCACGCATTCGGATATAAAGGCGAAATAAATTAAATGAGTAATGCCAAAACTAATTTTAATTTACTCTAATTGTTATATTTGTATTCTCCGAACGTGGAGTAACGATTATGATGTAGAAGGAGATGTTTCGCTCATCGCTATGAGGCACCAAGAGTAGACAGTCATATTTGCTAGAATGAAAGATATGAAGAAAAAGTGTTGAAAGTTCCGTTAGCGTACGGTAGGTTGGAAATGGAATAGAAGTATTGAAAATTGAGCGAAAGGGCATGGGTAAAGTAGTACTCGTACCAAGGACGTAATCATTGCCAAACATCCCACATCTGCCACCTCAACTGGCAATAATAACGTGATGGAACTCGCTCATGTACCACTGATCGCTTGTGATAGTTTCTAGTGGTAGTTTGTACACACTCTGTTTTGATGCGTACATGGAAGAGGAAAATTTAATTGTTTCTTTTTACTCCCTGAAAATTTGGACACATTCGGATAAAAACTCGAATTTTGAGAACGAATTTTTTGTGTGCGGATTTTAAACGGTACACCCTTTAAACATACGAAAACTATTTATTTTTTTTCGAAGCGCCACCATAATAAAAAAAAATTTATTTATCAAAATCAACTTGAATGACATATTTTGACTTTAAGTGAGATTCGGGGAGGTAATCACAGCGGCACCAAGTATATTGTTATCGTACGAATATAATTCTCTGTTTCTATAAAATACATGGACTTGAAGATTGTTTCAATACGTGTGCATCCTCACAGTTACATCTGTTCACTAAATATAGAGATTCACATGTGTGATAATGTCTACTCGAGAGTCGTTACTATAAATAATATCTTGGATCAGCATAAAAGTATTATGCTGAAAAATTTAGATTTTGTGATTATACTGCGGATATCGCCAACTTGTTCCGTACGCAGTTCAGCAGTGTCTTCTGCGACGAAATGCTGGATGCCGAGGGCCTCGAAGCGGCTACTAGCAATGTTCCCCGTTTGTCTGTATTTGGATCTGCACTTACTATCCATAGTGATATGGTGAATTTAGCAGGGAAGTAGATGAAAAGCTCAACTGGATGCGGTCCTGATGGTATTCCTTCAATTGTCCTGAAGCGTTGCCTTAACACACTGGCTGTGCCTCTGGCTATGGTCTTCAATTTGTCATTAACTTCCGATGTGTTTCCTGAATGCTGGAAAGAGTCGTTTGGTTTCCCAATACACAAAAAGGCATGCAAACGATCCGTCATCAACTATCGTGGGATTGCTGCACTAAGTGCTGTATCCAAGCTATTCGAACCAATTGTTCTTCAAAGGCTGGCCCATGACTATTCACATACTATTTCTCCTGAACAACACTGTTTAGTGCCCAAGCGCTCGACGGCGACCAACCTCACCGTATTTACATCGTTCGTCATCCGTGAAATGGAACGCGGTCATCAAGTAGACGCCATATACACAGATCTCTCTGCGGCCTTCGATAAAATGAACCATTAGATTGCAATTTCCAAATACGACAAAATGGGGGTTCACGATCAATTGTTGAACTGGCTTCGCTCATACCTGACTGGTAGAACTATGTCTGTGAAGATCTCAGATTATGCCTCGCCCAGCTTCTCAGTAACACCCGGCGTTCCGCAATGCAGCCATCTTGGTCCATTTCTTTTGCTGTTATATATGAACGACGTGAACTTGGTCCTCAGATGCCTGAAATAATCCTACGCGGACGACCTAAAGCTGTACTACGTCATAAAATGTCCAGAAGACGGCGATTTTCTTCAGCAGGAACTACAAGTGTTCGACGACTGGTGCCAGATCAACAGAATGGCCTTAAATGTATCCAAATGCTCGGCTATCTCCTTTGGCCGAAAACGTGCGATGTATCTCCACGAGTACATCCTTCGAGGAACACGCTTGAAAGGTGAAACAACAGTCAAGGATCTGGGAGTAATGCTCGACTCCAAACTGTCATTCGAGAATCACATTGCCTATATTGTTTCTAAAGCCTCATCGCAGTTAGGATTCATCTTCCGCTTCGCAAAAAACTTCAAAGACGTTTATTGTCTGAAGGCACTATACTGCTCTTTGGTTCGTCCTTTTTTGGAGTACTGTGCTGTCGTTTGGTACCCTTTCTACTAAAATGCAGTCCAGAGGATCGAAGCCGTTCAGCGAAGGTTTATACGCTTTGCTTTGCGACATCTTCGTTGGCAAGACCCTCGCAGATTGCCATGTTATGAAAGTCGGTGTAAGCTCATCAGCCTGGAATTGTTGGAAGGGAGGCGTATGGTGGCCAAAGCGTGTTTCGTTGGTGACCTCCTTCAGGGAAACATCGACTGTTCCACTTTACTTGGTCTCTTGAACATCAACACTCGACGACGAAACCTACGTTTACAATCTTTCTTTATAAACCGGCACTCAAGGACCAACTACGGCAAACACGAACCTGTGCTAAGCATGTGTCGCGTTTTCAACAGCTGTTATAACGTGTTTAATTTTAATGTATCCCGTGATGTTAATAAGCGTTGTTTCCGAAGATGTATTTGTTAGTTATTGTATGTAATAAAGTGTTATCTAGTTGTCATTGGGATAAACATTTTCATCTGTTGACGAATAAATAAATAAATAAATAAATAAATAAGTTACACTGTCAATATCGAGACGTTTAGAGTTAGAAATTCTAATTTTATCTAATTAGCTCCCTCTCATTCTGGGATACTAATAGTACAGATGTTGTAGTGTACTATTTAAGGTCCGTGTAAAGCTTGATCCACTTAGTATTTGGCCGTACAAAATAAGACATTTCTTCACCAAAAAAGTACATAAAAAAGCGGTTAAGGTTTCATTCTGCTGAAAATTCATTAAACTTCAAATGAATAAAAAAAATGAAAAATGATTTCGGATGAATTATCGGACTTTTCGCTTAATACCAACCATCTTTTTGTGCACAGTGGAGCAATCCACTTGATGTGCCGGAGTAGGCTGTGCTGTTGAACGAAGAAGACGTGTTTTTTCTCCTCCGGAGTGCATTTCGTGCTCGTTAGTACATGCCAGTACAAGTTCGTCGACAATTTTGGTTATTTCTTGCGAGTGGTTTGTAAACTTGTAAATTTTTTTTATCGAAAATGGCGTAAAACGCATTGAAGAATTGTGAACTACTAATGTTTTATTTTAAGTGCGCTTGTACAAATGGTTTCGATGAAATGACACTGTCATTTCTCCCACTAATTTTGCTTGCTGTTTTCAAAGCTTATAAGTGTAATGTAATGTAATGTAATAATAATCAGAAAGCATATTGTCGGGGATTGGAAGCGTAAAGGTGACAACGTTATGAAACCGCGTGTCTTAGTGTTTCGTTGCGTGTGCTAACGTTTGGCTTCCACTGTCGCGCTGCGACATCCAGCATACCTAACAAGTAGCTGCGTAGAAGTTGAAATAGTTGAAGAAATATGGATCATAAAGATATTTTCTATTGGATCGTCGGCTCTGATTTCAGGTCAAAGTACTGCTTCGTGTTTCGGGTGACCAGCCGAAATCGACGGTGGCATAGACAGGTGAAGAGTCACAGCAGCAGTCCGGCAGCAACTATCTTACGGTGGACAAGAAGGAACGCCAGGTAACACTGTGTAAAACGCAACCGAGCCTTGCATGCGGTGATGGCACCAGTACCAGTAGTACATAGGAACGTGGCCCCATGGTATAGGCGCCAAAAATGTTTGCATTCAATGCATTATTTACTACCGAAGATTATCAGGTATCGTGTTCGTCCGTTTTTATATCAACTGTGTGTACACTCTTGGCTTTGGAGCCTGGATACGAGTAGGAAACGCTTGCGTTCCAGCGGACAACAAAGGAGTGCAGCGGACAACAAAGGAGTACTATCCCTTACTGATCATAAGAACCTAGCCAGGTGTTGTGCAAAAAGCTCGATGGATGAAGATTCTGTAACGCCCAAGGCAGCTCTTCTGGTGCATCCATTGTCTCTACAACAGCCAACGCAGGATTATGTATGGTCGGAACATGCTA
Organism: Aedes koreicus; assembly: GCA_024533555.2. Taxonomy (NCBI): domain Eukaryota; kingdom Metazoa; phylum Arthropoda; class Insecta; order Diptera; family Culicidae; genus Aedes; species Aedes koreicus. Next base: position 387,270 of record JAHHFK020002973.1, on the reverse strand, counting down.
TGCTATACAATGGCTTGAAAATAGTTACTTTCAATATTTACTTCAATATTTTCACATAAACCCAATGTTGTTGCTGCCATCCAAGAAATCTGACAAATTCTCTTTCACCACGCGTTCTTATATTTTTGGACATTCTTCTCTTTTCAGAGAGCGAGTAATGGCGCTATAACCATAAGCCATAGAGAGCTAGGACTATAGTTAATGCGCAAGTTACTAGTTGCTACAATACTTCAGTTAGTTTTTAATAATTTCCCAATATTGTTCGATGGGATGAAAATTTTGACAATTTGGTGGTCTTAAAGGTCACAATAATAATCAGAGTAGATTGTCTTACCAGTTTGCAGATAATTTATCAATAAAATTCCTTTTGCATCTCAAAAAACGCTAACTCCTTCTTGGCCGATTTCCGGACACGAACTCGCTTCGGAGCTGTAGTGCCTGGTTCACACCACTCCTTAGCCTCTTGTTTTGATTCAGGATCATAGTGGTAGACCCAAGTCTCATCCATAGTGATGAATCGTCGCAGAAAATCCTTTTTATCCTTTCGATATTGCTCCAAATGTTGCTAAGAAAGTTGCATTGTCAGCAAATGCGGTACCCATTGTGCACACAGTTTTTTGAAACCCAAAACTTCAGCCAAAATATGTCCTGTTGTTCCATGTAAGATGCTTATGGTGTCAGCTATCACATCCACAGTCGATCGATGATCTTCCAAAACCATATCCTGTATTTTCGCTATGATTTCTGGTGGTGATGCGCTTTTTGGACGTCCTGAGCGTTGATCGTCTTTAACGCTTGTAGGGCCACGTTTAAACTCCAAAACACATAACAAAGAATTTAATCACTGCACTATATTAGGGTTTTTCCATTGTTAAAAAATACACTGACATGTCACACGACATTTTAAATGGCTTGTAAACAAAGAATGAAGTGACAGATCGAAATGATATTTTGAGTATTTTCTTACGAGAGATGAAATATTAAAATGGCGTAGAAATTTTGGTTTTTCTACTGCTTCATAGATGTCGCTGTCGAATTTTTTTGACTAACCTAGTGCGACAATAATAAAATATATTAAGCTAGTATGTTATTGGTACATATATCTGAACTCGCTGATCACAAGTCTAGCCAAAACTGCTTAACAATAATATGTTACTTCCGACGCTCAGAATTGAAGTGTCAACCGCTCTTGAATATTAAAACAATGCATGTGGAAAATAATTCACCTAAAACGATTTATTATTTTTCTAAGAACTGATAACATATACTTGTCATTTCCTTTCGTTATACGAGAACGAACCAGAAACCCCGGCCACTGAAGTAGTGGTTCAATCCAATTCTTTATGATCGACCTCAAGTGGATGTCATTCAGTTCAATGTGCACGCAATATAAACAGGATGGCCAAGCCTCCATCATTAATCAACGACAGCTTCACTGAACTCCTGACCATTTGACATAAAGCAAAAATAATCATCAATTTCCTGCCAAATGCACTTCTATTGGATTGACCTCGTACGGTACGGATCGGAAAAAAGCGGTAGTGTGGGAACATGCTTACATTAACACGTGGTTGAACTTTATCCTTATTCACATAGTTATGAAAAAGTCATAATGTATTTTGCCATATTACACAAGCCCACAAAAAAACATACGAGTGAAAATTAAAATTCCGTGGAAAATTTTCCAAAGAACCGCAATTGTCGACTGCTGCGGGCGTCTGCCGTTCTGCCTTTATGCGGCACAGTCACTATCGTACCGTGGGCGTTTTTCGCGTTGTGCTTCGCGGAAGGATAAGCTATAAACACTGAGCTGAGTTGCAACTCTTTCTCTGCTGTGTTCCTGGAGAGTGGACCAGAAACTTATAAGTAATGCAAATTTGATGCTTCTTTTTTGCTCATCTCAAACGACGCTATGCTTTTTCTTCTAGTTCTGAGAAGATAATCGCACGTCACGCGCTCACGATTGTACCTCCTCTCGATGAGCACGGCAATGTTTGTTTGGAACATTTGGAATGGTATTCAGCCGTAAGTAGAATTATGAGGATTTTTTATATTTCACTGGCAGTTCGCGGAAATTGCTTTCTGTTTTAATTTGGTTGCACCTGTGAACTGCCGTTCAGCATGCAAATCCACTATGGAATATGCTTTTGGGTCAGACAGATAAAAAACATCTTATAGCTAAATGCTTATTATTATTATAATGGTTAAATTAAAAAAAAAATGCTTCATCATTTGCGGTACTAAAGATAAACACTCAAACGTATCCGTGTGCGGAAAAGTATGGTTCGGAATGCTCACAGTAAGCGTAGAACTGGAACTAAAGATCAGTTACTGCATTGGACATACATATGACCAAATTCACGTGAGTTTCAATATTTACTTTTCATTTCTGAAAAACGCTCGGAGTTTTCTCTTGACCTCCCAATGGGTTCTGCACAACTTTCTCCGTAATTTTTCGTTGTGCTGCAGACCAAACTTCTTGAAGCAGACAACAGAGCTTGCTTCTCTTGCATTTTTCTTAGATACCACATAATTATTGCCCAGTATCTTTCGATAGAATATAGTTCAGAGCAGTTTGGGGGGTTATGGCATTTTTCGACACAATAGACTTTTTCCTTCTTAAGCAACGTATCAGAAGCGTAGTGATGTCGCATTCAGCCAAAACAATGGAGGATCCGTATGCTTTCGGTAGATGGGTAGAAACCGTTTTTCCATACATTCTGTTCTGTAGTTTTGACCGTTGAATGTGCCTGTTGTGAAATATGAAGAACTCTTCAAGCCACAGGAGCAAATGGCATGCCATACCAAAACTTGTTTCCCAAATTTTTCGGTTCGGATATATCGCACATCATCAGGCACATCTGTCCTCTGCTCAGCGTTGAAAAATTTGCGGCCCTGGAATTGTACTAGTATCCAATTTGACGTACGTCTCGTCGTCCATCGAAATGCACCGGTTCGGCTTTTGGAGGAGAACGTCATACAAGTTCCGTGACCGTATTTTTGAAGAAGCTTTCAATGAATGCGTCCTCTTGGGTGCTTTCAGCTAAGTTCTGATATTGTTACGCTTTTTGATATTTTGCACAGTTCCGACGCTAATGTTCACTTTATTTTTTGCAATTTCACGAATGGAACACGGTTTATGCGATTTCAAAAGGCGTACCGCTGCCAGCTCCTTTTTCTGGTCCGATGCCCCTTTTTGCGTCCAGATTTCGGTAAACTTTCAACAGAATACGTTTCTCCATATTTCTTAACAATCTTGAACACTACAGATTTAGTGCACTTCATGCTTTTCGCCAATTCTCGAAACGACAACTGTTCGGAAAACAATTTGTGCAGAATAAATCTGCGAATTGATAAGCTGATCCGGCCCATCAACTATGGTACGAATGGACAAATTTTGCGACAAAAATCGATAACTCGAAAACCATTAACTTTAGACACACGATGTCTTCGGAAGATTTAATTTAAAAAATAAGATCAATCTTTTGGTTTGGTTTTGGTGACTAGGGTGGTCCTTTAATGTTCATAATAACAATTTCAATTTTTTAACCCGTCGTTCAAGCGATTGCCAAAGTGAGGGTTCGATTCCCGCTCCAGCATGTGGAACTTTTCGCAAAACGAAAAATGTCCATACTGGTCCACTGGGTGTTAGGTTAAATTGTCACTCTATGTTCAATATTCAGTCTGTACAACCTCGAGTCAAGGACGGTAGAAATGTCTTTTCTTTTTATTCTTATGATTTAGAGGATTGTTTGCATCTACAGAAATGTAGATATTTTAATTTAATGAGACTTTGCTGAAAAAATTAACTTCTATCTCATCTACGTATCGTTTTAAAACAGTTTTTCTTACTTCTCTTAGGGTGGGACTTAAAAAAAAACAAATTTTTTTTCGTTTCCCTTTTTTATTTCAATTTGAATTTGAAAACTTTGCAGAGATGACATGACGCAAATTTTGAAGATACAAGATAGTTGCTAGTTATTGTATAAAAAAGTTGTAGGGGTTGAAGTCTAAAAAAATTCGTTTTTGCAAGATATCTCTCTCCTTTATTTGCAAATATTTGCAAACTCAGAATACGTAAACTGTAAGAGCAAACTTCCATCTACAAGATGTATGCAAAATCGTTTGTCCTCTTTTGTCCCCTTTAGGAGAAAAAATTGGTGGTTTTATATTTTTTCTGCATAATTTTCAATCAGCAGCATCAACAATTGCCCTCAACTTCGTCCAATCGAGAAATATTGGGCAATTGTTAAGCAGAAGCTTAAAAAAAAACTAGAACAGTGACTCGAAATGCTGCAGAGATGAAGAATTGGTGGAATAAAATGGCCGGCCAATTTGACGAACGTAACTAATGAACATGTCCAAAAGATGATGCAAGCTATCTCAACAAAAGTTCGTCGTTCCAGCAAAACCAGAAGGGAATTAGACTATTGATAGTGTTTACCTTAAAGTGCAAAAGAAACGCCTTGGCTGCACAACTGTTTGATTTTTTTTAACACAATCTCGGAGTAGAGCTAATTTCTTGTGTCCAGATATTAAATGAATCGAGCATTAATCGATATTTCAAAGTAAAAACTAAAGCTCGATTCAAAGTAAATCTGGACGCACGATTTAATACACCACCGCGTCCCTGGTGGTTGGAACAAAAAACGTTTGACAGTTGATGTTTTATTGACGAAGAAATTGGTGAACTGTTTTTCTCGATTGATCGACGCAACTCGAAATCACGGATCATGGAACTTGAGGAAAGAAAATTAATTGTGCAAAACATCTAGAGAATCCTTCGTGGTCTGCCTCAAAAGTAGCAGAAGTGTTAAAAGTCCCAAAGTCAACGGTGTGTCTTGTAATCAAACGTTAAACGGATACTCTGAGTGTGGATAGAGCACAGCGCATCTATCATAAAAGTGGCAAAGTGGACAAAGAGCTGAGAAGAAAGGTGTTGAAGTACGTGAAAGGCAACCCATGTGTCTCCATACGTGATTTGGCAAAGAAATACGATTCCAACACTTCCACCGTGCTTAACATCCCTTCAAGAGAAGGATATAAGTCTTTTTGTGCCAGTAAACATCCGAATCGCTCCCTGAAACAAAATTTAGTGACCAAAAAGCGAGCACGATTACAATACGAACGAGTTTTGACGAAATTTGATGGCTGTATTTTAATGGATGAAGAAACATATATCAAAATGGATTATAAACAAATTCCCGGACGAAAATTTTACCTGGCAACTTGTCGTGGGGATGTATAAATTTGTTTTTGCTGATAAGTCTGCTCGGACACTAATGATTTGGCAAGGAATCTGCAGTTGTGGCCTTAAGGTTTTCATCACATCTCACACAGTGACGTCAAAGGTTTACATTAAGGAGTGTCTGAAAAAGCGGATTTTACCTTTCATTCAACAACACAAGACCAACGTTATGTTTTGGCCGGATCTAGCCAGCTGCCACTACTCTAAGGAGGTACTAGTATGGTATGCTGTAAACAATGTTAATTTTGTCGCCAAAGAGATTAATCCTCCGAATTGCCGTGAGTTCAGACCGATCGAAAAATATTGGGTAATTATCAAGCGAAAACTTTGAGGATGCGGTAAAGAAGTGACAAATGCACAACAAATGCTTTTAAAGTGGAATAAGTTCGCCGGTACAGTGTCACCAGCGACTGTGCAGATCATGATGGCATCGATCACAAGTAAAGTGTGACAGTTCGTTGGAAACGATGAAATGTAATAACTTGTTATATATCGTTTGAAAGTTGAATAAATACTCTTTTGTTTGACGTTTTGATCAACCGTGTATGTTGTTTAATTCTTGAGTTATGATCACTTGAATGCGCCCAAATTTACTTTGAATCGGGCTTTACGCGGTGTTAGTGTACATATGGCTATTTTTATAAGCTGTATCTCGAGATCCTGGCCATCGAGGAAGATGCCGTCTTAGAAAAAAATGTTCAGCTGACCCCCTGGCGACCATAAGTGGATGCCCTACGATATTTCTGAATCCAATATGGTGCCTTTCAGTATCATAAACATTTTTGCCAGTCAAGGTGGCGGATCCGTTCCTGCCTTGATCTACCCCGCATGGAAATGTGTGGCAAAAGTGTGTGTGTGTGTTTGCTTCGGAATACTGCTTAACAAAAGTCCTACGCTCAATTTCAAATTACTTCTATTCAATTTCAAAACCTGCCGAATGCTATCAAACCTATCGATATTTTCTCTTCACATCTTTAGTTCTAGCAGAAATTGCTGTTCACTACTGGGATCCCATGATGTTGGGAAGATATTTCCAATTTCAAAACATTATAATTAAATTTGGCGCACTGTACGCAATAAAAATATAATTAGTAATTAAATGATTTTTACCAAATTTTTAATAAGGTAGTTTTAAGAACAGCCTATTAAACTGCAACAAACAACCTATAAGTTTAAGTAAGCGTGAATTTCCCATCCTATAATTGATGCTCATCTCAAGCTGTTCATCTTACCCCTACGCACATAGTTCCTAGTTCCCCTAAGCACTTACTCGGGTTTATTGGAATGTTAAAAACAGGAAAAAATCAGGGTGCCATATGAGATTGTTGAGACAGACATAGGATGTCAAAAGGAGAGAAGATTGGCAAACGTTTCAGTGGCGATTAGTGCGATTTATTAAGAATTTATGTTAAATTATTAAATTATACTATTGTCTCTTTATACTTATGTATTTCTACTTGAAGTGGAACATACAAGAAAACCTAGACAAAACATGAGATAAACAATACGTGACTTATATACATATTCATATTGAACGTAGAACTTTATCCTACAGCAAAATCAAATCTATTTAAATGCGCTGCTATCGAGTCAATAGAAGACCAATTCTCGAGCTTGCTTGAAAATCCCAACGACGATTTTTTTTTCAAAGTCAGTCATAAATCTAATAGGTTAAATTGCCTTGAATCTATTAAAAAAATATTGAATCCGCACGAATTTCCCAGTCAATATGTTGCAACTTTCACCTATTGAATTTCAAATATCATACTGACAGGGGAAACTACAAAAACATATAATACATAATGCTATAAAAAATAAAAATGTTGAATTTGCAATAGAAATAAATCAACGACTGGCACACAATACTGGGGTGTCTATAGATGAATAAAAATGAATAATAAAAATTTAAATAATCAAATATACAACAATCACGTCTACAAAAATTATGTATGACAATATTTCATGAGCAACACTACCTGTAACCGCATATCAGTCCCATATATGCTTGATATCCCATCTGTTTGGAAATAATATACGGGTACAGCAGATTTATTCTTTCTCGACCAAATATATCAACATATCCTATACACTGATAGGCAAAATAAAGTGCCCACTTCATCATTTTTTGAATTTCTCTCATTTATTCGGTTCAAATTAAAGTAAACACACTGTAGTCGTTATTGATATCTTATTTTTTAAATTCTTTTCAAGTTTCACTTATGGAATACCAATAAAAAAAAGGAGTTCGACTTAAAGAACGAAAAAATCAATTTGTATTAAAAACAGTGACAAAAAAAAATGCTCACTTCAAAAATCGATATGTTTTCGATAAGTTACCGTCGAAAGACCCCTCGATTGTTAATGTTTTGATATTTTGACGTGTTTTGAAGCAAACGGCTTGATCTGGTGCATTTGTACACGTGATCGCGTTTGATTCAGTTGAAAAATTGGAGAACGTAGTGATCTCGAAAGCAATTCCCTTGTGTATCCGAAAATAAGTGGTTCGTGATGTGCAAAACTGTGAATCGCACCGGGCTATCGCTAGGAAGTACAGTCATTAGCAAGGCAGCCGTTGGGAAAATTCTACTGAAACAAAAACTTTCGGATCAGTGGTGGATCGCCCAGGCAGAGGCAGGAAGCGCAAAACGGATACACGAACCGACACCAAGATCATGCGCGAAGTCAAGAAAAACCCAAAAGTAACTGTCCGTGAGATCCAGGAAACTCTTCAGCTATCAGTTTCTGGTCGAACTGTTCGTCGCCCTCTTGTAGCACAGGGGCTGATTAACAAAGCGCCCATTTATAAGCAAGGCAAACAATGCCAAACGGCTCAGGTTTGCTATTGAGCATGCTGATAAGCCCATAGGTGCAGATCGGGCGAGGAGCTTCAGGAGCGCCACATCCAAGGCATGGTGAAGCATGCAGGAGGAAATGTGATAAGCTGGGGGTGTTGTTCGTGGAGTGGAGTGGGTTGCCTCGTGAAAATCGACGGGATAATGACGGCAGATTCCTACATCAACATCCTGCGAGAAAATCTGGAGGTTTCGCTGATCCAACCGGTGATGAAGAGAAGTTCGTATTTCAGCAGGACAACGACCCGAAGCATGCTGCCAAGAAAAACAAGTCTTTCTTCCGGTCTTGTCGGATCCAACCGCTCGAATGGCCTTATCGAATGGCCTCCACAAAGCCCGGACCTCGAGGTGTGAATGTAGTTCGCCTCCCCGCGGTGCACCTTGGAAACGTTAAGCTCCCCTTAACGGCTAAACGAACTACGGAGGGAGCGTCATACGACGCATTGGGGTGGATGCCAGTAAAACCCCAATTATGGCAACTGGCTGCGAAAAGATTCACGAGTGGTACCGTTGTATTCGGGCTGGCGCCTGTGTCGTCTCCCTCAGTACTGCCGGGTGACACCGAGTAGGAAATGGCGAGGTTTCCGCGGCACAGGTTGTCTCCGTCCCATTAAAACCCTGGCAGGCCTCCAGTACGTTCCATTCTCCACCGCCCGACCTCGCCAGTCGGGTGGGAGTAGGCTCAGATGACCTATACCTGTCTTGCGCTGATCCGGCTCTGAACACGGTTCCCCATGAAGGGCCGTGTCAACCCTCGCATGGCCTCCCTGCTTGCATAGATAACCATGGGATCACAATAGCGACTACTCCACGTGGGCTTGGATAGCGGCTGGAGGGGGACCCAACAACATGGAGGAAACGAAAAATACAAAAGAGAGAGCGAATCCGTTCGCTAAAGGCGGCCTAGCGAGGTCCCCACCGCGTAAAACGGTGGAATCGGGCGTGAGCGACACCTGCGGTAGTGCTACGGCATCGGAGGCAGGTGGCACCAAGCTAGGCGTGGCCATGGATGGGCCAGGACTCATCCGGGCCATGGATAGGATGCGGGAAACCCTTCCTAAGGTGATGGAGGTCTCGGAGCAGTTGGATGCGATCATCGACTTTACGTCGTCGCGCAACAACATTGCGAAAGACCTAAAATTGAGCCTTCTTAGGCTACGCATGACAGTGCAGGCTGCATGCAAGGAGAGGGAGGAGCTGGAGGCCAAACTGCTAGCCGAGCAAAGTGCCAAAGAGTTGGCACGGCTAGCGGCCACCGAAAGGGCGAGGGACATTGCCTCGAAGCAGACGCAGACGGAATCATCCGTCTCCGTCGGAGAGTCCACCCTATCCATGGGGGCGGGGACCTCCAAGCGGGCTAGGCAGTCCCCGGGCGAGACGGCACTAAACCTGAACCATTGTGAGGCAGCCCAGCAACTGCTGTGTCAGACAGTTAGCGAGTCGGCATCGGATATCGCCATAATTTCCGACCCATACCGCATCCCACCCGGCAACGGGAACTGGTTTGCGGACAGGGCTAATATGGCGGCATTATGGACGACGGGTAAGTACCCGGTTCAGGAGGTTGTGTCCAACACAAACGAAGGCTTCGTGGTTGTAAAAGTGAATGGAGTGTTCTTCTGCAGCTGCTACGCACCGCCAAGGTGGTCGATCGAACAGTTTTCCAATATGCTTGATCGGATGACAACGGAGCTAACTGGCCTGAACCCGTTGGTAATAGCGGGGGACTTCAACGCTTGGGCGCTCGAGTGGGGGAGCCGCCTTACCAACCCTAGGGGCCAGATTCTTCTGGAGGCCTTGGCTAGGCTCAATGTAGACCTAGCCAACGTGGGTACCACGAGTACCTACCATAGAAATGGAGCGGAATCGATTATCGATATAACATTTAGCAGTCCTGGGCTAATTAGCAATTGGAGGGTGGATGATGGCTACACCCATAGCGACCACTTGGCGGTACGTTATAGTATCGTCCACAATACAAGGCAGCGTGCGGAAGGAGGAGCATCCACTCCATTCGCCCGCAGATGGAGGACGTCCTACTTTGATGTAGAGGTTTTTAAAGAGGCGCTTGAGAGGGAACGAAACTTACGCGAAACCCAGGAACCTTGCGGCGAAAGACTCGTTATGACACTTACACGAGCGTGCGATGCGACCATGCCGAGGGAAGTCAAACCGAGGAATGGAAGATCGCCGGTGTATTGGTGGACGGAGTCGATCGCCGACCTCCGAAGAACATGCCTCCACGCAAGACGGAGGGCGCAAAGAGCGCGGTCAGACGCCGATAGAATCGAGCGCAGAGGGGCGCTAGTCGCCGCGAAGGCCGCACTAAAGAGGGAGATAAAGGCCAGCAAGCGAGCCTGCTTCGAGGGTCTGTGTCAGAAGGCCAATACGAATCCGTGGGGTGACGCCTACCGGGTTGTAATGGCCAAAACCAGAGGATCGGCGGCTCCAACCGAGCGTTCATCAGAGCTGCTGCAGGTGATCGTTGGGGGACTCTTTCCGAGCCACGACCCAAGTCCATGGCCCCCCGCCGCCGTAGACGTGTCCCATGACCAGCGTTCCAGTATCCCAGACCTTAACGCTGTCATAGCGACGGAAGGGTGGACGGCTCAGCCGAACACCCGTGACCACGTGGGCACCGACAACGGCACAACGGGGGTCGGCGACGAGGCGACGGTGACGAATGATGAACTCATTGCGATAGCAAAGTCGCTAAAGGTGAACAAAGCGCCGGGACCGGATGGTATTCCGAACCTGGCCATCAAGACGGCTATCTTGCTGGATCCCGGAATGTTCAGGGTGGTGATGCAAAAGTGTCTGGACGAGGGCGTCTTCCCAGACGCCTGGAAAATTCAGACCCTTGTGTTGCTACCGAAGACAGGGAAGCCACCAGGAGATCCATCGGCATATAGACCAATATGCCTGTTGGATACAGCGGGTAAGGTGCTCGAGAGGGTAATCCTCAACAGACTGACAACATACACGGAGGGTATACGCGGTCTGTCAAGTAATCAGTTTGGCTTCCGTAAAGGGAAGTCGACGGTGGATGCCATCCTGTCCGTCACCAAGACGGCCGAGGTGGCAATCCAGCGCAAGAGGCGAGGAGTACGATACTGTGCGGTGGTCACCCTTGACGTGAGGAATGCGTTCAACAGCGCCAGTTGGGCGGCTATCGCCGACTCGCTCCAACGCCTTCAGGTTCCTGGGTACCTGTACAAGATTCTCGGAAGCTACTTCCAGAATCGCGTACTGGTATATAATACAGAGGCAGGCCAGAAACGTGTGCAGATCACCGCAGGCGTCCCGCAAGGTTCGATCCTGGGTCCGGTGTTATGGAACACGATGTACGACGAGGTACTGCGGCTTGAGTTCCCGAGCGGGGTAAAGATCGTCGGGTTCGCAGACGATATCACCCTGGAGATATGTGGTGAATCCATCGAGGAGGTCGAGTTAACGGCCTCACACTCCATTGGCATTGTGGAGAGATGGATGAGCTCCAGGCAATTGGAGCTAGCCCACCATAAGACCGAGGTCACGGTGGTGAACAATCGAAAATCGGAGCAACATGCGACGATTAGTGCAGGTAACTGCACAGTAGAATCGAAGAGGTTCTTGAGGTATCTTGGGGTTATGATCGACGACAAGCTGTCCTTTGTCAGTCACGTCGATTACGCTTGCAAGAAAGCCTCTATGGCTATATCGGCATTATCCCGCATGATGTCGAATAGCTCGGCGGTGCAAGGGAGTAAGCGTAAACTCCTGGCCAGTGTCGCCCTGTCCATACTTAGGTACGGCGGGCCGGCATGGATCACCGCCTTGAGTACCAAGAGCTACGCAAATAAGCTCGAGAGTACACACAGGCTTATGTGCCTAAGAGTGGTGAGTGCATACCGAACGGTATCACGCGACGCGGTCTGCGTCCTAGCGGGGATGATGCCAATAGGCATCGTCATAAAAGAGGACGTAGAGTGCTTCGAGCAACGTGGAACAAGAGGTATCCGAAAGACCACTAGAGCCGCATCCATGGTTAAGTGGCAGAGGGAATGGAACAACTCCACCAAAGGTCGGTGGACCCACCGACTAATCCCGGAACTAACCGGGTGGGTCGGTAGGCGACACGGTGAAGTGAACTTCCACTTAACGCAGATATTGTCTGGCCACGGCTGTTTTAGACAATACCTGCATAAATATGGGCATGCACAGTCCTCCGCATGCAGTGAGTGCGCGGGAGTCGAAGAAACTGCAGAACATGTGTTTTTCGCATGTCCTCGCTTCGACGGCGCGAGATCCGGCATGATGGCCGTATGCGGTCGCGACACGACTCCGGATAACTTGGTCCAGAGGATGTGTCAAGACCGGGACGTCTGGGACGCGGTATGCGTAGCAGCCTCCCAGATCGTCCTTGATCTCCAACAAAAATGGCGAAACGACCAAAGGCAGGTCGCAGGGACCACCTAACTACTAAAGCCCTAAGTAGTTAGACATAGTGGGTGCTTAACAAGCACAATAGCCCCCTCCCCGAAGTAATACCGAAAGGTGGTTCCGGGGAGGGACCAGGGCTAAAGGCACGGGTGGGTTTTTAGTGGGTCGAGGAGTTGGCACCCTCATCCCCACACCCTGAGTTCTTCAGGTGTCTGGTTGCAGATTTTCCATCCCGTCTAAAAAAAAAAAAAAAAAAAAAAAAAAAAAAACACCCCCCCCCCCCCCCGCGAAATTATTGGGGAAATAATATAGCCGCGGGGGACAACCCACCGGCCCCCACCAAAAAAACCAATTTTTAGACCCCCCCCCCCCCCCCGGGAAAGCCCCCCCCCCCACACCCCAAACCCCCGGGGGGAAGAACCCCGCCCCCCCCCCCGCCCCCCCCCCCCCCCCCAAAAAAAACAAAAAAAAAAAAAAAATATTTTTTTTTTTAAAATAAATCCCCCCCCCCGCCCAAAAAAGAGGGGGCCTTTTTTTCAAACCACAGGTACAAATGGCTTATGAAATCTGCTATTTTTTGTCAAATTCGACACACTCCCCAGGATCCAGGGCTTCAAATGGTGAGTTGGCAATTTCAAAGGAGGGTGCAACTGACCTCTGGTCCTCACAAGTTCCTACCTCACGCCTCCACGAGTCATAAGATCACAAAAGACTGCCAGCTGAAACATGGGCACGCTGGTTGGCGTAGCCTGGGCAATGTTGTCATTTTGACAATAGTGAAGTGAGGGGGTGTGACCTGTAAATCATATCATATAATTTTCCATTCTCATATCAATTAATGATTTCAGCAGGCTTTGGAATCATCTTTGCATTCCAAAACCATTTATCTCAGGAGCCTGGAGCAACATGACATGGATAAAAGGCTGAATTTGTTTTTCAGCATTTCAGCATAACATTTACTTTGAATTTGCACTTCTGAAGATTAACTACTATCTTACTGGCATGCGCTTATGGGCAGTATAGGATTATATTTTAATACTGTGTTTAGTGGTATTAGGATTAGATAAGCCATTTATTTCAGAAAGCATCACACTGAGCTCTACGATCGCTCCAATTGCTATCATAGAAATGTAACTAGAACAATATAAAGACATGTTTTAACAACATGTCTTATAAAATAATATCTCTCATTGAAATTATAGTTTTGATATTTGGAATGAAATTTTGTGTTAATAGCATTTAGCATCTTCTATGATATTTTAATTTTTTAATTACGCGAAGAGATTAGATTAGATAAAAACATCAATGCATCTTTTGATTGACGTTTTATCTGTGATAGTTATAATGATCTACTCTGTTTTTCAGCTTTTCCAGGACCTTCGGAATATAAAGCATATCTTTTACATTCACAGACTAGTGTACGTCAGTTTTTTGTACACACATGATCTTTATTTAAAAAAAAAATGGTTGTTATTTATTATTTCATTATATTATTATCATCATATCATTGTGTATTATTTGAAATCATATTAAATTTACAGGATGTAAAATTTCAACTGTTTTAAACATGTTAATATATTTGCGTTTTAGATATTTAAATATTATATTTATTCATTGATATTATTAATAGGATACATACAAGTTTTCACATACATGAATTCATGTTTAGGTTGAAGATTGGCTCCAGCATCAATTGAAGTCATCGTTGGGTACTCGGGTGGTTTTTTTTTTTTTCATATTATTGCATAGTTTGACCTTAACGTTTCAGTATACATTCATTAACTACTGGTTGAGATATATAGCTGCATCTTATAATTAATTGCATATCATTATTATTTTCATTTGGAAAATAATAATAGCAATAATAATGAAATTTTAACTGCGCCAAGATTTCAAGGAAGGTGATTCCAGGTTGTATAGATATTTTTTTGCCTCGTATCATTAAGTATTTTTCTATCAATTTAGATCCGCGAATATTATTTTATTGAATTTTTATATTCATAAATTCTGTTCTATTTTGCTACGTTTGTATTGAATTAGATTAGATTAGATCAGTGACCAACCAGTGGATGTCATCGTTTAAAACTATGAGATCCACTACAAATGAGTAAAATGGTGCAAGGAATCGGAACAGCACATCGACATTTTAGATGAACTATTCTGTATGTATAATTTCAGGAGTTTTCAAGTTTTGTTAAATAACTTTCAACTTTTTTCTCGTAGCTATGATATATTGTATAAACTTTTAGGTTCATAATAAATACGCAAATCCTGCTACTTTTGCAGCAGGACAACAATGTGCAGACATGTGTAATTATTATTATCATATTACGTTATTACGTAACGTTACGAAGGGATATTCCCTTCACTTTATTTTATATACTATTCTATATGACATTGCATATTGATTTTACATTTTTATTATAATCATGACCATATTTTTCATTGCTCGGATTTTCATTATTTATTTAAATATGATTTTATTATTCTTACCTCGGAGTGTATGGTACGGTATGTCCACGCATCCTTCCTCCCCTGTAGATTCACAAGTGGCGTTGTGGTTCAAATCTATTCTTTTGAATCCAACTCATTTTACAGACTCATCTTTTGCGGTTAATGCAACACAGTAGGCCTGGCCGCTTTGACGCTTGTATCATTTCTTTGATGTGCTGCAAGCATCAATATTGACAAAAAATAATAATTGGTCGTCATCTAACCCAATTATTTCCAGGATGCTTTCTAGTACTGGCTGCGTTTGTATTAGATTAGATTAGATCAAGTCGAATTCTTTTTTTTATTACTTCTTCATAAGTAAAACTTGAAGGAATATGAAAAATAAGATATCAAAAAAGACTACAGAGTGTTAACTTTAATTTGAACCAAATAAATGAGAGAAATTAAATAAAAATGATGAGATGGGCACTTTATTTTGCCTATCAGTGTATATCTGTTATTGTTGTTTCGTATTTACGTGACTTTCAGCCTAAGGCTGGTTTGGCACGCCAGGAAAACGACCTGGATCCTACATATTGTACCCATCTACACATTAGCATTAGCATTGACGTTTGCACACCTCGTGGATGGAGCTACGATGAGGAATAATTCGTTGAAGACATTGCATATCAAATTGATATGCACGTCACCATGAAACGAAACAAGTTACTGATACGTTTCTTCACGCAATAATCTTCACGAAGAGACTCCTCGATCGCTCACCTGGCCACGTCCATGCAACCATTGGAGATAGGGAGAATTTGGT
This sequence comes from Aedes koreicus, assembly GCA_024533555.2. Lineage (NCBI taxonomy): Eukaryota > Metazoa > Arthropoda > Insecta > Diptera > Culicidae > Aedes > Aedes koreicus. The sequence continues at coordinate 371,489 of JAHHFK020002973.1, read as the reverse complement.
ATCCACCTTAAGAAGAAAGGGGGAACCCACGTAGCCTTCAGCAGATATCAAAGGAAAAGGGGAATGAATAGTTGAAGAGAATAGTTCAACAGACTTCGCTGGTTGGTGTGCAGAACAAACATTTATTTGAAAATGGTCGTTAGGAACATCAAGTCTAAGAAAGTTATGTGATGCTCCATTTCTCTTCAAACGACTGGGACTTGAGCATCAACTTTAGTCGTAGCCGCATATGGCTTATGGTTATAGCACCATTACTCGCAATCTGAAAAGAGAAGAATGTCTGAGAATGCCCATCGTCATCTCACGGAAGGCATAGTTGTTGGGACTCTAGCAATAATTAATTAATGCCCTAGCTTTGTGCGGCCTATGGTTAAAGTGAAATTACACACTCTCTTGAATTAGAAAATCTTAAAATGGAAATGCCACACCCAATTCACCCTGCGAACTACTCCCGGAAAGCCATACACATACAAACTATTTCTCCATCGGTGAAAATCTTCTGCTTAGCATCCTGCTATGCGCATCGATTGCCAATTTTAGTTCGCCTGACATCCGCTTACGATCATTCGCACTTTTCATCTACCCGAGGGTGGAACGATTTGACCATTCAACACAACGAGAGCTTGGTCACCGAAATATTTTCACAAAACGTCAATTAAATCAACTCAAAACACGAAAACGTAAGTAAATTTGAAATTTTGACGGGAGAAAAAATATTTGCTACCATCATCGAACAAGGCACAATCCGATCTCGTTCTGCATATCGTACAAATCTAAACATGGGCCAAAACCAACGGCTTTACTTCCCTTCCGAAACACGACGTGATCAGAGATTTTTCGTCTCAAAAAAATTCCAACTTCGCCGACTGAAATCGATACAAGGCCGACTGGAGTAAGATGCAACCACGCTTACCACTAAATCATCGGCAACGTCCATCCCGTCCATCTCATAATATTTACCGAATGCTATTATATTACCAAATTAAGTCAAATCAATTATTTATCTAACATGAAATTTGCTTGTGGTTTCAGAATACTTTTGAAAAATATAGAGCATCTAATCTCTGCAAATATTATCTCAGCCGAATCCCGAGCAAAGGATTAAATCAAATTGATATCAAATTCTAATACCAGATTATCATTTTTTGATCACTAAGTATGTTATCATTGAGGCTGAACAAACAGCCAAAATAAATGAATGAATAACGAAAAATACTCGTTGAATATTATAATAAGAGCTAATTTTGTTATCACTGCGAACATCTTGATAAGAAATCCTGTATTGTAAACAAATTTATTGAAAGAGTTTCAAATTATGTTATCAATTTGAAATCAAATTCTCATGCCAATATCTGAAAAAATATTGTTTAGTAAAAAGCATAATTTCTTGTTCAAATGGTAATACATCATAGTTTTGCATTCAACAAATAACGTTCGTAAACAAATGTTTGTTGAAAATGATTACATATGATAACAAAATTTGCCAATAGTGGTACGAAATTTGTTATCCGATAAATAAAAAAATCAAAACAATATCTGGGATAACATATCTTGTTACTTATATGATTCCAGCTTGCTAGGGACACTAGTAATTAATTTACAAAGATACAACTAACGTGCTGTTCTGTATTCGAATGATTCAATTAAAAATCAGCCATATATGGGTATATCGCCAGCAATTACTTACCATTTAAACGCTTATACACACTCGTTGGTCGGGAGGAAGAGGGATGGAAATGTTGTCACCACAGACGACAAATGGTAGACCCACCGCTAAGAAATCAAACTACGGCTGAGCCTTATCTTCTTCGTATTAACGACACGTCAGCTTTTCCGCATAATCCATCATCCGATATTGTGAAATCTTTAAGATACTTCACATTATCAACGGTATCCTGATCGAAAACAATTATCGTTCCGCTCTACGACAATTTACATCAAACTTCAGTACACTGTTCCCCACAATCAAACCGGAAATCTTTTCTCACGTACTAAATAATCTATTATGTTTCAGCTCATTGCATTTCAACACCTCAGATGAACAGTACGGCGTTTCGAGTGCTCACTTCGATCGTGGAAGTACAGTAACTACAACTGATGAAATGATATCCTGAATAGCTGTGAATTCACTTTGGGTACTTCGTTTCCTTGTTGAGGCGGTCACGGTTGATTCGATGGAGACGCTTTGCCAGAAGATTTTGCTGGAACCATCTGGACTCGGATATTTCTTCTTAATAGTGGGGCGCTCCGTCCTCGGCTTGGACAGATTTATGAGTTGTATTTCACTATCGGATACTGATTGAGCAGAAGTTAATTGACAAGAGGTTGACGGATTAATGCTACAAATTATATCACATGATCAACTGCACTCGGGCAAATATAACCGAGAGAAAATTTTACACTAGCAAAGCAAACATTACAATGCCACTTGAAATTTATTCTCGTTTTTTTTTAAGAATACCTTCCAACCTTAAATTCTCCACTCATCAAGTTTATTCCACACCTGATTTACGATCGATGTAAGCCTTTAGGTTAAGGCTTTGTTGCCTCCTCAAGCTAGAAAAAAACATTTTCTTCATGATATATTAACATAATGATTCACTTTTCGCAAACTTTTCTGTCTAAATTGTTTGCGTTTGAAGTATCTTTCTCCGCTCGTATTTCTTCACTCTATTTGAAAAAAATTATTCTTGACTTTCCGGAATTTACTTCAGGAGCTCGGATTATTCATATCTATTTATTTTTTGTTACCATAGTTTAAATTTGAACTAGTTTTAAACTTGAGCTAACTACTGATCACCACTTCGACTTGGAAGTTGAATGAAACCTTTCAAGATGACTTTTGTTATTTTTCTTCAACAATTATCACTTCTTTTTAATTATTTTTCCTCCTAACATAATAGCCCATGCAGCCTCTGCCAGAACTATATAATCCAAAGAGTGTTGCACAAATGATAATCCACAAACTCTCAGAAATGCTATCAACGTTGTCGTCACAAATCACTTAACCACATCTCTGGACCTTCAAAGTATAAAGGTAATCTTCTGCGGAAGCGGCACTGGCTGGCACGGTGCCTTCAATGTGTTTTTAGTTGATCCCAATGTTTTCTCATCAAACTGTATCGATTCCACTGAGTACAGTTGATCCCGACCAACCAAACACGCTTTTCCTTGGCAAAAGTCAGCAACAAACTGGTTCCACTGGCGTTGGCTCCGACTTGGAAAAGATAGGCTAGCAGCTACATTCGGCAGCAGAACCAGCAGAAGCAGCAACAGCAGCGTTTACAGTCTGCAGTAGCAGCATAAAAAGTCCTGCCTGGTTCACCAGCATAACATGAGAGGGAGAGAACGCCGTAGGCGACTGTTCTCTCCCACACGATGAGGAACCAACGGTTTACTACGGCAGAAGCAACAGAGTGGAAAATAAAGTACCAACACAAGCACGACAGAGGGAGCTTTCGGCACAATCGGAGCTTTTTTCTCCAGGAGAGGCATTCGTGTTCGTGAGGAAGTAGGTACATGTGATGCGTGCATTCTCGCAATGAGGCAAACGTTCCCATTCCGGGAGCTTGTGGACGATGGGTTGTCTTTTTCAAAGCGCATTCTAACGGTTTGCATTTGAGATGGAACCGCTAAGGTCGATTGAGTCTAAAATATGTTGGGAACAATTATTCGTGTTTGCTCGATTTAGTGTACGCACTAGTACTAGTTATCCAGCACTGATACTAGTTATCCCTCTACATTTAAACTATCTTTATCATGTAAGGGTAGTTGAAAGTATCGAATAATCTCAACCCCACCAAATGCATTTTAAATTAGGTCCTGATTTTTTCAGTCAAATTTGAGCTCAATTGGTTGCGAAAATAAATTGCACTGTCCCTTTGTATTTTCTATGGGAATTTCTATGAGAAAACTCCCTCGTTTTTTTCATCCTTCTACCTAATGACCTAATGACCTAATGACACATGCAAATGCCAAAGGCGTAGCCAGGAGGGGGAGGGGGCAAGGCCGTTCGAGGTCATTTCCCCCACCCCTAGTTTTTGATTTTATATTTAGAGTTTTAATGTTTGTTTCAATTTATTATTATTTATTTTTAATGTTTGTAGCAAAAATGGGCAAAAAGTGGATATCCATGAGAATTTTTTTGTAAATAGTACAGACTAAATTTTGTATTACAATCTATTCCCTCTAACTTAACCTATCCAAAAAAATATATATATCTCTTAACCAGTTATGGTCACTATTAGATAAGCATTGATTGGTTTTTTCCCGGTTAGCCGAAAGTTGAAAAAGCTATGCTTAATTCAATTTTCAGTTCTTGGCAATAAAAAAAACAAACAATTATATCATATCTTGCAGTTTGATTCAGTATTTTAAAATATTGTTTCCTTGCCAAGAGATTTTAATGGAGCATGCTACGATATTATCCGGACGAGACGAGACGACTCGTATCCGATTTTCAGACCAATCATTTAACAAGCGTGTGAGAAAGCAAAACAGCAAGCTAATGAGAGCATGAAATGAGTATGATTGACCGTCCACGGATGCCATTCCGTTATTGCCAGAAGAGCTATTATTACACAGAGAACCAACAGATGAGGCTTGGGACTAGCATATGTACATCCTCAATGTGTAAAAACTGGTGATCTAAACTAAGGCAATTCTGGCGCTGACGCTGGCTTCGCCCGAATGCAGGTCAAATAAGGAAAAGATAGGAATCTGTTGACGTTATACTCGCTTTATTGGAAGCCGATAACACCTCTGCCCTTCCACCAGAAACCACTGTGCGATGTTGGATAACAGGATTGGGCGGCATAAGGGACGTCCTCAGTTAAGACTCCACGAAAGAAGCCGCACTGGTCTGCTTCCTTAAGGAATCCCACCTCTACAACGCCATTTAAATACCGGAACTATCAACCCACCTTACTGATGAGGATTGGTAGAGGGTCTGCTGCTGCTGGTGGATGCATGCAATATGCTGTTGGAGCCACTCACACAATAGGATAGTGGTTTACTTGCTCCAGGATATGGTGGCACGGCGAGCATGGCGAACAATATTATGGATCACAAAAATTGTTGATCCCCACCACCGGCCCACCACCTCGGCGAACTACCACATCTCACCAGGAAGCAGCATGGTTGTTTTTTTCTGTGGTCACGCGATCACTCGCACCGCCGAACAATAAATAACCGAAACGAAACGCGCCTTGCCCGAAGGCAAAATAGAGCGTAATAAAGCCTCAACACCACCGTTCATAGCCAATGCTCGAAGCACAATCTTTTTTCGAAAACTTTCAATTTTCGCAACATTATCCTCCGATATTTTCAAAGACTGTAGCTACCTTAAGTTCCGGAAGACCGTAGAGTAGGTGAAGACTCTACGGGGCTGAGCTGCAAGCAACCCGGCGGGTCCATGGGTCGCGGATGGTGGGGTTCCATCAGATATGATGGACAGCTACTGAATACACAAATAAGTAGCCCCGGACGAGCGGCGGGGACTGTTTAGGATGTGAGGGGACTGAGCCGTTGTTGGACTCTGTTGAGTTGCTTCCAAAAACCCACAAATATCCGAAAGCAGCCCTGACAAAAGCGGGCCACCCCGCTTTTTTAAAATAAGGGTAAAAGTCCAAGCCTTCACCCATTTGAGCGTCTGTTCTCCATGTTAGGAGCGGCTGAGTCACCGTCTTGTTAGTGCGCCCAGAACTCTAAATACAAAAGCCGAAAGTCCTGGTGATGCTTGGGACTGTTAAACAGCAGTATCACGATGGTCCTCCTGCGATATAGTGGGGTTGTTTGTGAGCCTTGCGAGCCGACACCATTAAAAAGGAATTGCAACGAATACTACACCAGGAAGAAATTCGAACCGGAACAATCGGCATGGACCTAGGCTACGAGAACGGACTACCGATTGGAAACTCGGGACGTGGAACTGCCGATCTCTCAATTTCCTTGAAAGTACTCGCATGCTTTCCGACGAATTGAAGAACCGCAAGTTCGACATCGTAGCGCTGCAAGAGGTGTGCTGGAAAGGATCCACGGTGCGTACGTTTCGGGATGGTCATACCATCTACCAGAGCTGCGGCAATACACACGAGCTGGGAACAGCTTTCATCGTGATGGGTGAGATGCAGAAGCGGGTGATCGGATGGTGGCCTGTCAACCCCCGAATGTGCAGGTTGAGGATCAAGGGCCGGTTATTCAACTTCAGCATCATTAACATGCATAGCCCTCACCTCGGAAGTACCGATGACGACAAAGATGAATTCTACGCGCAGCTAGAGCGTGAATACGACTGCTGCCCAAACCTTGATATCAAAATCATTATCGGGGATTTCAACGCTCAGGTTGGCCAGGAGAAGGAGTTTAAACCGGTGAATGGAAAGTTCAGCGCACACCAGCTGACCAACGAAAACGGCCTTCGACTTATCGACTTCGCCGCCTCCAAAAACATGGCCGTAGGTAGTACCTTCTTCCAGCACAGCCTCCCACACCGGTACACCTGGAGGTCACCGAATCAAACGGAATCACAAATCGACCGCGTTTTGATAGATGGCCGGCACTTCTCAGACATCACCGACGTCAGAACCTACCGAGGCGCTAACATCGACTCGGACCACTACCTAGTGATGGTTCAGATGCGCCCAAAACTCTCCGTAGTGAACAACATTCGGTACCGGCGCCCGCCACAGTACAATATCGCGCGACTGAAGCAACCTGACGTCGCCGCAAGCTACGCGCAATCGCTCGAAACTGCGCTGCCAGAAGAGGGCCAACTCGACGAAACCCTTATCGATGACTGTTCCCAGACAACCAAATTGTACGTATATTGAAAGTTGTTTTCCTGATATACAAACATATATGTAAGGAATCAAATCGTATAGAATGCAAAAATATGGCTTGTACGTGCAAAAGTGGAGGCCATATATGTACAAATCTCATTGTTTTCTCAAACGAGTTAATTTGGCTACGTATGCGATTTCATCAGTAACAACAAATTCATTTTAAAAAGTCTAACGTTGTAAATCCGATTTAGTTTGTAACACTGTACGATGGATAAATTACACATCGTATATAAGTCGGAAATTTACACTCTATACGATTCAACTTAAACAAAGTACGATAAGAGGCACAACTATATGCGATTTTGACCTAAAATGTAGAAATATACGATACCATCTGAACACTGTTATACGACTTCTGGTTGTCTGGGCTGGAACATCGTGAAAACAGCTATTAGCAGCGTGGCGGAGAACGTCTTAGGTTATGTGGAACGAAGCCGACAGAACGAGTGGTTTGACGAGGAATGTCAGCAGGTGTTGAATGAGAAGAACGCAACACGGGCACTTATGATGCGTCAAGCTACCCGTCAAAGTGTGGAACGATACAGACAGAAGCGGCGACAGCAGACCCAACTCTTCCGGGAGAAAAAGCGCCACCAGGAGGAGGAGGAGGAGTGTGAGGAACTAGAACAGGTGCACCGCTCACATGAAACGCGCAAGTTCTACCAGAAACTCAATGCATCCCGCAGAGGCTTCGTGCCGCGAGCCGTAATGTGTCGGGATAAGGATTGGAGATTCCTGACGGGCGATCGTGAGGGGATCGAAAGGTGGAAGTAGCACTTCGATGAACATCTGAATGGAGTACAGGAAGAGGACCAAGACAGCGATGGAAGAGACGTAGTCGATACAGTAAGTGACGGAGATGTGCCACCCCCGACGATAGGTGAGGTTAAGGATGCCATCAAGCAGCTGAAGAACAACAAATCGATTGGAAGGGATGGAATCGGAGCAGAACTTATCAAGATGGGCCCGGACAAGTTGGCAAATTGCCTGCATCGACTGATAGTCAGGATTTGGGATACCGAACAACTACCGGAGGAGTGGAAGGATGGGGTTATCTGCCCAATCTATAAGAAAGGCGACAAACTGGACTGTGAAAACTATCGTGCGATCACTGTCCTTAATACCGCCTATAAAGTATTATCCCAAATCATCTTCCAGCGACTGTCGCCACTAGCAAATAGATTTGTGGGAAGTTATCAGGCCGGCTTCATCGAAAGGCGGTCTACAACGGACCAAATCTTCACTTTGCGGCAGATCCTCCAAAAGTGCCGTGAATATAGAGTCCCAACGCATCAACTATTCATCGACTTCAAAGCCGCATATGATACAATTAACCGAAATGAGCTATGGAAGATCATGGACGAGAGCAGCTTTCCGGGGAAGCTGACCCGAAATATCAAGGCTACGATGGATAGAACCCAGTACTATGTGAGGATATCGGGTGGATTATCGGGTTCATTCGAATCCCGCAGGGGGCTTTGTCAAGGTGATGGTATCTCTTGCCTCCTGTTCAACACTGCTCTTGAAGGTGTTATGCGACGAGCGGCGTTTAACATGCGAGGCACGAACAGATCCGGTCAATTTATCTGCTTTGCCGATGACGTGGATATTGTCGGCAGAACATTTGAGGTGGTGGCAGAGCAGTACACCAGACTAAAGCACGAAGCAGAGAAGATAGGGTTGAAGATAAATACGTCCAAAACGAAGTACATGCTGGCAGGCGGAACCGAGCACGACAGGACCCGACTGGGCAGCAGTGTAACGATCGACGGCGATGAGTTCTAGGTAGTCGATGAATTTGTCTATCTCGGCTCACTGGTTACTGCGGACAACGATAACAGCCGTGAGATCCGGAGGCGGATTATCAGTGGAAGTCGTGCCTACTATGGGCTCCATAAGCAACTACGGTCAAACAGACTTAGCTCCCGTACGAAGTGCATCATGTACAAAACGCTAATAAGACCGGTTGTTCTCTACGGGCATGAGACGTGGACAATGTTTGAAGAGGACCTGCGAGCACTCGGAGTTTTTGAGCGACGGGTGTTAAGAACCATCTTTGGTGCAGTACAAGATGACGGACTATGGAGGCGAAGGATGAACCATGAGCTCGCGCAACTCGCCGGCGAACCCAGTATTCATAAGGTGGCAAAAGCTGGAAGGATACGCTGGGCAGGACATGTGGCAAGAATGCCGGGCAACTATCCGGCAAAAATGGTGTTCGACGTGGGCGGTAGACACAAGACGACGGGCGGCGCCACGAGCAAGAGACACGCAGCAGGAGGAGCAAGGGGGGGGGGGAACAGCCCCCCCAGGGGGGGGGAGGGAGCCAGCAAGCACTGGGTTGGGAAGGAATAAAAAAAATAATGAGTTTGTATTATATTATAGTATCATAACAAAAAAAAAAAAAAAAAAAAAAAAAAAAAAATAAATTAACTTGGATAGAAAAAACCGCCACACCAGAGTCCCCCGGGATTTGGGTTTAAAAAAAAAAAAGGATAACCCCCCCCCCCAACAAACCCCCATTTGTTTTTTGGGGCCCCCGACACCCAACCCCAACCCGGGTTCACAGAAAAAACAAAAACATGGAAAAAAAAAAAAAACAGGAAAGATTTCGAATTTCCAGAAAAAACATACCCAAACCGTATAAAAAAAACTAATCAAGATGGCCAACAAGTTTTTTGTGTGATGATGATGTGAACTACCATCTAATGTAGCAAGGCAAATGCCTATAGCACTGGACTGTTTTAATTAAACGGTTTGATCAAGGTTGCATTGTGGTAAATGTTTCATCATGTCCCTGTATGAAGGGCCAAAAACGTATTGTGGGCCCGTAAGCAGATACACTTATGCGCAACCCAGAGCTACAGGGGTCTAAAGAGAATCTCCTTCCAGAAACAAGTTCGCAGAAACCACAACAAAACCGAGCCCCCGCCGAATAAAAAGTCCCACTAGATGGGGAGAAGAGCCCGCCCTTTATTCACGAAATGTTAACAACAGGAAGTTGGCAGTCTCACTCTTCCTATCCAAATCGCTTCAATCGGGTGCTCTGATGGTCTCTCCCTTTATCCCAGCATATGGTGTTATACAAATATATGCAAAATTTAGAGAAATAATATGATTTTCTTACCTTGATTTCGAAATCCTCTTACCTTGAAGCTTGTGTCAGAAAATTTGGCTGGTACAATTGGTTAGGGTTATATACCGTTCCCCCTTTTTGCTTCAAACTCCCTTTGCTGTAGGGTCGTCTCGATGTTTCTGCTTTTGAAGAGCTGACTTCAGTACCTAGCGCATCTCGAGACTCACAATGTGCCATATGGCACCGCTCGCGACCATTGGATAGGGAAGAGAATTGGAAAAGGAGAGAAGCATTAAAAATTGGTAACATGACATGCGCATGTGAGCTTTTCATGGTGATATTCTCACAACGGCCGAATGGTTCAACGGATGCATATGAGAGATCATTCCCAATGAGTTTCCACTTGTTTACTCCATTCTATAACGTTTAGTCATAGAAGACAAGAAACGTTTTACTACGTGCAAAATTTGAGAATAAAGGGCGATACGGTCAAAATTTGGTCAATATCAACTTGACGTATTTCTTTCAATTTTGCATTTAAAAAACCTGAACACCCCTCATTTTGAAGGTGTGTGTGTGTAGAATGTTGCTCCTATTTTGATTTTGGAATTCACTCTTCAGTTGTCAAAATCCCGTCCAAGCAAGAAGAGCAGCGTATCAAAATTTTGCTCGCGCATCGCGAAAATCCGAGCTACTCGCACGCAAAGCTGGCAAAATCGCTAAAAGTTGCCAAATCAACCGTTACAAATGTAATTAAAGTGTTTGGGGAACGTTTGTCGACAGCCAGGAAGTCTGGATCGGGGGGAAATCGAAAACCGGAAGCCGCTGAGACGACAAAGAGAGTTGCCGGTAGTTTCAAGCGAAACCCTAACCTATCTCTCCGAGATGCCGCAAATAAGCTGGGTGTATCGTCTACAACCGTGCATCGAGCCAAAAAACGAGCCGGACTATCGACTTACAAGAAGGTAGTGACTCCAAATCGCGATGATAAACAAAATACGACGGCCAAAGCGCGATCCCGGAGGCTGTACACGACGATGCTGACGAAGTTTGACTGCGTGGTAATGGACGACGAAACCTACGTCAAAGCCGACTACAAGCAGCTTCCGGGACAGGAGTTTTATACGGCAAAAGGAAGGGGAAAGGTAGCAGATATTTTCAAGCACACGAAACTGTCAAAGTTCGCAAAGAAATATCTGGTTTGGCAACTAGAAAATAAGAAGAATGATTAGTAATTTCCATTTAATTCCAACTACCTTTGTTGCTTATCTTGACAGATACGCGTATTTCGTCTACAATGTGCAGACTTCTTCAGTGTCGTGTACTAATACTCGACTGAAAGAAAAACTTCGCCACCTGCCGTATTTATTCTATTTTCTAAATACAAACACTTATACCTACAGCTAACATTTCTTGTACCTAACCTATCCTGAGTCCAAAACAAATATTATGCTTGATATCTACCTCGCCTTTTCTTTATACCCAACCTGATTATTCCGTAGCAGCGGGTGTTCCACTGCGTCGGTTTTGATGTCGTTTGGGTATTAAGTTAAAGAGCCATGTGTACCCGTTGCCTTGGTCTTTGTTTAGTAGATTTGTGTTTTGTTGTTTGTTAATTTCTAAGCTTTCTGCGACGTCTAATTTCCAGGGTGTAGAGGTAGTCCGTAAGATTGTGATGTCATTCGTCGTTATGTCGTGATTTTCCGCAAAGATGTGTTCTGCAACTGTCGATTTGAAGTTATGTGAAATTCCTTTGTCAGTCTGTTTGACAGCCTTAGTCACCTCCGCTAGATGCTCTTTGAACCTTGTTGCCAAGGTTCTCTTTGTTTGACCTACATACATTTTGCTGCAGTGTTTACACTTAATTTTGTATACCCCTGCTCTGCCTAATACATCTATTGAATCTTTGGTGGAGCCTAACGACGATGCCAATTGGTTGTTCCTGCTAGAGAAAACTAAGTCCAAGCCAAATTCCCTAAGTTGAGTTTTTAGCTTTTGTGTAATATCTTTATCGAAGGGGACAGACACACGTTTCAGGGGTTCAAGTGAATCGGCTGTACCTGTGGCTTGAAAAGCAGCATTTTCATAGCTTCCGAGACTGTCAACCAAGAAATTTACGTGAAAGAGTGTTTGAATAAACGTCTGCTGCCTTTCCTGAAGAAACACGGTTGTTCCGTACTGTTTTGGCCGGATTTGGCATCTTGCCATTACGGTAAAAAGGCCATGGAGTGGTACGCCGCCAACAACGTGCAGGTGGTTCCCAAGGACAAGAACCCTCCCAACACGCCAGAGCTCCGCCCAATTGAGAAATACTGGGCTATTGTCAAGCGGAACCTAAAGAAGACCAAAAAAACTGCTAAGGACGAGCAGCAGTTCAAGGCAAACTGGCTTTCTGCGGCGAAGAAGGTCGACAAGGTGGCTGTACAAAATCTGATGGCAGGGGTCAAGCGTAAGGCCCGGCAATTCGGATTTGGAAAAGCGGAAGCCTAACTGAATAATTTTCCTGAATTTTATACTAATTGAACTTGAAAAAGAAATTTAATTTGATTTTTTAAATAAACGATTTCACCGATTTACACGCGTTTTCCCTTGACCAAATTTTGACCGTATCACCCTTTACCAGGGCAATTATCCCCCATCGCATCTTCAAGTGATCGTTACAAGCTGTCCATTTGATTCAGGCACTTTTGAACGTTGATGTGGCAGCCTATTCACACATGAAATCTGCCGCGACCAACTCGGCAGAACGCGCCCATACCCCTTTCTGAACCGAAGGGCAGGGAGATGACCAAAAAGTCTTTTACCGAAACAAAAACACGGAATGCCTATTCTCATCACAAGTCAAGTGCTTTCCGAACACCGAAAAGTGGCTACATCGCTGCGTGCGCTTGGCCGGGAGGTCGGTTCAACCTGCCAAACAGTGACAAAGTACCTGGCGAACATGAACATACGTGTCAGGAAGCGGAAGTCAACTCAATTTTCCCGGCGAATCGCGACGTGGCGGTGGTGATGGACAACGAGACCTATCTCACCCTGGATGGCAACGACTGGCAGGGCACTTCGTATTTTACTTCCCCCACGAAGGAAGTGAGCTTCAAGGTGAAGTTCATTTCACACACCAAGTTCCCCAACAAGGTGCTGCTGTGGCTGACAATCAGCGAGAAGGGGATGTCAAAACCGCTCTTCTTTCGCTCTGGACTGGCCGTAAATGGGGAAATTTGTAGTACGAAAGCCGGAAGTTGCGTCGCTCATCAAGAAATACCATAAGGCCGAAGACGCGGTGTTCTGACCGGATCTGGCGTCATCCAAGTCGGCGAACCCACCCAACGTCCCCTGCTGCGTCCCATCGAGATTTTCTGGGTCAACCTGAAGCGTAAGATCCAATAATTTTGTCGCCAATACTGAGGAGGAATTGATGAACAAAACGAAGAAAGAAATTAAAAAAACATGCCTACACGCATGTTTTCGTCCGCCATGGCGAATGTTCCGGTTAACTGCCGAAAAGCCGCTCGCAAGGGCGTAGATTTTTTTTGCAAGTAAGCTTAATAATTACCTTCCATGGGAAATTTATCAAAATCAATTATCTGTCTTAGCTTTCTTTTATCACCATCCGAAAAAAGTCCATATTTTTAATGCATGCGAAGTAAAATTTCGTATTTTGGAAAGCATATTTTTTCAGACTATGTAGCATCAATTCAATATTCTCGTGAATGGTACAGACACAAATATTATGAGAACCTGAGCTGCCAAGTAATTAACATAGCTTTGGCTTTATGGCTGCAAACGAATTGAAGCCAATATTGGTCTCACTAATCTCTTTGAAGCCATTATAAGCCTCACGAAGTGAACACATCAAAAGTCTTTTTTGCACATGCTGTCGCTTACTATATTTTCTTACTGAAACGTATTCCATTAGTCCTGGCATGGTTCTGCTTATCTGGTCACTGTCGTAAAACTCCAATATCTCATTTTTTACTTCCGACGTCAAACCGCTTCCTATCCTTTCGTTGGGGGTAGCCAATACTCCTTTGACTTCCGCTATGCGACGAGCCTGCTTCACAATGTATTCGGGTGTGTTAAACTGTGCCATTACCGTTTGATTAAAGCTCGATACAAAGTAAATCTGAACGCACGGTTTAATACACCACCGCGTCCCTGGTGGTTGGAACAAAAAACGTTTGACAGGCATTTGTTGATGTTTCATTGACGAAGAAATTGTTCAAAAGTTTTTCTCGATTGATCGACGCATCTCGAAATTACGGATCATGGAACTTGAGGAAAGAAAATTAATTGTGCACAAATATCTAGAGAATCCTTCGTGGTCTGCCTTAAAAATAGCAAAACTGTTAAAATTTCCAAAGTCAACGGTGTGTCTTGAAATCAAACGTTACAAGGATACTCTGAGTGTGGATAGAGCACAGCGCATCATTCATAAAAGTGGCACTAGAGACAAAGAGCTGATGAGAAAGGTGTTGAGGTACGTGAAAGGCAACTCAGGTGTCTCCATACGTGATTTGGCAAAGAAATACGATTCCAACTTTTCCACCGTGCTTAACATCCTTTCAAAAGAAGGATATAAGTCCTTTTGTGCCAGTGAATATCCGAATCGCTTCCTGAAACAAAATTTAGTGGCCATAAAGCGAGCACGATTACTATACGAACAAGTTTTGACGAAATTTGAAGACTAGAAAATAAGAAGAATGATTGGTAATTTCCATTTAATTCCAACTACCTTTATTGCTTATCTTGACAGATACGCGTATTTTGTCTACAATGTGCAGACTTCTTCAGTGTCGTGTACTAATACTCGACTGAAAGAAAACCTTCGCCACCTGCCGTATTTATCCTATTTTCTAAATACAAAAATTACAAATACAAATTTGATGGCTGTATTTTAATGGATGACGAAACATATGTGAAAATGGATTATAAACAAATCCCCGGACGAAAATTTTACCTGGCAACTGGTTGTGGGAATGTCCCTTCCAGGTATAAATTTGTTTTTGCTGATAGGCTTACTCGGAAACTAATGATTTGGCAAGGAATCTGCAGTTGTGGCCATAAAACCAAGGTTTTCATCACATCTCACACAATGAGGTCGAAGGTTTACATTAAAGAGTGTCTGAAAAGGCGGATTTTACCTTTCATTCGGCAACATAAGACCAACGTTATGTTTTGGCCGGATCTAGCCAGCTGCCACTACTCTAAGGAGGTACTAGAATTGTATGCTGCAAACAATGTTAATTTCGTCGCCAAAGAGATTAATCCTCCGAATTGCCCTGAGTTCAGACCGATCGAAAAATATTGAGCAATTGTCAAGCGAAAACCTCGAGGATGGGGTAAAGAAGTGACAAATGCACAACAAATGCGTTTAAAGTGGAATAAATTCGCCGATACAGTGTCACCAGCGACTGTGCAGATCATGATGGCATCGATCACAAGTAAAGTGCGACAGTTCGTTCTAAACGGTGAAATGTAATAACTTGTTATGTATCGTTTGAAAGCTGAATAAATACCGTTTTGTTTGACGTTTTATCCAACCGTGTATGTTGTTTTGTTCTTGAGTTATGATCACTTGAATGCGTCCAAATTTACTTTGAATCGGGCTTTATTCCAAGATTTTGGTAAAACTGATAGTATCCTTATTTGGTCTTCTCTTAAACATTCTGGCGCAGCCAATTTTTCTTTCAACAGAAATATTATCTCGTCAATGTCAGCCGCCTTTCGTTTCAATAAATCCAGGTCATCGTCTTTTTTCAAATCCTAAAATGTGTTTTTTAAACCGTCAGTAATATTAAAATATTTTCTCCGAGGATAGTGAACCTGCTTCAGTTTTGATGATGATACCGGTGAAACGTTGATTCCAGCTATACCCTTGTTAAACTTCTCGATATTATGCGCTCTGGAAAATTCTGATGTGCTGGATGTAGCCGAAGGTATTTCCTCCATAGCGTACCTTGATGTAGATGATTGAAGCTCCGGAACGGGGTTGTGTGGTTGCTCATCGATATCATACTCAGTTTCTGCGTGTTTCACTTTGTTTAAATGTAATCGAGACGAATCACAGATTGATAAAGACGTACCCAACGGAATTCGGCTGTTCATTAATATTAGCCCTTGAATAATGTTTTCGTTTAATTTACGAAGCTTTACATAGCACCGTGTTTAAGGAAAGGGTTTGCAACACTTCACCTCATTGAATTCCATTTTGAAATGATTATTAAACACTCAAAACAAAATTGTTAGTGATGCTTTCCGAGAAGTGGAACGAATTTATATACCAAGTACAGGTAGTTTTAGACTTAGGTATACTATCGGCAATACCCAGCAGCGGGCTACCCCCGGACGAGTTTTTCAAGCTACTGAGAGCCTTTGATGCTAAAATTCAGGCAGGCGGTAAGTTGGTCCAACATTTGAACAAAACAGATTATAAACTGTAAAGGACCCATAGCGCTGACGTCGTTGGCAAAATATCTTTTCCTGGTTTTTATGTTGTGAATATGTGACAGTTATGTACCCGGTATGTTCGCGTGTGAGAACATGACGAACAGTAGCGCTATGCATCCTCGATAGTTTATAATCTGTTTTATTTGAACCATTCATTCAATCATCTTGCGATCAAACAGAGAGTAGCGTAAAATTTATTATGCATTTCGAACAACCAACTCTTGCTGTTGGATAATCTAGAAAAACTTATGAAAAACTTCTGAAAATTTTCGAAAATTATTCGAGTTTGATAAAATTAAATCGCAAATATCTCGAGAACGGATGCTCTTACAAAGGTCATCATCGGGAGTTTCATTTTTTTTTAAATACTTCAAGAATCAAATTATATAATCAGAATACGTTTATTCCCGCAAATATTAAAATTTTGAGAAATGCACTGAAAGTTGCTGTTCTAGAAACTTTTTTTCCTGACATTTCTCTATCCTGGAATCTTCGCTGAAATTTGCGTAATAACTTCAAATTCTTACAGTTAAAAGATGAAAGAAATCAAAAAATCTATTTTTGAGATATTTAAATTTGCATGTTAATTGTCGATTTTTTTTTCTCAGTGTATATTGTTTTCACAACCTTCACACATAGGATCACAACTTGTTCTTAGACAGTTTTTTTTCTACAACCAAAGGTTTTTGAGCTACAAATTATTAACTGAAGTGCTATTCAAAATGCTTACGCCCTTTTTAAAACTGACTCTTGAGTTACGAAAATCTATGTTAGCGCGGAAAATACTCAGTCTCCTAAGCCAAACGCGTATGCAAAGTTTCATTAAAATAAAAATATATCGAAAATAATTTTCCACATTTCCAGGTCATTTCCCTCCCTCTCTCTCTCTCTCTCTCTCTCTCTCTCTCTCTCTCTCTCTCTCTCTCTCTCTCTCTCTCTCTCTCTCGCTCTCTCTAAAAAAAGCTCGAACCACCCCCCCCCCCTTTTTGAAATCCTGGCTACGCCTGTGTCTAGCTAGATTTATATTTAAGCGTGACTACAGCTTATCATATCAGGGAACGCATTAGAATGGTGTTGCAGCCAAGACTAAATCCCACATCAATATATATCACTGAGGAAAGAGCCCCACCAGACTGCACCAGAATTCAAGGCTCCCAGACAGGATGTCCGTTGGATCACATCTGTAAATCAGTGCATCAATGCCAGATATGCGACGCGGGATTAAATAAAAACATTAAACATGTCAGAATATGCCATTGGTTGCCATCTCAGTGCTAATGGCGTAGGCTCACTCATCGCGACCTGATCACATATCCAAGGGGAGGGAACAAAGAGTAGTGTATAGCCTGATGCATACAGAATGCGGCAGAAAATAATGCGAAAATTTGTTCTATATCTTTCAAATCCCATTTTCAACTAATTCAAGCAATAATATCAACATTTTCGAGTGCAGTTATCTTTATAAAGTCCTTTTAAACAAATCTATTCAATGTGTCCTCCATTTTTATTAATAACATCCTCGAGCCGACGGCGGAAGCCAGAGCGTGCCTTTCGGACGTAGTCCTCTGACATTGACTGCCATGTGCGTGTTATGGTTGACTTCAGGGTTTTCACACGAGGGTATGATGTTTTGCAGGCTCGTGCTTCAACATATGCCCAAATCGAATAATCCAACGGATTAAGATCTGGACTGCTAGGGGGCCACAAATCCTTCGGCCAAAACTTCATGTTATCGTTCAACCATTGTTGGGTTCAATTGGACGTGTGACACGGCGCTCCATCCTGCTGTAGGACAACGTTTTGGTCCTCGGAGAAGTTGGCCTTCACTCAGGGAAGCACTTGGTCCTTTAAAATACCGATATACACGTCGGTATTGATTTTAACTCCAGCATCAATCAAAACAGGCGGCATTTTCAAACCGTTAGACGCCACCAAGCCAAACATCATGACACCAGCCGGATGTTTGGTTTGAAATTTGAATTTCACTTTTTCCGGAACGTTCTCCATTTTCTGCGGTGAAATGAATCGGTCCGTGCGGCTGTTGGCCACAGCATCGATGCTGAAAAGCTTTTCGTCGGAGAACAGGATTATCATTTTTTCCTTCTTCAACAAGGAAAGTCACTCCTAGTTCCTTGACCCGGTCCGTAATCAAGTGGCGTTTCACTCTGGCTCTGGAAGATGCATGCAGGTCTTCTTTGATGATTCTCCGCATGGATTTCTCCGAAATATTGGCTTCCTTTGCAAGTTTTCTTATGGAACGCACCGGGTTGCGAATAATTTTTGCACGGAACGATTTGATCACGTTCGGCTTCCCGGATTCCGCTGCTTAGGACCATCCTGCAGGGACTTTTTTATGCAGTAAACTGTTGCCAAATGGCACCCTACCACCTAGGCAATCTCTTTCGGCTTCTTCTGGGCGAGCAACAAACTGGTGATCACTTCTTTACAAATAGAATGTTTGGATGCAGCACTTGAAAGTAAACATAAACAAATACACTTTCGACAGGAACTAGTCACTAGCTACACGAACTAACCCAATACTCAAGTTTAAACATTTTCGCATTATTTTCTGCCGCACCCTGTACATAACAAACATTCCTGTGCTTACTTTGCATCTATGTCAAGCTACTTAACCTTAACCCTGCCACTATGAGTTTTGTTGTTTTTTTTTTATTACAAGTAACAGACGGAACATTTAAAGTAGCACTTTAAGTGCAGCGAAACATTTTTGTACGGTGAAGCTATTGATGCAGATGAGAGCCTTCCCAATTCAATAGCTTCGTTCTTTAAGCACGTGTGTTTTTTTATACAGTCTAATTTAATATGACTGGTTCTCTCTATCCCTTCTTACATTAAAACCTCACAATGGAGGTTCATTTTTGACGTGAACCGGCATTAAAACAGAGATGATTGCGGTTATAACTTTATCACTAACGGCATTACCTCACGGAACAACCCTTCCAGTTCAGTGTGGTGCCAACGGAAAGATAAATGATCCAACTTGTTAGTCAACAGACAAGAACAGGGTGGGAAAAACTTTCTTTTACTCGTCTTAATTTTACCTGGCCAGACTGACTAGTTCCAGTGCTATTCATAGCCACAACTGGTTTAGGAGGCCAGAGATGATGCTGTGAAAGTGATGTACTGCTAAACGGGGGATGTGTACTTTATGGACCCCTGAGGAAACATGAACATGAACTTTATTCGACACTACTGAACGGACATACTTTTAGGGCAGGCAACACTTTGTAATAGCATCACATAAATTCAATACCTAGCGAGTAAAAGTAGTTGCAAAATATATTCACATCGTGATAAGAAACAGTATACTTCTGAATTCATTAGTTTCATCATATACATGGAGGGAGCACTCGACGCCGAATTGTGGCATGCATTGAATGTAATAGACAGAGCGTGTTTAACTTACGATAAACGTTATTATGGTACCCTCCTCGTTTCTCTTATCGATACCTACTGTCCAAAGCGATCATGCCATCAGAAACCGAAAACGCTGACTGCTATCAAGCATCTGGAGCTCCGGTTTGGTCGGAAAATTCCCTACCTTCGATGTTTGTTACAATCGAAGCAACTCAGCACAGTATTTCGGTATAAATTTTGAATGGGCACTGCTCAAAACCATTCGCTTGCTAGGATGGTATACTTGGCTGGCACTGCCACTCTGAAGAGAAATAATTTTCAAGATTGAAATTTCCATTGACATGTGATGCGGGCCATTTGAGAACCATGGGGATCTCTTCGTGGATTTGCTGTTTTGAAATGAAATTTGAAGGTTAAACTGACAGGATAGGCAAATCCTACCCGGAATGCCGAGTGAGTGACAGATCATTGCGTTCGGTTGACGGTTGAGTATTTCAATACACAGTCATGTATAAACTTGTCGAATTGTGTGTTTCATTGTTTTTCCTTCAAAGCTGGGGCAGAATAGGATTGAAAATGATGGGCTTCAACTGTCTTTGTGAGCTTATGAAAATACCAAAGAGAAATAATTTAACTAAATTTTGAGACATTTTTGATTCCCTTTCGTCACAAAAGGAGTCACTGAATTGTGAGTAAACGAAACAAGGATTGACAAGTTGACAAGTCTTAAACGTCGGCTTAAAAGTGATGGACGTTTTTAATTTATTAACTTGTCAATCTCAGTTTCATTTACTCAAATTTGAGTGACTTTCCTTTTGATGAAACTGAGTCAAAAATGACCAAAATTTTTACTAAATTTGTAGCCGTGCAGCCATCACAACAGTCTAAAAACGATGGAAAGCAATACTGCTAATAAGCTGTTTGGTTTAAACGTATACGTGTTTCGTTGATTGTTCATCCAAACCGGGATTTCTTAGTTAATTTTAATGCTAAAATAATTGGCTGTTGAAAATTCAGCAACAGAACAAAAACAGACACACAGATATCCATTTCGATCGACCCGTGGCAGTTTCTTCCGTCTCATCCTAGCTGATGAATCCTGAGTGTCCTCAAAGTTCAAGTACTCCCTTGCCATCTGTGAACGCCTTGGATTCAGCCAGCGAGCTCATCATACCTTATTACATAACTTAACTCAAAAGCGTCGCACTTACTTTCTGTCACCCTGAAGATAGATGTTCTGTGTGGATTGCTTACGATAAAGTTACACCTCGCCTACTGTGGAAAGTCTTTTCAGTGCATGCTCAAGAGCATCAACTTGAACTTTCTCCTTCCTTAAGTTAACTCTTCTTTGTAACTTGGAAGTTCTCCAACTACCGTGATAAGCCAAACATTTTAATCTCCTCTCACTTCCGAGGAACACTCTTTCACTATATTATCTACTTGATCCAGCAGCAGCTAGCTATATGCGGTGCTGCCCGAGTAACGAATCCATTCCACCTAAGCGTAAGAACCTTAGATCGTCTTTCGACCATTACGACGTAACTGAACGTGCGAGTTTATATTCTGCTCACTTTTGTTATTCAAACCGAAAACTTTGGAATCGCACTGCTCTGGTCACGGTAGCCTCTCAGCTGGTGCCTCCTAACTATTCCCCTTTCAGAGCCAAGCTACTGTGACAAGGCAACTCTCCCGAACTACTGCAGCACTGGAAAAATTTCCACTCTTCAGTCGATGGCATTCGTTTTCATACATGTAAAATGGGCGAGAACGGCAAATCGAAATAAATTTATCCGCCCATCTCAGCTGCCGAAACGTGCGTTTGGATGGCAGCGGAAATATCGAACGGACAGAGTTTCAAATTGGGAAAGTTTCTCGCCGTTACACTTGAACTTGTTCCTAGCATTTTGATGAAAAGGAAAAATATCCAACTCGCATCGCTTACGATATTAATCCTGGAAGTGATAGAAGCGATACTCAATCGAAAGTTTTGTATCATTGTGCTTTTCGCATTGTGCAGAGGAAGTCGTTTAACTGCCCTGGAATTTAATTATATCGAGTCCAATAAAAAAGCGAGACGAGTCGCAATTATCAAGCGGTTTCGGCGGTTGGCTTTACAAAAGGAAACTTTTTTACGAGCGGATTTCAACATGGTCCCACTTAGTAAGCACCACATTGCCGCGTGACAATGGCGTAAACATTTTGCCGTCGACATACATTCGTACACTTTCAAGACAGCCAGTGACTCCCACAGCTTTTAGGAGTATACTAAAGCGAAACGGTGAAGAGACCTCCTCCAGTGGAGAGGGTCGAGTATAAAAGATAAACAATCATTATCGTTATGGGTTGAAAGCAGGAGGGTTCTGCATTGAAAGCTTCCTGCCTGTCTGCATCCATCCATCAGTGATAGAAAAGAAAATGAACAGTTTTGAGAATTGCTTGTTATTATGTAATGTAAAACGTTGCATCAAAACGAAGTAAAATGAAAAATCATCACTCGATCCTTTGCGTTGGAATCATCGCCAAGAAATGGGAATGGAGAAAAAGCATGTCACCAGTTCAGGATCCAAGGGCAAACATAGGAAGCTACCATCACCAGTTGTAGTTTGTACAGTGGCATTCAATTCGCGGTTGGGAAAGTTTGCACTCCCTCCGGAAGAATTTGTTTTCATTTACAATCCATATTGTTTTCCAGCTATTTGCAAGTAAAATAAAACAATGTTGGCAAGGTTATGAAATGTTTGCATTCATTTGATTTGGTAAGTTCGAAGCATGGCCATTTTTGTGGGAGAAAATTACTAAGCTCTTTCGAATAGGAAAGAAAAACAAATACAAGGGATTTATGACGAATGTATTTGATAGAGGACAAGTGGTTGATACAGTATTGCAGTAAGGGCAATGTTCATGAGAAAAATTCAATCTAATTACACAACAAAACTTTAAAATAGTGGTCGATCCTGATTAAATTGTTGCGCAACTTAGATCGGCACAGAAAATCAAAAGAAAAAATGGCATTTGGGCTGTAGTAGATTGGATTGGACACCGGTTCAGTCTTAAATTACAATTCAAAATTTCTATTTGATATTCCCTGAATTACCTATATTTGACCTTAACCTTAACCTTAAGTTAATCCTCGCGAAAACCTTCGTCAAAACCTCGATGCATTATGGCGAAGATTCATCTTTTATCAAGAGTTAAGAGGATACCACCCAGTCATTTTGTTGGGATGAACATCAGGCTGCATGATTCATTTTAAATCGGCCAACGGAAAAGATTTAAAGACGGACGTAAAAATTATTTTCATGCGGGTTTAGTTTATTTTATGTGGTTCGTAAAAGCACCAATTTGTTTTTCTTTAAATGAAAAGCTATGCATTCCTCTTAGTTTTTTCTGGATGCAGTCAAGTTTCATGATGTATTTAGGATTGAACATCTAAATTATTGAAATTTCATAGAAAACCAACGTCATATTCGGTCACACACACAGCCTGAATGTAGCTTTTTCTTCAACATGTTAATACTACTTAAAACCGATTTAACATTTAAAATCAAATTCTGACGAAACAAAATCTTGACTGCTCCTACAGTTACCGACGAAAATAAGATCATTCCGTGATGAATTTGTTAAGGTTTACAAAAGTCATAGACTTGCAAAAGAGCTGGGCGTTGTGAGGCATCCTGTCAAATGATACAATGATACAAAATTAACCGATAACTTTGTGTAAATTTTCAAATCGCTCTCAAGCGCTAGCGTTAGCAATCGCTCGTTCACTAACGCCGCGTAGTTCACTTAGTCGAGGTGCCCACTGATGCACAGTGGTTCCAACGTAGAAGGAAGGCGGTCATAAATATTTTCATCATTCGTCATAAAACCATATGTCTTTAATGAATTTGGGGTCGCTGAGTCCAAATTTGAGGTCAAAAAGAACGGATCGATCCACCATGCAGTGATAAATGGCTTTTTTACCTTTCTTACAAATAAATTAATCATATCCCTTGAATTTTACGTTTATCGTGGGTCATGTGTCTAGAAACGACATGAATCATGTTGGACCCATCATGTGACATCCCAAATGACATGAGAACTACCGAACAACTGAAATGGTATTGATATCATGTACTCAGACTCGTTATATTCGAGCAAGCTTCGGATATTTTAATGGAAGTGGTAAGATTCTTTTATTCAAACACGTAAGAAAGGTCATATTTATCTGTTGTTCTCTTTTGCTGTGATAGCAATACTGCCCATAGAAGCATATCTGTCCCATCTTCCGTTAATATGCATGCGTTGTCGTTCAGATTAGCGGGGGTCCACGGTATAAGCTTTTGTAGCTTTCTTTTATACATACACAACTGTTCCTAATAGAAAATAACAATACTCCCCAAAACCTCTAGAAATGGTTACACATGCCTTGTTTTATGATATCCATGACAAAAAAACATGTTGAAATACCTTTGAAATTCACTTAAAAGCGGTAAAGTTGAACCAAATCCGCTTTGGGCAGACTCGAAAAAGTAAAAAAATGCAACAACTTAAATCCTTTCGCGCAAGTTTACTTGCAGATATTTGTGGTTAATGAATGACATCTTGCCGACATTTTGGTATACGTGTTTTATGTAAGTTAACTTAAGATCATTGTTAAAAGTAAACACGAAAATTAATTGATTCTATTAGTTTATACGCCTTTGTTTACGTACACAAAACTATTCATAGCGGATTTCAATACTCCCCAAAACCTCAAAAAATGGCAAAACATACCTTGTTGTATGATACCCATGGCAAAAAACCACGTTCAAATGCCTAAATTCACGTAAAAGTGGAAAAGTTGAACTAAATTCAATTAAGCGTTTTGGACATAGAACCACGAAAAAGTCAAAAAATGCCACAACTTCAATCCTTTCCCACAAGTTTACTTGCAGATACTTGCAGCTAAAATGTGTTTGTGGTTGATGAATGACATCTTGCCACGTGACATCTTGGTATACGTGGTTCACGTAAATTCGCTTAAGATCATACTTAAAAGTTAACATGTAGTTCATCGATTACATTAGTTTATTCGTAAATTTGCCTTTGTTTACATACACATAGCTGTTAATAGTGGATTTAAATATCCTCCAAAACCCCCAGAAATGATAATACATACCTTGTTTTTGAATATCCATGGCAAAAAACCGCGTTGAAATGCATAAATTCACTGTAAAACAGTAAAGTTTTACTATACCAAATGAAGCGCTTTTGATGGATGCTAAAATATGACAAACGCGTGACTTTGCAAGCTCAATAGTAAACAATCCTCGCAAAACTTCATGATACTATTGATGCCATCGTAAACTTCAGGCTATGCTAGATGTAGGAAAATTAATTGAATTTGAAAATATTTACATGCGATTTCTTCATTTATGGCCTATGGGGGAACCACTGTGTGATGTGGCGAAGTTGTGGCATCAGATGGTATGTCAAAATATCATGACGACGTTCGCCACACGCCATCCGATATTAAAACGATGCACAGTGCGTTGCCCCATAGACAAAAATCAAGTTTCATGTTTTTCATTCGGATAAACTAAGTACTCAGAAGTCTTTATACACAGAAAAAAAATTTGTAGTAGAAACTACCATTATACCTGACTATGCCTATCTTCAAAACTACCATGAAATATCAGTCAAATTTACTTCGTTTATGGTAAAACCTTCAAAATTTGTGGTATATTTGACAGACCTCATATTGATATCAACCGCACCATGGTTGATATAATCGCAAGCATGGTAAAATCGCATTTATAGTCAGCATTGTTGGTGTTTGCGCTTAATTTAACCCTCGAAATGGTAGTTTCTACTGTGGTTTTTGTTTGCGTGTAGATGCCATCTGCTATGTAAACAAGTATTGGTGAGCTTGGAAAAGCATCACAACTACTATAACAAGTGTGTGACAGATGCCGTAAAAGCAAATAAATTCAAATTTCGTCGCGTGTTTTGAACGTTTTTCATCTAACGTGAAAAAGTTAAATGAATAGTGCCATCGATCTAAATCAAATGGAGAGAACTAGTCCAGGTAAGTAAAGTATATCTTGCTCATCAAGTGTATAAATTTTGATCTCAGTTTTGAGAAATCGGCATGTTGAATTCATTCAAAAAAAGTTCCACCCTAAATCTGGCACAGAAATGTGTTCCTTAGAGTGTCCTATAAATGATCGTATATGAAATGGCTGCAACTTTTTGCAATTATAAAAGATTTTTGATTATTTATAGGTCAACGTCAATCGGCCTTAAACCAGCAAAAATTTTAAAAGTGGGTTGCTTGTGATGAAAGCAACAGAACATCATGTGTATATCGCTACGTGGTCTACCTGAAGACGCACCAGAGCAGCTTTACGAAAAATTGGACAAATTTTGTGTCGTGTTTCGCTCAAAATTGAACACAAAGTGGGTCAAATGTCATCGAGTAAGTAATTTTTTTTATGAAAAAGTTTGATGGTTGGTTGCAGTCACCAATTCTGTTCCCTCGACATGATGAGAATGATGATGGTAATTCCAATAAAACCCCATCTTGTGGACGTCCTCAGAAAGAATTTGAAAGTTGTTCTACTAAAACCAAAAAACGAAGAGTTACAGAACTAGTTTCAAAAAACGCCCCAGAAGAGCTAGCTTTTGCGGCGAACGTTTCTGTGAATTATTCAATTCCAGTGGAGGATGGAAACGAATGCTTGAGTCCTGCTCAAGCTCTAGCCCTATTTGTTGATTTAGATCTGTCAGAACGGAAGTATATTGTTCTTCGAGACGTTGTAAACACTGTGCATAAGGATTGTTTTCCAAGTCAATACGCATTAAAACAAGCCAAGAATAAAATCATCCCGAAATAACTTACGGTTACAGAAACATCAGTCACGGTAGATCTTCAAGAGCTGCTTGATCTAACAGTAAACGGAGTCTTGCAGATAACTAATCCCATAAAGGCAAGATTGATTAGCAAATGGGGCATGGATGGTAGCTCTGGTCATAGCATTTATAAACAAAAAATTTCAAGTGCGAATGCAATCGACGAGTTCTTGTTCCTGATTGCTATGGTTCCTATCAAACTAATTAATGCAGAAACAGGAGAAACTATGTGGCATGACCCTCGGCCAGGCTGTACACATTTCTGTAGACCCATAAGATTTATATTTGCTAAAGAGGATTAGAGAACTATTATTCTTAATGAACAAGCGGCTGTGGAATCCCATATCAATGGATTAATCCCATTTGAAACATCAGTAAACGGTATTGACCTTCACGTATGTTTTGAGTTCTTTTTCACAATGCTCGATGGAAAAGCATGTAGCACGTTGTCACTCGAAAAAGCAGCAGCAAAATGTTACGTATGTGGTGCCAACCCAAAGGACATGAACAATTCAAAAGTTGATCAAAAGCCTGAAAATACAGCCAACTTTAGATATGGGTTATCAGTTCTGCACTGTTGGATTAAGAGGTTTGAGTGCCTTCTGCATATTGTTTATAGGTTTGTTATTCCCTTTTCCTGTAAATCAAGTCTACTAATTTTCATTTTTAAAGGTTGTCGTTCAAAACCTGGCAGGTTCGTGGAGAAGCAAGTAAGAAAACCTTTGAAGAATGCAAGAAAAGAATTGAGAACCAGTTCAAAGCTCAAATGGGATTAATCGTCGATAAGCCCAAGCCAGGATACGGTACGTCAAACGACGGTAACACAGCGCGTAAATTTTTTTCTGAACCTAAAATAAGTGCTGCTATCACGGGGATTGATGGAAGTCTAATAATAAAATTTACTACAATATTAAGGGTAGTTGCCAGCGGAAAAAAGATTGACATTCCGAAATACCGAACATTCTTGCAGGAAACAAGAGATCAATATATATCTCTTTATAGCTGGTACTACATGCCTTTGACCATGCATAAACTGCTGATTCATAGCGCCAACATTATTTCAATGTTTGAGTTACCCGTTGGCGAACTTTCTGAAGAAGCCCTGTAAGCAACTTATAAAATTATAAGGAAACCCCCATTGAATCATACAAGGAAATCGTCAAGAATTAATACCAATGAAGACTTAATGAGATCGTTGCTCTTGAATTCAGGTCCTTTTGTATCTCTCAATCGAAAAACGTGTGCATCTTAAAATGGTAGAGAAGACTCTGCAGTTTCGTACGAGGTATTTATTAAACCAAGAAGCAGAAGATGGATTTATGGATTTTTTGGAGAATGAAAGCTCGTACGCCGAAGAGACATTTACCGAAGATGAAGTTGGAAGCGCTGAGGAGCAATCGGGGTAGAAGCGAAAAGAAAATTTCCATGATATTTTTCTAAATTTCAACTGATTTGTATTGTTCTCTGTTTAAGTATGAATAAACAAGTTTTAAATGCGATGGTTGATATATAATTAAAATTTTGTAATGGAAGAGAAAAACGAAGAAATTTATTTTTTTTATGATTTTTCAACATAATGGCATATAAGTCAATTTTGCGATAACGAATAAAATGTGTCATATTTGCAAACAACACTTCATGTCATTATAAGCAACTTATCTGAAAAAAGTACGTTTTTTTTATTACTAAACATATAAATTGGCACTTGAGACAGTTTTGCGATTATGTGTATATAGTATGACATTTATGCAAAGTTGCAGCTCTCATAATCACGTGCAACTTTTCCTCTCACACCAATGTGCTAAAATGACTATATTATCCAGTTTTGATTTTTGTCCCCAGTCCCCATATATTGAACGCACTGTGCGATGTATTGACGTGCAATGAGATACCACATAGCGGCAACAAAAGTGACATTGTTATGGATGATGAAATAAACGTCAAAGCAGACTTCAAGCAGCTTGCTGGTCTTGAGTTTCATACCGCATTACAACGTGGCAAGGTTTACGATCATTTCAAGGCCAAAAAGATGTCGAAGTTCTCTAAAAAGTACATGGTTCGGCAGGCTAGTTGTAGTTGTGGTTTGAAGAGCAACATCTTCACAACTACAGGTACGATTAACCAACAAGTTTACGTCAACTACTGTCTGCAAAATCGACCGAAAACTACCATTCATCCAAAAACACAAGAGTTCTGTGTTGTTTTGGCCTGATTTGGCGTGTTGCTATTATGGTAAAGTGGCTCAGGAGTGGTATGCTGGAAACAACGTCATCATTGTACCAATGGACTGTAATCCTTCAAATACCCCAGAACTTCGGCCAATTGAGAGACATTGGGCCATTGTGAAGCGAAACCTTGGGAAATCAAAAGAAGAGGTAAATAATGAGAAATATTTTGCCATAAAGTGGGAAAATTATTCCAGAAAGGTGACTGAGGACACTGTGCAGAACTTAATGGATGGTATCAAACGTAAAGTTAGAGCATACGGATGTAACAAGTCATAATAATGATATTTTGATGTAAATGAGATATTAATTAACCTCGTGTTGCGGTGATGTTTTTTCGGATTTAGAAATAAATAGAAATAATGTTATACCACGAGTTTTTCTTTGGCTACATTTTGCTATGCGCATACCTTATATCTTGAGCAACCACTACACGCATGAATTCATCCTTAATTCATTCACTGGTTAACGCCTTAACCAGTGTTAACCAGTGTTAAAAATATAAGGACTGTGTCGTTAATAAGTTATCCACACATTTCTCTTTCAAATAATTTGAAAAAGTGATGTGTTATTCAAACAAACGATTGATCCTCTATTGTATGAGATTGAACATGAAAATTAATTCTTTAAATCCTCTTCACAATCGATCAGAAACGTTCGATGGACCGGAGCGGAGGGCAAATTGATGGATTGATGTACTTCTCGTCGAAATCTATACTGTTTTCCGAGAAACAATTGAGAACTGTTTTGACATAGTATGCTGGTGGTTAATATCTTTTATGGGAACATAAAAAAAAATATGTCCCCAACATTGGGTCTACGATTTTCTGGTAAAGGCATTGTTATTTTAGCTATGTGAACAGTTAGTTTGTAACGTGTAACTATTTTCTGTACATCCAGACATTACTCACCTTATCGATTCAATAAAGCCATGTTTAGATTACTTGAAGATCGTGTAGATCATCTGTTCAGCTTAACCAGTGAAATCATGATGCCCCAAAAGTTCACGAAATCGAAAATTACGCGGAAGTGAACAACTATAAGTTGATCAATATTGTCTCAATTGCTTCGGATTACATCGGTCATCCTAATAGCAACATGATTTTGTTGATTATCGCTAAATAAATGACATATTTGGTACATAGGCCGAATGAAGGTGATAGGCTAACATTACATCCCGTTACCCTATTTGTTTTAGTATTATTTTCAAATTTTAAGAAAGAGAAAACGACGGCTTTGAAGGGTTTTCTTCTAATATTGTCAGGGATGTTTTTTTTAACTGATTGCGCGCATATTTTGCCAGAAGATTCACAGAATGAAAAAAGAAAAATGTTGTGGCCGAGTTTCAAAAGTTTTTTTTAGTCTCAGATTTATTTTTTATTTTTTAAATTCCAAGTTTTTAGTCAGATATGAAGTTATTTTGATTTTAGAATTTTTAGATTTAATAATTTTTTGCATCTTTAGATTTTTAGATGCCTAAGTTTTTAAATTTTTAGATTTTTTAATTTTTAGATTTTTAGATTTTTAGATTTTTAGATTTTTAGATGTTTAGATTTTTAGATTTTTAGACTTTTAGATTTTTAGATATTTAGATGTTTAGATATATATTTTTTTAGATTTTTAGATTTTTAGCTTCTTATGATTGATTATTTTAATTGAAAGATGTTTCGTTAGCTCCATACATTGCGCTTTTTATATTAATAGAGTTTTCTATTCTATGGTACGTTAAAAATTAGGGTACAAGATTAATAAAATGTCTTATCAGATCTTTATAATCTACTTTTCTGTTGTAATATGTTTTCAGTAAAATATTATTTATTGAATGTACTTATCATCATTCGTTAATTTATGATAAATAAATTCTCCGTGAAATCGTATTCGATTTCTGCCAGCGCCGAAAACTGGACTCGCTTTCTTCGTGAAGATCTAAACTAAATTATTTTCGTACACGACAATTACGAAATGGGCAGAGCGTCTCTTGGAAATTGAACTCTGAACGCTTAAAAAACCGTGTTGGTTAAGTTTAGTAATAAAGACAAAAGCAGAATTCGCCGTAGACTTGTTATGAACAAATATTATAATGTTTAGTCTCATATCTTTGAACACACATACTTATACACATAAACAGTTGAAAGGGATACGTATCAGGAAATGTTGAGGGGATAATTTATGCCCACGCCGATCCACGCTACTGCCGCCGCCGCCAAGGACGACCAAGGACGACGCCGCCGTTTGAAAATACCATACAGGCCGCCGCAGATTTAAAAAAGATCGGCGCACAGGTCTAATACATACATGTTGTACATACATAATTTCATGTTAACTACTTTTGAGACTGAACTAGGACTATTTGGGAAGCAATATACAACATTTTTGTCATCTCAGGATCATCAAATTGAAGAGTATATATAGTATTTTTTTTTCTCTTATATAAATATAAACGTTATTATGTAAACATTCAATACTATTACATTGAAATGAGAGGGACCATCAGAGCACCCGATTCTAAGTGGAGAGAGCGGGAAGGCCAACTCCCCATTGCTAACAGTTTGTGAATAGAGGGGATGCTCTTCTCCCCGCGCCTGGGGGCATCCTCATGTAAAAAAGCTCTCTCTTTTGACCAATTTTTCGATCTTGTTGTTGAAAGGAGATTCTTTATATCCCTGTGGATACGTATAAGTGATGTCCCAGTCAACACAGAATCGCATATGATAGCGCATAAGAGTACAACGTGGAGGTGATATACGTTCATTCGTTCATTTAACTCCATGCTAAATGTATGCATATCGCCTCCACGTTATACTCCTATCCGTTATTATATGCGATCTTGTGTTTACTGGGGTTGCCTATCGATCCACCTAACCCGTTTTTAACCCTCCATACAATGGCATGATGATGATAATCAGTGGTTATTAAAGCTTGATCAAGACTAACAGAAATGAGAGCCGATTGCTGTCGGACTTAGCTACAATGTGTGGTAGCGTAAATCATTTAGCTAGATTTTTTTATTGCCGAAAGCAAGGTGATTTGGAGTTATTTCGAGAATCGAAATGAGTTTTGTCACTTGGTGCACTCCGAAAAGTGTGACATCTGAAAGGCACTTGAGAGTCACGTGCAAATTTAACTCATCGTTTTCCATGATATGTGCTTCAAAAGCTTTGAATAGGAAGAGTATGTTACCTGTTTCGAATGGGACTTCAAAAATGTTAACAGAACATATGAGAAATGCATCGTGAATAATTTGTAAACTATAAGTTATTTTGTTCTCTTTCTAAGTCAGAAAGATCAATGTGATGATATGCGATTAGAGATTTAGAGATCTAAACTCAATCATGCCTTATTCATTTCACAAAAACCCGATCAACTTTGTTCATCTGAAGTAGGCTCATCCAATTTATCCCAAAGCCAATTTCGATAGTGTAAACTAGCTGAATCTTTCAGAAACTTCATGACTTTAGATAGTTTTTCTCATCGTCCTCGACTGCGTCCAGTCGTCTGTTAGGAATAGGACAAAACTTACCCACTACACAACAAGACACATATGGGACTCTATTTCTTGCCACTTTGTCCCAAAAAATAAGCTAGACCCTAACGAAGTTAATGAAGAGCCATTTTCATTCCGGGTTGTTACCAAGGTTGAATATTTTCTCCCCTCTTTTGCCAGTCGCTGCCAGGTCGGTGACGATGCGTGTACGTTGGCTATTACCATAAATTATAGGGAAACATGACGATAGCACACGAGACGGGAATAATGCAACAACAAAAAATGGTAGACAAAAAAAAATCCGCCCCCAGCCATGATGTGAAACCTGATAAACTGTTGTATACGATGGCTACCGTTTCTGATGGGCGGGAAAACACCCAAACATCGTCACCCTTCAAACTTGTTGATTGCGTTGCGGGAGGGTCTGTGCGACAGTGTCCGGAAAACCGGATTCAGCAGGAGCGAAAAACGTTTTATAGCCATGGTGAAAGTTCAAGAGGCTTTAGGAGGATAAAGACTGTTCCGAAAAATAATAAAACACTTTCATTCTCAAAAAAAACCGGACTGTATATTTTTTATCATTATATTCTCATAAAAAGCAAATAAGAATATCTTATTTCTATTTTCATTTCAGTTTGATTGATTTTTCGTAGAGTAGGTGAGTTCTCAAACTTTTTACTTAACACTACTCAAAAGCTTTTGCAAAGTGTTTTCTCCTACGCTTTTTTTTTTATCAAATTTGGGCCAATCTTTCTTAAAATTTTCAGCACTATCCGCTGGTTTCAGGTGTTTTGTCAGCTTCGTCTTCGTCAATGCCCACAAAGTTTCGGAAGGACGAATCTCTGGGCAGTTTGGTGGATTAATCACCTCTCGTACGAAGTCTGTTCATGTTAAATTTATTTCAGTGTAGATTTTCAATTATTTAACGGATCGTTGAAACGTTTCACTTATATGGAAGCTGAAACTCTCCAATTTGTTTCGTGCTACAACATGTTTGCATTCTTGTTACATTCAGTAAAATGGCGTCGAATCAAGTGGAAGTGCGCAAACGAATTTTGTATGAACGGCAGCAAAATCTTAATTTATCGGTACTTGATCTTGCCACGATTCTAAAACTACCGAAAAGTACCGTGTTTTGTTTTTAAAAATCATTTGACCAGCGCTTGACTGTGGATCGGAAGGTTGAAAGTGGAAAAAATCGAAAAGTATGCTCCCAACATTATTGAGCCATTATTGAGAAAAATCTTAATCTTTCTGTGCAAAATGTGACTCGCAAAGTTGGGAAGTCAAAATCATACGTACAAAAAGTGAAACAGAGGCAAGGACTGCAGGCGCAATAAGTGAAAAAGGAGCCCAACCGTGATGACAAGCAACATTTTACTGCTAAAAATTGTGCTAAGGAGCTTTAACGTTTGCATTAAAAATAATTGACCTTTTTCGGATGGTGATAAAAAAGAACTAAGACAGAACATTACTTTTGATAAATTTCCCATGTAAGGTAAATATTTAAGCTTACTTGCAAAACAATTCTACGCCACTGCGAGCGGTATTCCGGCAGTTAACCAGAACATTCGCCATGGCGGACGAAAACATGCGTGTAGGCATGTTTTTGAGTTCTTTCTTCGTTTTATTTATCAATTCCTCCTCAGTTTTCGGGATAAAATTGTTGGAGTAGATCTTACGCTGCAGGTTGACTCAGAAATTCGCGATGGGACGCAGCTGAGGAACTTTGGGCGGGTTCGACGACTTGGGTAACACATCCATATTCAGCCGCTCCATCTCATCCAACGATCCCTTCGAGTAGTGGGCCAAGGACAGATCCGGCCAGAACACCGCGTCTTCGCCCTTATGGTATTTATTGATGAGCGACGCAACTTCCGGCAGGCAACTTCCCCGTCCACGGCCAGTCCGGAGCAAAAGAAGAGCGGCTTTGACATCCCCTTCTCGCTTATTGTCAGCCATAGCAGCACCTTCTTGGGGAACTTGGTGTGTGAAATGAACTTCACCTCGGAGCTCACGTCCTTCGTGGGGGAAGTAAAATACGAAGTGCCCTGCCAGTCTTTGTCATCCAGGGTGAGATAAGTCTCGTCGTCCATCACCACCGCCACGTCGCGATTCACCGGGAAAATCGAGTGGACCATCTTATTCAGCCGCTGCCGTTGCGTCATTGCCTGCAGCTCCGAAACCAGTGGACGCGACTTCCGCTTCCTGACATGTATGTTCATGTTCGCCAGGTACTTTTTCACAGTTTGGCCGGTTGAACCGACCTCCCGGCCAAGCGCACGCAGCGATGTAGCCACTTTTCCCTCGGTCTTCCTCTTCAGCATCCTTTGGAGCTTCTTGTCGCTCACGGTCGTCGGCCGTTCGGAACCGGGCTTTCTTTCGATGCTCTGATTGTTGTCTAATAGTGCCAAGATGTTGTAGATGTCGGAACGGGCGTATCCGGCGTCCACAAAGTGCCGCACGATATCCGTTTACGACGCGGTGGGGTGCCGTTCTTTGAACGCGAACACTTTTGAACGAGTTGCTTCACTGTTTTTGCCATCATGGTTAGAGTTTAGTTGTTTGTCTGTGAAATAAAGTTTTTCTGTTTTACCTGTACGTCGCGTGTGTTCACTAAATACCGAAATCCGTAATCCGTCAGTGTATAGTCCGCTCAGTGTTGAACAAGATTAGTTGGGAAAACAAAGATGATAAGTATCAAGATAATGATAATGAATTCCGGGAACATAGAAGCATCGACTTTGATGATTTGAGGCATGAAAATGATGCCACGTTGTTTTGGGGAAAGGTTTTAGCATTGAAAAGATTTGACATTTCATTTGCTTTTTCGAATCTACGGAATTTGACATTAAGTTTATTAATTCTTCCTCATTCATCTGCGACGGTGAAAAGACTTTTTCTAACTAAAATTTGCAAAAGGATTGGGACAAAAATGTTGAAGGAAATATTGGCAACCAAAAATTTGGTTACTTTAAATCAGGAAAAATCAGGAAAACTTAAAATAAATCAACACATAAAAGCCAAGCATACTTATAAATGTACGAGTCGGTTAGAAGAGAGACCAAAGAACAGTGAATATTTGTTTTTGATGTATGGGTTAAGTTATATTTGTAAAGTTTAAATATTGACCAGGTGAACAAATAAATAAATATTGTATTTTAAAATCAGTTATAGTCTTGGTTTAAGTTTTATTTGTTTACACATATATGATAAAATCTGATTTAAAAATAACACTTATAATGCTTTAAACAGTTTTTAAAATCTATTGGAAACAAATTACTTTATATATTATCTTTTTTTCAGCTAGGAAAACTTTATATCATTCCTCCACAAAAATGGCCGTGGGTTGAATGTGGTACATGTTTAATACCACAGCAGATTCAAATGAAAAACCATTCATTGAAAATTCCCCATATTATTGATAACTATTTCCCATATTGTTGTAACAATAACCCTAAAGTTGATAAGTGTAAGTTAACAGTATCCTATACAGTTTTAACCCTATGGCAGAGGCCAAATAACATTATGCTGAATAGCCAGTTGTATTCCGTTTATTTTCGTTCTATTTTATGTCAAAATGTTGGGATATAATCCAGAATAAAAGAAATATTACTATGACAGTATGGCATACAGTAACTATCTGCGTTAGTGTAAATAATTTTTAGTTAAAACCATTACAGAACAATTCCACATATTGTAACAACATATCTTACACACAACATATAAATTGTAATATGCGAAAAATGGTTTTTCATTACGTAGGCTATTCCTTGATTTTTTTAGGATCCAGTTTTTTCCAGTTTTTTTTTGCATTCTTCCCGTTTTTAAAAAAAAAATATTGGCAACGCTGGGTCAGAGGTAGAATGATGACGATGTGAATGTCACTCTTCTCCTTTTACGCCTTATAGAACGACAATGCACAGTGGTTGAATATACACACATACGCACTCAAACTGGTTAGTCTATGACTTTGTCGTCCGTGTTGGAAAACAACCATTGAAATGCACGTGGTTGATCCTTATTTTGACGGCGCTTCACATTCATTAATTGTTCAATACAAAAATGTTAAGTATTTAATATTGGAATCGACGTGAATGTCGCGATCAATTGGTGCAAAATTTGTATAAATTGATCCTACTTTTCGCACTAGCAACGCGTTCCCCAGTATTGAAAACAAATCGTAGTCCTACGACAAAAAATGATAACATTAGTTTCATTTGGATTAAAAACAGGACGCAGCCAAACGTTGACGGTTACTCGGTAGTGTATTTATAATTATCGGAACAACCTATAGGTCCAACTTGAGTGGAGATGGGTGATGGCATGTCTGACGTAGATTAGAGCCATTATTTGGACGTGGTTGGCAGTGATATGTTTTGAGGTTGGGTGAGAGTTTTGAATAACCGAATATCAAGTACTGAGGGTACAGTTTTTACCATATCAACGGATTCCAATATATTAAAAAAAATCGACATTGTTTTGCACTTGATTCAATGACATACGATTGATCGTGCAATTTGTTTGCAGCTTGATCCAAACCAAGTATAGGTCAGTGATTGATGGTAAGATTGATTAGCATAACTCCATTGGACACACCTCGCTAAGCTCGCCAGGTGCCAGAATGATTTTACTAATGGTGCTCATTCTTCTTTCCACAGTCGGAGATGCTAAATAGCTACCGCTCCTAGTCAATGAATTACCGCAAGCAACGCTTCCTTATAATGTCTATATCTATAGATGTCTATAGCTGCTGAGGTTTGACTTATGTTTAGCCATACCACGATGAAAAAGACGTACACAATCCTGGAAGGTTTAAGGTCAACGGAAGTAGATCGAAGGCAGAAACGGTAAACGAAGACGGCTCCAATGTCTCTAGGTAATGGTGGATGGCTCTAATTGAGGTGTGGGATGTCACTCCAGTTCACAATCCTGTCAACTATTTTCACAATCAATTTTCTCGTGGTTGTAAAATCCATACCGCGTGTGGTATGATGATGTCAATGAGCGGTTGAGTTGTGATTGGCAACTGTATACCGCAACGTATTTGCAGCTTATTTTTCACCCGTCATCATTTCACCATCGGCGGTCTCTCGATACAAGGGATAATTCCAACAAATCCTAATTGAATCATGTTAACTGGTTGGTGCAAGGTTGGCTAATGAAACAGGATTGACAAGCAAGGTTGGCGAATGAATCCAGCAAGAACTAATGCACGGGATGAGGTGATATGCAAGGATTATCAACATTGATTGTTTGCATCCATCCTTCGGACTACACACAGTTTGAAAGAAACATTTAAATTTCTGCGTCAGCTAATGCACATAAAGGGAATGCTAGATTTGGTAGAAATTAATGGAATATTTCATGTAAATTGAGGCTGGATATCGCCTAAATCACGTCTGTTGTATGGAACACTGACAACAATGTTGTATGGCGTATGAAAGATTGCACACAATTTCGCTGATTACGTTTGCTTTGGTTTGGAATTAAACGAGGGGACATTTTACGCGCTTGTTAAAATTCATTTTTTTTTTTCTGTACAGATAGCTGGATCTTATTTCAAATTTTGAATTTAAGCGGTATTCGTGGTAACAATCAATGAAATATTTGTCCTGTATGTAAATGCGAATTAAATTTAAGAAATATAGAAGGCTTCCTTAGGCGAAAAAGTTGCATTTAAAAGCGGTTAAGGTTTCATTCTGCTGAAATTTATTCAACTTCATAGGAGAAAACAATGAAAAATTATTCATCAGCATTTCGGATGAATTCTCGGACTTTTCGCTTATTACCACCCATTATTTATTGCACAGTACACATAAAGAAAGAAATAATTAATTTTCTGCGTTATCTAATCCACATAGAGGGAATGCTAGATTTGGCAGAAATCAATGGGATATTTCATGTAAATTTAATCCTGATAACGCCTGAATCTAGTCTGTTGTATGAAAGATCACTAACATTGTTGTATAGTGCATGAAAAATTGTAAACAATTTCGTTGTATACGCCTCCTTTGGCGTTGAATTAAACGAGGGGAAATTTTACGTGCCTTTTAAAATTGATTATTTTTTCTCAACTTGATCTGCCATCGTGTTTCACCATTCGTGCAAATCTGATGATTTTTTGATTGTTCAACATCATCAACTGGCGACAAAACTTGTCTGCATAGACACATTTCAATCTACCTGCACCGAAAAAAATAATTAATTTTAACAAGCGCGTAAAATTTTCATTCGTTTAATTCCAAGCCAAAGGATAACGCAGAAAATTCAATGTTTCTTTTTATCTGTGTGGAGCATCACCCTTGCGTTTGACAAGGTAAAAATTGTGTTCCGGGAGTTGTCCAATGTCCATTTTAACATATCCTTCATCGTCCATTAAAAGGGTTCTGTTTCAGGGTCATGTTGAGGTGCTTGCTGGCATGGTACGATTGGTAACCTTCACGCCGACAGACTCGCAAACTGTGCTGTACGGCGCAAAGAACCTTTTTGCCAGGTCTCGTTACGGCTACTAGCGGCGCCGCAGTAGTTGAAAAAAAAAGCCAAATACTAAGTGGATCAATCTTAAGCCATGATCCATGAAACGTAATCAATCATGTTATGTGAACTTCAGTGTCCTGTATCTATCAACTCGGTTGAACAGTTGTACTGTTTTTTTTGTTTTTTCCTTAGACCCTTGAATTTGTGCAACAACAAAATATCATACACTTTTTATAAACCACATCTTAGTTTTAGAATAACGGCAGCTTTCCTCTTGTAGTTTGAACCACTAACGAATGATTTGTCAGAAGCAGATAATTTCACACAAACATGAGAGGCTCTAGGAGTGGGCAGTAATTTATTGCTAGAACGAAGAAATGAAGAGAAAGTATTGAATCTAGTTCCGTTAGAGTAGGGGAGAACAGTACAAAATGCACTGGTAGGGTAGAATGACACACTCAATAAATATGCTCAAATCTTCAAAACTATAGCTTTAATGAAATGATACTCTATCAATTTTTACATAAAACAGCATAACTCAAAATTGTGTAGTACAATAAGACACTAAATACACCAAAATATGATCAAAATAGAAGAAATTGTCATGACTGTACCTCACATGTAAATAATAGTGTTATTAAAATAAGCTTTTAACATACGTTAATATCCACGGTTTATAATAAATTCACTTCACATGTATTGCACACAACAAAACTTCAAGATAATATCAAAACTTCACTATAATTCCACGTATTTTCAAAATATTTAGACAAAACTATGCAAAACTAAAATTGGGGCAGAACGCACTGTGGCATTATATATGTCTACACGCTAAGAAAAAAGTACCCAGTGGAATGGTTGAGTTTGGGAAGCAAACGTTGGGTATAATCATGTTAACCTACCGTTGGGTATAAATAACTTACATCTGGTAAAATTCTACCCAAAAGTAAGTAATTTGAACCCAATGGTAGGTAAAAATAATTATACACAACGTTGGCTTCTTAAACTCAACTGCTCCGTTGGGTACTTTTTTCTAAGCGTGTATATAATGAGGAGTTTTCAACATATCGCAACCTTTTGCTATCTTTATTCTGTACCCTGCTTGATTACCAAACAGAGCTAAAAAGAGTTGGCGATGTGTTGCAACCTTCTCACTTCACAACTCTTATGAGTAAGCTTTTATTGCCGTGTATTTACCTTTTCCAAGCGGTGCAAGCTATCCTAATATTGTGGTGCATCATATCCCAGTGTTGTGGTGCGTCTTAACCCAATTTTGGGGTGCATATCGAGCAATGAAACAGGCGTTTTACCCCGATGTCGTATTGAGATCAAATTGGAAAAAGGTTAAAAAAAATTATGAAACATCATCGTTTTGAAATTAAATCACATTTGATCTACAACAAAAACATAGTAATGCACCATACTAAATAACTTCTTCCTAAATTTCAGCTTCCATTCCCTAGTAATTCACGATGTTCCTTAAACGGTGCGTTTTGTACCATTCTCCCCTACGACAGGCACTGAAATTGAAAGAGGCAAGTTGAAAACGAGCGGAAGGGCATTTGAACGGTAGTATGCGATCGAGCACACATTCTTTTACCAAGCTACTCCCGATGCAGGGTAGGCAAGGGGGGATAACTAATGATTGACTAATATGGAATGTCGTACGAACGCTTGGGAAGGTTATTGGAGTAGATATATTACACACAGA
Source organism: Aedes koreicus (assembly GCA_024533555.2). Lineage (NCBI taxonomy): Eukaryota > Metazoa > Arthropoda > Insecta > Diptera > Culicidae > Aedes > Aedes koreicus. Next base: position 330,973 of record JAHHFK020002973.1, on the reverse strand, counting down.
GATATTCTATAGAAAATTAATTCGTTGCTATCGAGGTCCAGTAGTACCAGCTAAAAGTCCGTGGTTCGCATTTGATGGATACATTTTTTTATTGACGTAGGACTACGGTGGGTGTGACCTCAACATTTGTAAAAATGAGAGGGTTATGCTAAAGTGAAAGGTTTTTGAACGCTAATAACGGTCGTTCAACTGAACAGAATTACTTCATTAAAATACTATTCGTTTAGAAATTACACGCTTTTTAAAATTTTACTTCAATATAACCTACTTTTGCCCCCATGCAAACCTGAATATGAACAGGCTGAAAATTTGGGTTTTTCCTTACAGGGTCTTCAAAAATAGGTAGCAAATGGTTCAAAACTGTCTTCTTGATTTTATTTTATAAAATTTCATTTCATGTTTAATACTCCAATAGCTAGACTCTTTAGCTGCGAAATTTGTTTGCATTATCGCCAGCGTCTGATTTCATAACTAAAGCCCGACCCTTTTTATGAATTTGCTTCATGCTGCATTCACAAGAACTACTTCTTTTCAGACTTTGCTACTCAACGCCAGTATATAGGCCTCCCCAAACTGCAGCGTTTTTTTTTTGCCGCCGCCGCAGCGAAATTGCGGCGAAAAAATCGTCGCGGTGAGATTACATGGCGGCTTATGAGAGCGCACAAATCGACGCGATTAAAAAATGCATCGCGTCGGTTCGTGCCAACCCGGTAACAACTTGACAGCTCCAGAGTAAAGTCAATGTACCCGGATAATTTTGGTTCACTGGTTCTGTCAAATCGAATGAATCCTAGAACAAATTATCAATTGAACGTATTTACATCGACTGTTATTTTCAAAGTTGTGGAGCTCTTATTCGTACTTGATGAACTCTCTGACGATATGTTGTAATTTTTCCTAAATGTTAAATGTTTAAATGGTTAAAATATTCGAAAGCTAGCAAGACGTGAATAAAATGGCAGCCTATTTCACTTTACTTCTCAATGTTTGACGCTCTGAAACCTTCAGCACAATATGGCTGTTCATCCGAAGTAAATAAAAAAAATCGCTTTACTAAGGGTACACTGGGAAAAAAGATTGGTAAACGCGAACATATTCTAGTTTCATTTAACAGGAATTCTTCGTCGAATTGGGCACAAACATCATATTAGTTTGATTTGATTACCAAGGGTGGTCAAAACAAACTAAAGATTTGAGTAATTGTTTCGGGAATCAAGCAGTTAAGTTCAACTGACATCCGTTTAAATTTACCATTATGTTGGTTGTTTTATTATGACAGCTACGAAAACAAACAGATTTGTTGGTTGATTCTACCTTCGCTTATGGTTTGTTTCAAACAAATTTTAGTATGATTTAAACTTAAATGCTATTTGAAACAAACAAACAAAAACGGTTGAAACAACAAACATATCCATTTACAATTACCTTACATTTGGTGCACATTTACATTTATCGACTTTTATCAGTTTTGGAGGAATCAACAAATGTAACTGCGAGCCTTTCTACTATTTTCAGGTTTATGTTAAGTAAAATATTATATTTTCACCTATTGGTGAGTGACAGGGTCAGAGCATGCAGCGGGACTGGATGACGGAAAATATTTTTTATTTTTTCTCCAATTTAAATATCAGTTTGATTTAACCAATCAATCTAAAATTTTATTTGTTCCCCTGGGCCAAAGCAACCTGTATTTTGGTAATAATAAATCTCTTTGAACGTGGGAACAATAAAAATATTGGGGCTTATTACGGTTCTCACTTTCCCCCGTGACACCGGTGACAAGGACAGTAACTCCTTATTTGATTTACTCATGAGTTTTTTACCGTGATTCTTTTCCACCCGTGAAATGACACTCGTAATAAGGCCCATTCGTTTTGAACAACCATGATTTGTGTTGTATTGTGGAAATATCTTCAGGTAGAAACAACCAATCTGCCTGTTTGTTTCGATGCAAAATTGTTGGTTTATACAACTTTTAACTTTTTTAGTTTGGATGTCAACAAACAAGTTTGTTGTTTCAAACGGTACTGTTTTTTCTCCATGGAGCAATGGGTGTATTAGGCCAGGCGCCCACTGATGTGGCAGAGGTGTGACATCTGCTAGCATGCCAAAATATTTTGTCGACGTTCGCCTCACGCCACAAGATTTTGACTCGATATTTTGACATGTTATGTAATGCCACACTTCCGCCACTTCAGTGGCCGCCTCTACTAAGAGCTTGCTCTCTTTTCTCTTTCAAGCACACATGTTGGATGGGATTTTTTTTCATCGCTGTGTGCTTGAAACAGAGAGGTCAAAAAATGTCATCAAGTTTTATGCTTGCTACTGAGAGAAGTGTAACTTATACATTCAATAAAAGAGAAACTCATACATTAAATTAAAAATTAACTCCTCTTCAGCATTCTTTATCTCCTGTTTCTCTATCTCTCTCTGTTTCACTTTCCCTCATTCCCATTGTCAAGTAATGATAATATATAAAATAAAAATTTGTTCTTGTACTATTTTTAACATCCATACATAAGGAAACAAAAACATGTAATCCAAAGCTAAAAAGCGGTAGTAACGACAAGGGATGGTCCTTTTGTTTATGCACGGTAGAGACATCTACAATTTGTGAATGGGTACGTGAAACTAAGCTCATCTGTCAAGATGCTCGGGGGTTGGTTCGTGCGCTCTCATAAACCGCCATGTAAACTCATCGCGGAAATTTTTTCGCCGCGATTTTGCTGCGACGGCGGCAAAAGAACGCTGCAGTTTAGGGAGGCCTTATATCAGGGACGACAAACCGAAATTATTTCAGTGTTAGACATTAGCGCTCAGCTGATGGTTTACATGAGGCTTTACCGATAAATGAGGTTGAAATTAATTTAATGCACACGAGCACATGGGCCGAATTTATAGTTGTAGGGGGCATCAACTTGTTGGTTAATGTTTGGTCCTAAGCACAATCACTTCATGCCGTACGAAACAATAGGTGAAACTCACTTTTGTGGAAGCGCCCTACAGTCATCCGAGATATTCCCCTTTAAACTGATCATGTGCAATGCGCTCGTGAAATTTTCAAACTTCATCTTTGCTCACATTCCAGTTAGGGCATCTTCAACGGTGGTCCAAATCGTGGTTTGGATTTATTTTTTTAGACTAAACGCAAAAACATCGCTGCCCCGGTGTTGTAAATTTTGTTTTATACCGGCTCTATTATGCATGATTTTAAAACTGATATATGTTTTGATCTATGCTTGCGGTAATTTGAAACAAGAAAAATACCAATTAATGAGTAAAACTTTAGTTTTTACAAAACAAAAACTCATGTTTATAATCTAACGTGTTGTTTACTAACGGAAACTCTTGCGCAAACCAACAAAACTTTGAATGCAGACCGATGGAGCAAATGTCTGTTATTTTTTGGTTGTTGGTTATATTTTTCCACTGTTTTTCGTTCCGGAAAAGCATTGAGACTTGCTGAGGTATATTTATGAGCCGAAAAATGGCCGTGTTTGGTGCGGGTGATGTTGGCGCCCAACAGAAAGTGGTGTTGCTCGCCCCTGATGGTGATAATTACCTCCCCCCCCCTCCTTTTTTTTCTTTCCTTAACCAAATTTTTTTTTTTTTCCCCCCCTCCTTTTCCGAAACCCCTACCTGTTCCAAAATGAGGAGGCTCCCCAAGTAACAATTTCAGTTCTATTCCAGCCGTATAGCACTCCTCCCGGCTTTGTTGATGACACTACATTCAAAACTGTTTTATCTACCAACACCTCCTCTATGCATCTTTAAAGCCGAAATGTGTACAAAGTGGCCCACTCTATAGTCGGTTGTGAAAACAAATTAATAAAACCTTTCTAAGACCCTATAGATTTTGAAAATGTTCTAGTGAAAGATGTTATGACCACTTGAGAACCATCATAAAACCTATTGGCCGCCATCAAAACCAGCATAGGGCTTAATGGCCACAGCTGTCAAACTTCACGGCGATATCGTGGTTGGTTTTTGTTGTTTTGCTTTGTTGCTCTTCTGATTCATTCAACAGTAAATAATGGCTAAGAAAAAAGTTCTACTGTTGCGGGAAATTATGATTGATAGCAAAATATATAAAACAAATTGAGTTTTTTTATAGCGTATCATGCTCCAAATCATATGCGCATTTAATTTTATGGTGAATATTGGCACGATAAGAGCTGAAAATTAATGCGCCTTGGAAATTATGCGAGTTTACAACAACAAAAACAAAATTGAAAGAAATATATTCCGTAAATTAATCATGAAACTCCTGAAAATTAATGGAATTCAATAAGGTTATCTGAACGAATACCGAAGTTTGTCTTAGATCTACAGTTCAATTGTATTACATTTAAAATTTGGTGTATTTATTTCTCCACATTTCAATTATTTCATATATTTCATTATGGCGATTGCCAGTTTTGCCAAAAAGCCAATTTATCTTAGCAATGGCTACTATAAGACTATCTGGTCGCTTGGTAGCTTTCCTCAATGCCAGTTAGCCGTTTAATGCATTTACTGGAGGCAAAATGGTTTTAAAATGCTTTTTCAACTGACCATAATAAGATAATATGAATGAGTCCTAAAACGGCATTTCAAAACAGCATTTTATGAGTTAATAAAGTCAAAATAAAACCTTTGATAGGAGTAAAAGGAATTTTAGAAGTCAAGGTTTTAAGATCGTTGTAAAGAAGCTGTGTAGGTTCTTATAAACCTGACTAAAATTTGAAACTTATTGGCATCTCTTGCTGCCATAATAAAGCCGAATTGATTTCTAGTGGCTTTCATAAAACTTTAATAAAACTTAATAAAGCTGGATGGTTTTGGCAATGTTACTTGGGTCCCCCGAATTTATGACTGTTGTGGATTTTACGACTAATTTTTGTGGCAAATTCTGATTCCGAATAGTATTTCAATTGATCGGAAATGAAAAGTAATGAAGTCTTCAAAGTAAACAATCGGTTTATTGATGGATTGGTCATGATAAGCTCATACAAATAGCAAATAGCTCATACAGATAAATTTTAGAGAAGCCTGTTATAAAGATACTTTCGACAGGTTTACTGGGGATCAGGATATTCGAATTCGGGTTTATTTTCTTGGAGAGAGGATACATTTTACTATACTGGGGGAAACCGATGATGTCTTGAAGATAGATTCAATTCGTATTTCACGGAGGGAAAGTTGTTCGAAAACTCTTTGATTTTTCCAAAGATCGTTTTTAAATATTATTTTATTCAATTGCATATTTTACAGCTTTTAAACAGTCTCGGCAGTTACATGAATTGGTCAGAACTTATATAATCTTCTAGAAACCAAACGATCTCTTTGAAAGTTATTTTTTGAATTACAATGAACTTCGGAATATTTATGAAGATTGGGTGGAAATGTAATGAAATTGACAGAAGTTGATTAAGCTTCTCGGAAGTTGAATAAACTTATTGGAAGTTTAAAGATAATCATGAATTTTTCTTACTCTCTTTTGAGAAGAGAATGGTGGAACTTCAGAGAAGTCCATTGAGTTGCCGAAAAATTCTCAACGTTTCTGGAAACTTGATTGAACTTCCAAAAAGTTGCTGATCATCCATGGAATAGAAACAACGTTCTGGAAATAACCATTGAGAAGCAGGTTTAGCTTTCTAGAAGTTATTAAGACTCCCAGTTGGTACATCTTTCATGATAAAAAGCAGAATGTCTCATATTTCAATAATTTACGAAAAATTGTTAAAAATCTGGAAAGTTAGTCAATTTGCTAAGCTTTTAATCAGTTGGTGGAATTTCTGTGAAACAAATAGCATTTCCGAGATGTTGTTAAACTTTTAGACAAACAAAAGAGCAGGTATTCTTCGTCGTCTGCTAACGACGCACTACTGGCAGTAAAAATTATTTGGTCAAACTAATCCATGGCAAAAAGTTTGCGAAAAATGCGCGATCTCTGATAAAAAAAACTTCTGATCTCTGATGTTAAATGTTTCACAGGATGACAGGTGTTGGCAGGTTTAACAACAAGAAATACAACACCGGTGCGGGGAATGCAAAGTTGGTCTAATTTATGTTCTGCTGATGCAAATCAAGTATAAAGTTGTTCCAAAAATAAAACACCGCTGAAGATGCCCTTAGGCCGCTGATTTTATCAAATTTCATTCATGAGTCTAAAAAATACGTGTTCCAAAATGATTCGTTAAATGCTGTATGAATATCAGCTTTGCAGTATACAAATCATTTTCTGGCCGTTTTCCATTCCGAAATCATCAAACATCATCTGAAGTCTATTAATAAGGAACTCAATACCCTGTATCAATGTTACCCGATTCATCAAAGAAGGCTCAACCGTAACACCAAAAGTATGCACTTACAGTGTTTAAAATATGCGACCTAGTGAGTAAAATTTATAGGCAATCTTCTGGCAAACAAACAATTTGACAAAGATTTTTCATCAGGGCTTAAATTACAAACGTAAACAATGACTGCAGCCGTAAATATCTCGTAACACAAAGTGCACCCATATAAGACACCAATTCTATCAGATAGGATGATGCTTCCTCTTCGAAATTATCGTTGTGGATTAAATAAGTAACTTCTCAATGTCAAGAATACCTCAATCTATCCAGAATACACCATTTTTGATAATATGCCATAGTTGTTAAGGTTCCGTTACAAAAATGTCCCTTAAATATGAACTCTTTTATTGTAAAATTTAATTGATCGTTTCAAAATGGACGGTGAGTATTTTTTTATTGTTTCTTCTCTTAGCCAGAATATACTATATTCACTCCGGATAGTAGTTGATAGTAGTATTAAGCTCCACGTTGCTGCGAATGTCCAAAGACAAGATACGTCGGATGATTCTGGTATTCTAGTAGTCATAAGCGGCGTTTAATATCCATGAGAATCTCAGTGGCCCAAATTGCATCACTGCAGTGGCTAGACAGGGACACCGACACCTATCCGGTTTGTCGAAGCTCCCCTTCCGGGGCAGACGGCGAATGCGGGCGACGACAAACTGCAATGATTCGTCGGTCTTGCTGGGGTGGGGCCGGGCGAACCGTGGTTAAAAGAGTGGGCAAAGCCCCGTCCAAACCACCAACTGAGAGCAAATGTCTAACAATGAAAACACTTCACATTTGTCACATCATTTTACATCTGTAATGTACGTGTTTTGTTTGATTTTCAGTAAAACAATTATTTTATGGTAAAATTACCAGCATTGATAACCTACTTGACCTATTTTAAGGTCGGTATCGAGTTCGAAAGAAATTTTTTTTTCTATCTCAATCCCGTGTTAAATTCCGTTTACTTAAACGGAAAAGTAACAAATCTAAAAGAAATTTCTGCAGCAGTATCCACCTGAAAAGAACGAAAAATAAAATTGGAATTTGTAAGGTTTCCACGCAAACTAATGGGAGCTGTCACTTTTACTTTCGGAAAAACATTCCACTTGATTATTCCGTAAGTGGAGGTGACATTTACTTCCATGCAGATCAATTGTCAAAATTCCGCTTGGTAATATTGAACAAAATTCCGCAACCTCTCTACTTTTTAAGTCGATACTGGCCTTTACCTTATATGATAACCAAGTTAACCAGAGCTCTGATAAGCGGGTCCTCCGATGCCGTGGCATTTACGCCGTAGTTGACCATCGGTGGGATAATAGCGTTGAAAAAGGCCAGCTTGTTTCGTCGTGACAACCTGTATCGTCGGCTTATCAACGGATATAACGATTTCAGGAGACCGACACACCTGGCTTAGAGCTTGTCTGTGTTGGTACGATAGAGTTGCTTGTCGTCGATTTTGACGCCGAAATAGTTTACACCACTCAACCACTCAGCTTCGGAGATGTACGATGTCGGAAAACATTGGCTTGACTCGTAGATTCGTTCACCTTGACCTTTCAGTTAGACAAGTACGAAACGTAGACCGGTAGGGAGTCCTATTATTGCACTATCGTACAGCACAAGGCTACATCCAGCGGGAAGTTGGGGAACGTCAAATGTGGATGCTTGGAGTTCTGAGGTGGCACCTGGAAGATGTTTTCGAAACGTTTGGTTCCAGAGATAGTTTCTTACCATTATTGTAAGGTAGCTTGGGACATTCACTTGCATCAGATTGTGGATGAATCCGTCGTGCCAGACGTTGTCAAAGGCCTTTTCCATATCCAAAAGTACCATTGCTGTGTTGTTGGAGAGTGACTTGTTTCGTTTGATTATGTTCTCCATTCGGACTAGTTGATGCACAGTAGACCCGAGCAAATGATTATACCTAATTGATAACATGTTTTAATACCAGGTTATCATTTTTTAATCACTAAATATGTTATCATTTTCAGCCTCAATGATAAATAAACAGCCAAAATAACAGAATGAATAACGAAAATAAACTCGTTGAATATCATAATAATAACTTATTATGTTATCACTGCGAACATCTTGATAACAAATCCTGTATTGTCAGCAAATTTATTGAAATAGCTTCAAATTATGTTATCAATTTGAAATCAAATTCTCACGCTAATAACTGGAAAAAATATCTTGATTAAAAGCAAAATTTCTCGTTCAAATATGCTAGAAATATTTAAAGTTTTACAATTCAACTTATAACGTTCACAAAAAATAGTGTGTTCAAAATGATAACATATGATACCAAAATTTTCCAATGATGATAACTAAATTTGTTATGCGATAACAGCGGATATCTAAACAATAACTGGGATAACAGAACTTGTTACTTATATGATATCAGCTTGTTATTTTCCTTTGCTAGGGAACCCGAGCAACGGTTTATACTAAAGTGATAACAAGTTTTATTATCTGATTATCACTGTTTGATCACAAAATATGTTTTCATTAAGGCTGAATAAATAGCCAAAATAACAGAATGGATAACAAAAAAATACTCGTTGAATATCATAATAATAGCTTATTTTATTATCAGTGAGAACATCTTGATAACAAATCCTGTATTTTAAGAAAATTTAATGCAAAAAAATCAAGTTATGTTGTCAATATGAAATCAAACTCTCATGCTAATATCTGAAAGAAATTTTTTTTTATCAAATGCCAATTTTTTTCTCAAATATGCTGGTAATACTTATAGTTTTTCATTCAATAAGTAACGTTCGTCAAAAATTGTATGTTTAAAATGAAACATGTGATAACAAAACAAGCCAATGGTGATAACTAAATTTATTATGCGTTAACAGCGGAAATCAAAAAAATATCTGGGATAACAGAACTTGTTACTTATATGATACCAGCTAGTTATTTTCCTTTGCTAGGGAACCGTAGCAAAGTAAAATAACAAACTGATATCAAATAAGTAACAAGATTTGTCATTTCAGATAACATTTTGAACTCACCTGTTTTCGCAGAACAGATTTGGTTATCAACATTGACTTATTTCGTTATCATCTGTTATTAATATTCAAAGACGATTTTTGACGAACGTTATTGAATACTACCAGCATGCTGACAAATGCTCAAATATTACCATGGATATGAAATTGAACTTTCCACCAGAATCATTATTTCAGTTATTGATGTTTGAATTTGATATCATATTGATAATATAATTTGAAATTATCTCAAGGAATTTGTTCACATTACAAAATTTGTTATCAAAATGAACTCAATAATAATAAAACGAGTTAATGTTGTGATATCCAACGAACATTAATTTGTTATCTCTTTTGTTATTTTGGCTGTTTATTCAGCCTGAATGATAACACATTCAGTGATCAAACAGTGATTATCAGATATTAGAACTTGTTATCACTTTGGTACAAACCTTTGCTCAGGAATATTCATAGTTTTGCTAATCAACTAATTGCGTTCGTAAAAAATGTATGTTGAAATGCCAATGGTGATATCTAAATTTGTTATACGATAACAGCGTAAATTAAAACGATATCAGGGATAACAGAACTTGTTACTTATATGATACCAGCTTGTTGCGTCCACTAGCAAACAGCACAAGAAGAGGAAGTTCAGTTCTGGTTTCTTAATCCGTTTATATTTGAACGAATAAAAAATCCCTAGAAGGTAGAAATCAAGTTAGTGTTTCTTTATGTTAACTACTCCATAACAATCCTACATTTAGTATTCCCTTTCTATATCTGCCCTCGTTTCTGACAGGTCCTTTTGTGGTTGCCAAATTACCCACTCTCTATCACTAATAAATAAATACTCGGTTATATGCATAGCTTAAGTATTTATAAGTTCTTACCAAAGGATTTTAAATTGGTTCTTCCAGAATCCTTTGTAGGAGGTCATCGTCAACCTGCGCAGTAACTCTTAGATAGTAATTATATCTAACCTCTGTCGTATTTAACTCAACGTGCTACTTAGCTAAAGATTCATTATTATGCATTTAAGAGTCTTGTTTGTACGTTATAATATATAATAGTTTCTAACCTTAATATATTTTAACTTTAGAACCGTAGCTTAGGATTTAGTTTAGGATATTAGCTAAGAATTCACTTAATAATTCACTTAATAAATGTGTATCGTTTATAAATCGTGACTTTACTTTCTGTATTTTCCTTCTTCTTTTTCTTGTCCCCTCCTGCCGTTGACACTAATTTCAGTCGTCCTCTGTCAAATAATAATCCCGCCTGACGTTTCTTCCCCCTACATTTCTACGGGGCCTAGCTTTTGCGGCGAGTGCCCTTTCTGGAAGCCGAAATGCTCCGGTACGATAACTTGATGTTCTTTGACATGTTCCAGCAGACGATGTAGTATGAGACGCTCGAGAAGCTTGCTGACTGCCAAAAGCAATAGGTCAGTTGGGTCCTTTCCTGGCTTCAGAATTGGGATGATTTTCCCTGTCTTCCATCTGGTCGGGAAGTAGTTTAGCTGGAAGAATTTGGCGACGATAGCTGCCATGTAGCGGTATGCTTTTTCGGAGAGTTTCTTCAAAACCAGGTTTAAGATAGTGTCGTTACCGGGGGCCTTCATGTTCTTGTTACGCTTCACTGCCGCAAGTAGTTCGCATTCTGTCACATGTCCGAGGAATGAGGCGTCGTCGGCTTGCTCTTCAAGTTGATTGATGGTTCGTTACAGTGCAACTTTGTAGGGACTCACCATCAACTAGTTTACTATCGAAAGCATTTGCTATCTCCAATGTAGAGACCAGGATGCCTTCGATGGCTTCTTCCAGGTACCGTTGTTGGCGCTTTCTTTAGGATTTTAGCCACCATTCGAAACGATATCAAGTGGTCCTTCAGTTGTTCAATGCTGTATGCAAATATGCAATTTAAATGCAAGGGCTTATACAACGATCTATAAGAGTACAAAAAAAGAACACACTCGCAGCCGCTCTGGAGCCTCCATCCGTAAATTGTGTTAGGACACGACAGTTATTTCTTTGTAAATGTATGGACTATAAGAATACCTCCCAATAGTGTCTGATTTCACAAATATTATGTCTAAAAAGTAATAAGTAAAAATAATAGGTAAAAAGTAATAAGTAAAAAGTAATAAGTAAAAAGTAATAAGTAAAATATAATAAGTAAAAAGTAAAAAGTAAAAAGTAATAAGTAAAAAGTAATAAGTAAAAAGTAATAAGTAAAAAGTAATAAGTAAAAAGTAATAAGTAAAAAGTAATAAGTAAAAAGTAATAAGTAAAAAGTAATAAGTAAAAAGTAATAAGTAAAAAGTAATAAGTAAAAAGTAATAAGTAAAAAGTAATAAGTAAAAAGTAATAAGTAAAAAGTAATAAGTAAAAAGTAATAAGTAAAAAGTAATAAGTAAAAAGTAATAAGTAAAAAGTAATAAGTAAAAAGTAATAAGTAAAAAGTAATAAGTAAAAAGTAATAAGTAAAAAGTAATAAGTAAAAAGTAATAAGTAAAAAGTAATAAGTAAAAAGTAATAAGTAAAAAGTAATAAGTAAAAAGTAATAAGTAAATGTAATAAATCAGAGAGAAAAACAAGTTTGTAATCGATTGATAAAAAATTCAAAAATCTACCATTATATGACTGATTTATGATAAGTTACAATCACATATTTTTTCTCTATATCCTCTAAATTTAGAACCTAATTTTTAACCCGTATTTATTTCCGTAAGACGTAGCCTACGTCAAAAAGTTGAGTCTGTCATTGTTACGTTCAACCTTACGAAAAAGGTCTTCATAATTATAAACTGTCAATCTTCAATTCACTGAACCAAATCCTAAGCTCTACCAAATCTCATAGGAGGACTATTGAGGCTACCAAATACTCCGCAAAACAGTCTAGAGGACCCTACCCTATTTACGAGGATACTTTTTTGATTGCACATATAATTATAAACAACGACGACGGCACCGGCTGGATGCAGCGCTTTTGCACTTGCTGAGAATTGCGGTGACATGAACTGAATGTACCTACGTCGTACTTTGAAGCCAGCAGTTTTCCCGCAAGCGCTTGAATGGAACTAAATTATGGTCAACGCAGCGCGGATGTTGGTGCCCTGAACCACTCTACCGGTACGGTTAAACTCCTGAAGGATGAAAAGGCCCAGCACGGATGACGACGTGGCTTTATTTATAGCACCCTGGGTAGCGTGACGTGAATCTTTCATGTCTAATTACAGAAATAACGACACATGCTAATTTGCCACCTCGTAGAGCAGCGTCACTGATTGCGGGTGAACTGTGAGTTTCGTCCAATTGCAGTATTTTTTCTCTCATATGGTGACCGGTTTGTCATCAAGTATTATAGAGGTATTGATAATCAGCTTTAGTTGACGGGAGCTAATAATCCCGTAATGAAAAAAAAACCGTAAATCCTTAATCATTAGCTAATTTAAGAATTTATTTGGTGCAAGTGACTGCGGTGAAAACTTCTAAAACCCTTCTTTCATTTTCACACTGCACTTAACCAGCATTTAAAATTACAAGTTTGCCATCAGTACCCTCGCCCCGCAACATCTTCGCTGTCACTTTTATCATTATTTCAAAATTCCTGCTCGCCGTCGTCGTCGTGACCATGAAACTTCCTGAATTAAAACTTTCCCGCTCTACCACTTCTTCTTTCATCTTCATCTCGGCAATGCAAATGACCCTACAATCCCTCTCTTTGCCACCAGCGCCCGACGTGCATCGCCCATGGCCAGAAGGAAATATAATTTGATAATCCATTTTATTATGCACCATGGTGTCGTTAGGAAATTGCAAACCGCTCTCCGGATCCGGTTCATCGCCTCGAGTTGTCTGCCTGCCGAAATTCTTTTTTTTTTTTTTTTTGAGTTTGGCTACGTGGCTTCATGACACTTTTTCAGCTACCGTGTTGCCGGACAGTTTATTTTGGGAACATATATGGCGCATCGTGGTTGGGTAAACCTAATACATGACCAGTAACAACTTTAGAAACCCTGTCCTGTTGACATTCTGCTTCATTCAATTATAACTCGTTTAAATACTTTGATTCCACATTGGCCAACCTTGGACAGTGAAGTAGGCGAGAATAAAATTGGGCCAAAATTCATAATCCTTAAGGGCTTACGTGGACGCATTCTCGACGGCAGCCATAACATCGAAATTTAAAATTGATCTAACTCAAAATCTGTACCAGCTATTGGATATTTAATCACATCAGTTTGTATGCTTAATTGCTTTGAGCAATCTGATGTACTTCGATTCGATGTTCATTCACTAACAATTGAGATTTATCAATTTGAAATAGCGAAGTAAATTTGCGAGAGAGAGATAAAAGATAGAAAAAAATACACAGAGCAGCAATTCACCTTAGGTAAATTATTTACGTGTAAATCACAGGCGTTGAATTTTTGTTTCTATTGTAACTTAATTAAACGTTGTTTTGTAAAAAAAATGCCCAAGTTCAAGCTACAAGTTCTGAAGATAAATACTTGAAATAACTTGTCAAAAGATTCATTCAAAATCGCAAAAGAAATACGGAAAGTGTCATTCAAAATCGTTAAAAAATAGCTATTTAATTCAAACTATAAAATGATGGATTTTTTTTTTGTACTTTTTGTATCCCTGACCCATAGTGAAAGTAAAATGACGCGCAGCACTCTCCCCGACCCATCAGGACGTCAGTAGTTTCCACTTCTCCTCTCTACGACCCTAACGGTTCCGGCGTGGGTGTGATGCACTTGTGTGCGGTTTCCTATTTCGATGAAACCTAATTTTAGCCGCTTTCCCGAATCATCTACAACTGCAGCAACGAGTTTCCGCGCTAGGAACCCAGTAGCTGCTAGTACATACTTTAATCATTTGGAATTCAAAGTTCATCAAAATTTAATTTACCTTTTGGTCACTACTGCTATTGTGATGCGACCGTGTGGAGGTGGACGTGCCACGGCGATAAGGATGATGGCGTTGATGACATCGACAATGGCATCAGCATTTTGGACAGTTCTTCTGAGTATGTGGATGTGTATTATCCCACGGTGGCCGTTATGATGAGATGGAATTACCCGTTTTAATTAGGTCTTTTGTAGGCGTATTTAGCACACTGAGCAGCCTGCCAGTATGTTGAAAACTATGTGCAGAATACACATTAAGGGTCAGGTCACAAGGACCGTAACTCCTGATTGTTTGGATATTATTCAATAGTCATGAATTTTTAGGGTTTGTTCGTTTAACTGGATAATATATGGTTTGAAAAATTTCAGTTTTCTTTTGGACGTAGACTACGTCTTACGGCAAGCGTAGGGTGTCAAATGAAGGTCTGAAAAAAGCGACCGTAACGAAATATTGTTACAAATTAACCGCTAATAACTCAATAAATCTTCTATAGATTTTCAAGATGTTTACATCAATTAGTTGTAAATTTTCCCACGTTTCAATTCAACTATTAAAAATTATCCTTCAACAATTGTAAACTATTGAAAATAACGTAAATAGAAAGTAATGTCTTATAATTACGTTTTGTATGTTAAATTTACTAAATACACAGTACTGTCCTACCACAGATTTCAGATGTGAGCAAGAGAGGTCTCATATGCAGCAGTGAATGATGTACACTAAGGTCATTTTACACGGTTTTTTAAAACGTTTTTGTACGCGGTTTGTGTTCGGCAATAACTCATGAACTTATCGACCTAATTAATTTTTCGTTTTGGGCAAAAACTAATCATTTGGGAATTTATCAAAAAATTCTCAATTTTTGGTGTATATACTCAAAATTTAAAAAAAACTGTATTTTGATCATAACATGAAAAGGTAATACATGCAAATAAAATCGAAGCAATTTAAAATGTTTATGCATGTGAATTGATCAACTCCATTTAGTCTTTTTTTATGCGGTTTCATAGTAAAAGTGGAACGTATTCCCCGTGTAAAAAAAGACCTTAGTGTATAATGGGTAGCCAGCTGGTTGCTAATGTCTAATGGTTTACATCAGTGCTAATAATTCCAGACAATGAATTAGCGAACAGGCTTAGTATCACATCCGCATGAACGGATCTGTTATCAGATAATTGATTTAAATTATCTGCTAGTAACCATACTCTCTATTTGAAATGCGTCCATTTCAGGACAATCAATTCGGTTTTCCAAGGAAAAGAGTTTGTTTGGTTGGGATTTCTCTTGCTCACCGTTGCATATCAGTTGGCAGCCAGCTGAAAAGGCGTAACGACGAGCTGTCCGGTAGCCAACTAAATAGCCTCGAATCCAGAGTTATAGCGCAATGACACGGAGATTTGAGATTACACATTTTATGTATAAAAATCACTCACCTTCGGAAGCTATATTAAGCTGTCAGGAGGTTGGGTGATTTCTAAACATACAATGTGAGTTAAAAGTACCCACCTTGAAACCGCTTCATGTACTTCAGGAGGTGGGTGTTTTTAACTCTTTTTTGGATGAAAATTAACTTCGTCAAAATTTGAAAACATTCAGAGTTTATCAGAAGCACAAGTACAATTTATATACCGTTCCGCTTCGCTTGTCCGTGTTACATAAATTTTATTTCCAGCTCTGAATTTCGGGATCCCATTCAACATGGATGTGCTAAGGGAAAAACTGGACCCAGAATGTTTTCGGAAGCTAGAAGGTTAGTGATTTTATAAATTAGAAACAAATGTTTAAAAAGTTATAAAAGGTCTGCAGTGCCCTGTTACAACAAACAAACAAAATAAATTTGGAGGGGGCTTTCGATCAGATTTTGGTTGGCATATTTAATTGCGCAATACATAAATTAAATAATGTTTTAATGCTTTATATATTATTGTGATGTAGTTTACTGTGCACCCCATTGTGCAAAATATTTGACTCAGTTTGTATGGCATTACGACTCAATTTCGTGCAATTTAACAATTTTTCACTCCTCCACGAACCTTATGTGCCCTATACATGCCCCTTGCTGATTTTGACAACAAAATGTCAAATGCTGATTTTTTGAAGTTTATTTGCTTTTTAACTGGGCTATAGCCCAGTTAGCGAACGCCCAGTAAAAAACAGCCCAGTTAAACAGCACCCAGTTAGCGAACAGTAGCTGTATTGTATTCTAAATTAAGTTATAGTCTTGGTTTAGGTTTTTTATTTGTTTACACATAAATGATAAAATCTGATTTTAAAATAACACTAAGAATGCTTTAAAAAGTTTTTAAAATCCATTGGAAACAAATTACTTTGAATATTATCTTTTTTTAGCTTGGAAAACTTTGTGTCATTCTTCCACAAAAATGGCCGTGGATTGAATGTGGTACATGTTTAATATCACAGCAGATTCAAAGATCGAAACGTCATTTAGGTCATGCGTTATATAATAAATAAAATGTCCTTCGTGGTTCCACGCATAATTAAAAACCATTAATTGACGATTCCCCATATTATTGATAACTATTTCCCATATTGTTGTGACAATAACCCTAAAGTTGATACGTATTAGTTAACAGTATCCTATACAGTTTTAATCATATGGCAGAGGCCAAATAACATTATGCTGAATAGGCGGTTGTGTTCGCTTTATTTTCGTTCTATTTAATGTCAAAATGTTGGGATATAATCCAGAATTAAAGAAATCTTACAATGACAATATGAAATACAGTAACCATCTGTGTTAGTGTAGAGAATTTTTGGTTAAAACCATTACAGAACAATTCCATATATTGTAACAATATATCTTACATACAACATATAAATTGTAATATGCGACAAATGGTTTTTGATCACGTAGGCTATTTCTTAATATTTTTAAGATCCAGTTTTTTCCAGTTTTTTTTTTGCATTCTTTTTCTTTTTCAAAAAAAATATTGGCAACGCTGGGTGTATTCAACCACACATCCTTGATGACATGGATGTCCTCAACGAACTATCCAGAAAATGGGAATACTGGGTACGTGCGAGAAGAAACTATCGTTCGTGGATAGAATGGTGGGTTATGTTTACAAAGCCAAAAGTTATCTCGTTTTTGAAATGGAAAACTTCAATTGCCGACCGAGAATTTAAAGATGCGATCGAGCTATATCGATGTTCATTGAAGGAAGCATACGACAAACATCACGGCAATCCAGAACAGCTTGGTACGATCACCCACATTAAATCACAAATGCTTCGTCTGCAGAGACAGTTTTCGGCAAATTTTCGGAAAAACAACGAAATTTATATTTCTGGAGAATCCACAACGCTGTTCCATGTTGCTCAAATCCATGGAAAAAAGTCCAAAACATCTATCCTAACGTTGCAGTCAGACGATGGTACCGAAGTTCGAGACCACACTCAAATAAGGGAATCAATCAGATCATATTTTGAAACCTTATATTCCACTGAAGACGCTGAACCTCCAACTGATTTTGCGCCAGCCAAAGCAATTCCGCAAAATAACCCTGTAAATGAAAATCTGATGCACGCAGTAGATCAAAACGAAATTTTAGCTGCCATCAAAGAAAGTTGTTCTCGAAACTCTCCGGGCTCCGATGGGCTGCCTAAAGAGTCTTATCTGAAGGCTTGGCGGGTTATTTCCAATGAGCTCACTAATGTAATAAATGATGCACTTCAAGGATTAGCAATGAAATAATTCTACGATAGGATCTTGGTTCTGGTAAAAAAGAAAGGAGGTGATAAAAGTGCGAAAGGATTTCGTCCAATATCACTTTTGAACTTTGATTACAAAGTCTTGACAAAGATCCTCAAACGAAGAATAAATTCTCTGCTTTCGTTGGTGTTGACAGATAATCAAAAATGCTCCAATGGAAAGAAAACTATATTCGAAGCAACAAGCCGTATATACGATAGAATCTGTCAACTCAAACAACACCGTAAAAGTGCACTTCTGGTGTCTTTTGATCTAGATCATGCGTTTGACAGAGTCAAGCACCATTTCCTGAAACAAACTCTGGAAGGAATGAAATTTCAACCAGAATTTTGTTAACTTACTCGACATGTTGGAGCCAATCGTATTCTTAAATCTTGGTCAATGGTCACCTGACACAGGAATTCAAAATTAAACGATCAGTGCGACAAGGAGATCCGCTGTGGATGCATATTTTTGTTTTGTACCTGCAGCCACTATTAGATGCCATCTTGAACAAATTTCCTAATGCCGTGATCAACACCTACGCGGATGACGTATCGATGTTTCTAGACAGCGAACGAACAGTAAGTCAAGTTGCTACTGTATTCAATGAATATGGTTCAGTTTCCGGTGCAATTTTGAATAAGCAGAAAACTTTAGCAGTAATGATTGGCAACGTTAACCTTACGACAGACACGGAGTGGCATAATATCGAAAACGTAGTAAACATCTTGGAAGTACGTTTTGGAAATAATATCAAACAAGTTCAAAAATTAAACTGATAGTCCGTTCTTAGCGGATTGAGAACACGACTTTGGTTTCATCACCCGAGGAAGTTAAATCTAATTCAAAAAGTCGTTCTTATCAACTCGTATATCACCTCAAACCTTTGGTATATGGCTTCAAATATTCCACTCACAGAAGGATTTGCCTCAAAAATTAAGGCAGAAATCGGGAAATTTATTTAGTATGGCTAAGCCTACAAAGAATAGCTTTTGTCAACTTGATTCTCCAAAAATCTAGAAGGCACTCTTTTTTAACCGAGCGATAAGCACGGCAAGAAAACTTCCATTTTTGAGTAGCTTCCTAGAGAATCCAAACATACCAGTACCAGCGATATTCAACCATATAAGACTACTGCAAACCGAATTGTCCCAGTTACCTCATCAATTGATCAGTACAGCATCGTCCCAAGCAATATATCTCCACTTTCTGAATCTAAAACCGGATTCTGGATTTGTAACAGCCAATCAACGTGACTGGAAGGCCGTCTACAAACACCTTCATAACAAAATTCTGTCATCAACGCAGCGATCCAACTGGATTGTGGTAATGTACCAGAAGATAAGGCATCGAGATTTTTTATTTCAACGAAGCGTGACAGATGACCCCAATTGCAAGACATGTCCGGGAGAAACCGAAACTACGATACACAAGTTGTTCCGTTGTCAAAGCAAAAGGGAAATATGGAGGATTCAACGAAGACAAATAATGCATCTCGAGTCAAGACTAGCCAGGTTAGAACCAGAAAATTTTGTGTATCCTGATTTTAAAAACGCTAATCGAACCTCAAAGAACTCCATTATAAAATCATTAGGTCTGTTCTTCAGCTATCATATTGAAACAAACTTATTATCTAAACTCATTAAGTTTAGAAAATTTTATATTTATGTAAATATTAACAAGTAAACATAGAAATATAAGGTTAAAAAAAAGGGTTTAACCAGGCCCTATGTTGTAATTTTTCTACGAGACACGACGGTGACAAACGAATAAAACAGACTACTATGTCGATGATAACACTAGTCGGCAAAATCGGAACTTTTTTCGCTCCCGTCGGCATTTCTGGTTGGATTTTATAGATTTTGCTACGCTGAATGCAAATATGGGCTCAGAAATGCTGTAACACGTCCAGTTTTTGAGAAAAATGTGATTTAAACTCACAAAAACACGTGCTTCCGTTGTAATATGATCTACCTAAGCAACAACCAGAATATTGCCCTTTGCAAGTTGGACTTGGATTTTATGGAATGGACCTCCCTGAATCCATTCGTGAACACAGATTTTTCGTAACACGTAAGATTGATGAAATAAACCGGGTTTTCATTCACAAAATTACGAATTTTCATAAAAATCAAGTTTTCTATTTTGAAAACATGAATTTCAGCTCTACCCTTTGAATGTTGGGCTGGGATTTTATGAAATGGACCTCCCTGAATTCATTCGTGAACACGGATTTTTCGTAACACGTAAGGTTGATGTCAAAACCGGGTTTACATTCACAAAATTACGAGTTTTCATGAAAATCAAGACCCGTCCATTAATTACGTCGCTCAAAAATACAGATTTTTAACCCCCTCCTTTCTTTATCACATTTTTTGTATGGATTTTTGAAAAATTTTGTATGCATCGTCACTTCTTAACCCCCCCCCCCCCCCCACATCCCTCTCAAAGCATAACGTAATTTATGAACGATCCCTTTAGCTGTGCCTCTTTGAGTGTATTGAGTATATTGATGTTGCTTCTTACAGCAGTTTGGGAACTGAAGACCTTCAAAGTTCATTAATTAATTCAAAAGTCAGCTGCACAGAGCCCTTCAGAAACGCCTTTAAATACTCTATTCAGCAGTGCCGTATTTTTAAGTTAGGATAGGAGTGAGCAAGACAGCATTAAAACACGCAAACACTCAAAAAACAAAAGAATAGACAGAGACAAAAGACTCTGTGTTAGTCACTATTGCTCGAGAGAATATGGAAAAGATATGTTAAAAAAGAAAGCAAGAATCCTCAAGCACGTAGCTTAATGCGGCATTTTATAGAGCTTTTTGACGTTTAATTTGCGCACACTACAGCAAGATTTGAATCGAAGCAGTGCGAGTGAGAAGTCAACGAAGTTGTGGGAAACCAAACCGTGCATTAATCCCCGCATGTTAGACAAAGAAAAACGATTAAATGTCGAAAAGGTCTATTGGCGTATTTGCGGCACAAAATTTGTGTCATTGTTGCTGTCTTGCTTTGGCGTCAATTAATGCTCATGTTGACTCTCTTCAGCCATGCACAATCATTTTTTATTCATTCAAAGCTAGCTATTTGAGTGTTACGGACGCGTTTTTATTAATTTTTGTAAAAATGTCTCGAATTTGTCTGAACGATCCGCAAAAATTTTGTTACATTTGTGGAGACGTGATATTGAAGGAACAGAGAAAGGGGTTTACACCTTTGTTGGAGACAACATATCAGCTGTATTTTGACAAGGAGCTTCCAAATCGTGAGTTTCCATGGGTTCCAACATACTCCTGTTGCTCATGCTACCAAACATTGCTTGGTTGGATGAAAGGTAAGCACAAAGGCCTACCTTTTGCCAAACCTATGGTGTGGACTAATCCAACCAATCACATGAGCGATTGTTACTTTTGTTTGACAAAAAATCATGGATTTTCCAAAGCTTTGAAGCGTAAAATCGAATACCCATCAAGGCCAACATTGCACTCCAAAGCAATGCCAGTTCCAATATCTCCAAATATTGCTGGACGTGCTGATGAGTTGGATTCGGAACCAGGTGAATCTGAGAAAAGCTTTCAGTATGATCCAGATTTTTTACCTTCGGAGTCTGAGGAACCGCATGTTATAACCCAAGAGGAGCTGAACGATTTGATTCGAGATTTGGAGCTATCCAAGACCAAAGCGCAGCTGCTTGCTTCAAGGCTAAAGCAGTGGAATGTCCTGGAAAAAGATGTCAAGGTGTCATCTTATAGGAAGAGACATTCAGATAACATTAAATATTTTTCGATGGACGGTGATCTTTTTTTTTGAAAAAAACATCGAAGGTTTAATGGAAGAGCTACAGTTAGAGTATCACGCAACTGACTGCAGGCTCTTCATCGACGCTTCAAGCAAAAGCTTGAAGGCAGTGTTACTGCACAATGGAAATAAGTATTCTTCAGTGCCAGTTGCATTTGCAGCTCACATGAAGGAAACTTATGAGAACATAAAAACACTTTTGGAAAAGATCAAATATTCGGAACACCAGTGGAATCTCTGTGCAGACCTTAAGGTAGTGGCATTGCTCACTGGGCTTCAAGGAGGCTACACAAAGCATTGTTGTTTCCTCTGCGAATGGGACAGTCGTGCGAGGGATAAACATTACCACCAGCAGCATTGGCCAGCACGTACCGAGATGGTACCTGGGAAGAAAAATGTGTCAAATCTGCCTCTTGTCGACAGGGACAAAATTTTACTACCTCCGCTACATATTAAGCTTGGGTTGATCAAAAATTTTGTCAAAAAGCTGGATATTCAAGGAGAACCATATTGTTTTTTGAGGAAAAAGTTTCCGAGATTGAGCGAAGCCAAGGTGAAAGAAAGAGTATTTGTTGGCTCTCAAATTAGGAAACTCCTTAAAGACGACAATTTTCAGCAAACTCTTAACGCGACAGAGTTACGAGCATGGAATGCGTTCCAAAAGGTTTGTGGTCACTTCTTGGGAAATGAAAAGTCTCCGGATTATGTACACATCGTTCAAGAGCTGGTTGATTCGTATGCTGCACTGGGATGTAATATGTCACTTAAATTGCACTTTTTGCATTCTCATCTGGACTTCTTCCCAGAGAATATGGGAGCCGTCTCAGATGAACATGGAGAACGATTTCATCAAGATATCGCACAGACTGAAAAGAACTTTGCTGGCAAATGGAGCCCAGCGATGCTAGCGGACTACTGCTGGATGCAACAGAGGCAAACACCTTTGGAGAACTATAAAAGGAAAAAGAAAACAAAGTGAATTTAAGTTGAAAAATATAGAGAAAATTTCAACTAAATGACTGACTGACTGACTGACTGACTGACTGACTGACTGACTGACTGACTGACTGACTGACTGACTGACTGACTGACTGACTGACTGACTGACTGACTGACTGACTGACTGACTGACTGACTGACTGACTGACTGACTGACTGACTGACTGACTGACTGACTGACTGACTGACTGACTGACTGACTGACTGACTGACTGACTGACTGACTGACTGACTGACTGACTGACTGACTGACTGACTGACTGACTGACTGACTGACTGACTGACTGACTGACTGACTGACTGACTGACTGACTGACTGACTGACTGACTGACTGACTGACTGACTGACTGACTGACTGACTGACTGACTGACTGACTGACTGACTGACTGACTGACTGACTGACTGACTGACTGACTGACTGACTGACTGACTGACTGACTGACTGACTGACTGACTGACTGACTGACTGACTGACTGACTGACTGACTGACTGACTGACTGACTGACTGACTGACTGACTGACTGACTGACTGACTGACTGACTGACTGACTGACTGACTGACTGACTGACTGACTGACTGACTGACTGACTGACTGACTGACTGACTGACTGACTGACTGACTGACTGACTGACTGACTGACTGACTGACTGACTGACTGACTGACTGACTGACTGACTGACTGACTGACTGACTGACTGACTGACTGACTGACTGACTGACTGACTGACTGACTGACTGACTGACTGACTGACTGACTGACTGACTGACTGACTGACTGACTGACTGACTGACTGACTGACTGACTGACTGACTGACTGACTGACTGACTGACTGACTGACTGACTGACTGACTGACTGACTGACTGACTGACTGACTGACTGACTGACTGACTGACTGACTGACTGACTGACTGACTGACTGACTGACTGACTGACTGACTGACTGACTGACTGACTGACTGACTGACTGACTGACTGACTGACTGACTGACTGACTGACTGACTGACTGACTGACTGACTGACTGACTGACTGACTGACTGACTGACTGACTGACTGACTGACTGACTGACTGACTGACTGACTGACTGACTGACTGACTGACTGACTGACTGACTGACTGACTGACTGACTGACTGACTGACTGACTGACTGACTGACTGACTGACTGACTGACTGACTGACTGACTGACTGACTGACTGACTGACTGACTGACTGACTGACTGACTGACTGACTGACTGACTGACTGACTGACTGACTGACTGACTGACTGACTGACTGACTGACTGACTGACTGACTGACTGACTGACTGACTGACTGACTGACTGACTGACTGACTGACTGACTGACTGACTGACTGACTGACTGACTGACTGACTGACTGACTGACTGACTGATAGGAAATCTTGATTTTCATGAAAATTCGCAATTTTGTGAATAAAAACTCATTTTTTTCAACACGAATGGATTCAGAGAGGTTCATTTCATAAAATCCAAACCCAACATTCAAAGGGCGGAACGAAAATTCATGTTTTCAAAATAGGAAATCTTGATTTTCATGAAAACTCGAAATTTTGTGAATGAAAATCCGGTTTATTTCATCAATCTTACGTGTTGCGAAAAATCTGTGTTCACGAATGGATTCAGGGAGGTCCATTCCATAAAATCCAAGTCCAACTTGCAAAGGGCGGAGCCAATATTCTGGTTGTTGATGAGGTAGATCATATTACTACGGAAATACGTGTTTTTGTGAATTTTAATCACATTTTTCTC
The DNA here is from genome assembly GCA_024533555.2 of Aedes koreicus. Classification (NCBI taxonomy): domain Eukaryota; kingdom Metazoa; phylum Arthropoda; class Insecta; order Diptera; family Culicidae; genus Aedes; species Aedes koreicus. Next base: position 306,438 of record JAHHFK020002973.1, on the reverse strand, counting down.
AAAAACTGGACGTGTTACAGCATTTCTGAGCCCATATTTGAATTCAGCGTGGCGAAATCTAATTCAACATATATACTTGAAGGGAGTGAAACACTGCCGACTAGTGTAATTTATTACCACCGAGAGGCAGCGTGCCAGCTCGGTGGGTACAAAACGATAACACCACTAGAACACCACTAAACCGCATCATTGCAATGGTGCATAGATACGGCGCGCCGACAGTGATGTTACACGCTGCCCACTTTAGCTATAATAATAGCCCCAGGCTGTTTGCTTGCTAGCCGCTGTCGCATAGAAGAAACAATTCACGCTTCTTGGGGGACGCGTGTTTGGTGCTATTCACACTACAGCAAGCACGCCGTGTGCTGTTTGAAATCGAACAAATAGTTATTTCTCCTGAGTAAGGAAAACAGGGAAGATTTAATTAAAGGGAGTTCAAGACAAATGGACATAAAAAAAAACAATAAGTAATTAGAAACTAGAAAATGAGAAGAATGATTAGTAATTTCCATTTAATTCAAACTTCATTTATTGCTAATCTTGACAGATACGCGTATTTCGTCTACAATGTGCAGACTTCTTCAGTGTCGTGTACTAATACTCGACTATTAAGTAATGTTGAAGTAAAATCAATAAAACAATATTATCAAAAATAATGATATTGTGAGTTATGATAAAGTAATGACAAAGATTGAACTGTAAAATCAGACATTGGCCAATTGGCACACAGCGCTGCATGAACCAGATTAGCTCAGATTTGGTTAATGGAAATGAAAAATAAATTCAGTAATAAGTGCAAAAGCCTGCAACAGATTTCGTTGCAGCTTCTTATATTCAAGGCACTAGATACTTCTTAATAATAAGAGGAGAAGAAAGCATCAAAATGATAATTGTACTTATAAGTAATAATAATTAAAAGTATATACAACCCAGTAGGAAAAAATTACAAAATTATTTTTATGTTAATATATGAATCACGAAAACACAAGTAATGATATAAATGGTAATGATGATGATGATGAAGTGGGAATGAATAAACAACGTCATATAAGATAATATATATAGTGGAGGGATGTTACAACATGAACTGAAAATTACATGTGTGCCGACTGCTGTTTTGTTGTAATTGTAGACAAACTTGCGCATCCATTATGAACCAGAATATTTAGACAATGGTGGACAGTGGTTTATGAACAGGCCCTTATTAGGATGAATCTAAGGCAAGGGTGATCCCAAAGCGCGCTGCAACTACGAACCTGATATGAATAGTAAAATTCTCAATGTGACCTCCTGGCAAAAGATCCTCTGTAGCAGGAGGAAAAGCTACTTGATGTGATATTTCCACAATGGAACTGACTCTTAGCTTCGGGTATTGACCAAGAATCCCTACTGAGCCCTTGCGGCACGTCAAGCCGGCCAGTTCATCGCAAGAGGTTTCTTTATTGTCTTATTTGCATTGATAAACTCAGTTTTTTCAGTTGATTTACGATGAGTGGCAAAACAGTTGTTTCCAAATAAATCAAATCCTTTCATCAGTAGCATGAAGCGGAGCTTTGTAATTTTCTCTTCCAAACTCATGCTATTCATTTTGTTAGGAATTTCACTTCTCGGTAGTTGCAGAAATACAGCTGTCGTTGCTTGCACCGCTCCCGCTACGCAAAAGTCACGCGTTTCCACTTCATTAAGTCGATGAAATATTAACAGCACTTCTTTTATCGCCAGGCACACGTTTATATGTTTCCATTCGGTTCGTTTCATTATTAAGTTGTAGCTGATTGTGACTATGTATATAGGTACCATAAATCGGGGTGAAATTGATCAGCGGATTGTCCCAGATCGAATGTAAGATTTTTCTATGCTCAATGCTCTTCGAAAATCCTCACCCTCTGAAGCAACAAACACTTACGAAAAAATATGCTCATCGAAAACCACCCCACCCCGTTAAACGGTATCACAGTAGTACGTATGAGCTGTGCCATCGCCAGCCAGCATCCTTTTTCTATTGCTGCCGGAGAGCAGAGCAATGAAATGTAAAGTGCTTTAACCTATCTCCACCAAGCGCACACCACAGGGGAGGACTCATCGCTTAAAGTCGCCTTAGGGGTATAGTTCTTTCTATAGACGCTCATATACATATCGTAGAGCTGTGAAGTCGTCCCAATGTCTGTGCTTCCCTCGAGCACGTCCAACCAAGAGGTCGTGAGAAATTTTCCGTGTCCCTTTTCAGGATAAAATTCTGCTGTTGCTGATGCTATTGCTTCAAATAAAGCATAACGTAGGGACAAAAACACCAGTAGTATGCTTTGTCAAAATGGTTCAACATTCGAGACATGAGGACACTTTGGAGCTCATCCAATGGCGTTTTTCCAGAGTTAGAAATTAAAACCGATTACGTTTCAATGTTGTACTCCAACCACGTGGTTAAGTGATTTGAAAATGTATTTTTGCCACGTAGCATAGTGAAGAACTGGTAGAAACTGACTGTGAGCATCGCAATGAATTATACTTAAATTATGGCTGTATCCAAGACGGGGAGGTTGGGAATTGATCGAAATTTAGAATCGATTTTCAATGCCGATGACCGATTTTAGAAGATGGAAAGCTCGTTGAGGAAGGCAAAACAAGCTTTTCTGCGGTCGGTTTCACCTGAATGGTGCACAAACAATTAAATCATATTAGAAAAGGGAAAAAGAATTGATTGATTCCTTAGAGGAGTGAGCAGGATATGGGTAAAATGGGTTGTTTGGTATCTTCTGCCACAATTTCAAGAACATTTCTATGAAAAAAATTTACTGTATTGCAAACCAGCTTCCCAAGAACCGGAAAAAAACCGTAACAAATCCCACAGCGAACAAAACAAAATCGATTAAACATTTGTATTCACATTTGTGCATATCCTTTACTTTTCTTTCCGTTTCCAATTCCATTTCCTTCTGCATATTTATTTGAGCTTGTCTCCTCGAGGCAGTATCGCACAAATAATGGAAATCCATTTTGTAAGTTCCGGAGTACGCCAAAAGCATTGGGCGAACCCTCAGTGAACCAAAAACAATCGTCTGTCGTTCGGAGTGGTTTTCCTGTTTTTGTCTGCATTTCCAACAGACCACAACCGGTAGCCCCCCTGGCAGCCGTCCTCTGCAGATCCTCACGGCCGGAGGTTAGTTCGCCGTGGATAATTCTTTTTCACCGCTGTTCCTGTCTGACCCAGTCATTCACCGATATAACTGTCACGCTCAATCTCAGCGATGCACGAAATTGAAAATTTAAAATAGGAACGTTGGAAACAGGAAGTGGTAGCTCTCAGTGCGCCGCCATCGCTGTCATGACAGACGAATATACATTTTATATGTTTAACATAAAACTCTATACGGCTTCACGTGGTTAATAAGACTTAATCAGACAGTGAGTCACTTCTACTTCTTCGAAAGCCGAAGAGTTTTCAGCACTGAGTAACCTTATACTTTAAGCAATAAATGCAGGCGAAAAGCTCGCTGCAACTAACGATGAACGACTGATTGATATTTTCCGGACTTTTCTGTACTTGTAAACCCAAAGCGTTGTGTAACACGGCTCTTTGCTTAAAAGGTTACAGTTTTGGAATGAGAATGGGAAAATTCGTGAATGAAATTAATATAAGGTTTATATTAAATTTTAAATAATTTTTAGACTTTAAAGACAACCCAAACCCCCCGCCCCCCCCCAAAAAAAATAAAAAACCCAAAAAACCCCAGCACCCCCACCAGCGCTACCCCCCACACCCCCCCCAACCCCCACCACAAAAAAAACGAAAAAACAAAAAACAAATGTTTTAGTAATGATAAAAAATTTTTATTTTCGAATCTAAAATGGGGAAAGAGAAAAACCGGTATGTTTTGGTTGTTAAATCTAAGAATGGCAAAGCCACGTCGACTAATTTTCGAGTATTTCAGAACCATCTCCCCTTTTCGGCTTTTTTCATTGAAAATTTTAAACATGTAAATGAACCGTAGATTATGGTCAGACCTTCCATCGTAAGACATCAACGTGTTTTGTGAACTTTTGATTACACTTTGATTGTTGTTTTGTTGTATTCTCCTAATGCGCAGAGTAACGATATCTATTGATGAAATTTGTCAGAAGCAGATAATTTCCCATCAACATGAGAGGCTCTAGGAATGGACAGTAATTTATTGCTAGAACTAAGAGAATTGAAGAGAAAGCATTGATAGTTCCGTTTAGAGTAACGGCAGGTTATGAAAATTGAAAGATATAAGTTGAAAACGAGCGGAGGGCATATGAAGGTAGTATACAGGTAGTATATGCCCTCCGCTCGTTTTCAACTTGTATCTTTAAATTTTCATAACCTGCCGTTACTCTAAACGGAACTATCAATGCTTTCTCTTAAATTCTCTTAGTTCTAGCAATAAATTACTGTCCACTCCTAGAGCCTCTCATGTTGATGGGAAATTATCTGCTTCTGACAAATTTCATCATTTTTATTTTTCATATTAAAAATATAAATAATATATATATTTAAAAATATTATTTTTATATTTTTTTTTTTTCCCCCAAAAATATTTTTTTTTTTAAAAAAAAAAAAAAAAATTTTTTTTCCGAAAAAAAAGACACCAATATGCTTTATGCTTCCCGTGAAATTCTAGCTCTTTTAAAAAGGCACGACGCTAGACAATGGACCCGAATTTAGTGGTACAGCTGAAAAGCTCGAGGTTAATGGGTCACAATATCGTTTGGAAGGGGCTAGGCAGGTAACTTATTTCAGGTATTTGTTGCTGCTCATGGTTGCGACATCTACCAAATCCTTGGTCCCTGTAGTCCCTTTCAGGAACTAAACCGCAGATGGGTGACCACTGCTTGCTGGGCAGGTACAAGTAGCACGGAAACAAAAGGATAGTATTACTGTGACACAATGGCAGGGAATTTACTAGACTGGAGGAAAGGGGGTGATACACTCTTAGATCAGACAAACAAAGGAATTCGTAAATCACTTGCATGTAGGGGAGATCATGCATTCCCAAAACATCTCCTACCTCCCGGGAGGGTTGTCTACCTCGGGCCACTAGGGTATCCAATAGTCGTGCTCTGGAGGCATCATTACCCGGGCAATGCCAAACTGCGTGATCGATGTCCTCATAACCGGTTCCGCACCTAAATTCCGCTATCGACGAGGTTAATTCTGTAGAGATGTGCGTCTAGCGAGTAGTGGTTGGACATAAGTCTTGACATCACACGAATGAAACCGCGACTTACATCCAGACCTTTGAACCACGATCTCGACGAAAAATTTGGAATAATGAAATGTAACCACCGCCCAAGAGAATTGCTTGTCCAATCGTTTTGCCAACTTTGAAGAGAACTCTGACGTACTAATGGGAAAAATTGATCCTTTGTTGACATTTCTGTTTCAAATATGCAATGTGAGTACTCCAAGTGCATTTCGAATCAAACATGACTCCAAGGTATTTGAAGGTCAAAGATTGGGTAATGTCTCTTCCCAACAGCTTGAGACGCAGTTGGGCAGGGAACCGCTTTCTAGTAAACACTACCAATACGGTTTTATGAGGTGAAAACTCGATCCCCAAATTTCTGGCCCAGATGGACAGATTATCTAGGGAATTTTACAATGGTCTTTGCAAGATTTCCGCACATGGACCTCTAAAGGAGATCACAGTATCGTCTGCAAGTTGTCTTAGCGTGCATCTATTTTCCAAGCAGTTATCAATATCTTTAACATAAAAATTATAAAGCAAGGGACTTAAACATGAGTCTTGGGGTAAGCCCATGTAGCTAATTCTGGAAGTTGTCAGTTGACCTAGATTAAAGGTCATTTGTTTTTCTAACGGTAAATTATACAAAAAGTTATTTAAAATTCCTGGTAAACCACTACTGTGCAGACTATCTGCCAGTATATCTATGGAAACTGAATCAAATGCGCCCTTAATATCCAGAAATACTGAAGCCAATTGCTCCTTGTGAGCAAAGGCCAGTTGTATATCAGATGAAAGCAACGCTAAACAATCGTTTGTTCCTTTGCTCTTTCGAAAACCAAACTGCGTATTTGATAGCAGGTTGTTTGATTCAACCCAACGGTCAAGTCTTGATAGGATCATTTTTTCTAACAATTTCCTTAAACATGATAGCATAGAGATCGGACGGTAAGAATTGTAATCAGACGCTGGTTTCCCAGGCTTTTGAATAGCTATTACTTTAACCTGCCTCCAAGCAGGTGGAACTATATTTAATTCCTTGAGAGTGTTATACAGGTTGAGTAATCGTCTTTTAGCGATATCGGGGAGATTTTTTAGAAGGTTGAATTTAATCATATCACTTCCCGGAGCAGAGTTATTCGATGAAAGAAGTGCCATTGAAAATTCCAACATTGTGAATGGTTCGTCCAGAGAATCGTTATTTCGGGTAGTATCCCGTAAATTCGGTTGTGTTGGGACAGAGTCTGGACAAACCGTTTTAGCGAAGTCGAATATCCACTGCATGGAGTATTCTTCACCCTCATTGGAGGATGAGCGGTTTCGCATATAACGAGCCTTTCTCCAAAGCGTTGTCATCGAGGTTTCTCTAGATAGTCCCTCTACAAACGAACGCCAGTAATTGCGTTTCATTGCTTTGAGTAAGTTTTTAGGATTTTTTTCAAGCTTGAGGTACTTATCAAAAAGCTCACATGTTTCATGTCTACGATAATCTTTTAACGCATTGGATTTCTCAAGATACAACTTAGTGCATTCGTCATCCCATCCAGGATTGACGGGTCTTCTTTTGAGGGATGCACTTGGAACACGTCATTTCTGAGCTTCTAATGCACTTTTGTACATCAGTTCGGAAAGGAAATGATAATCTTCTAATGGTGGAAGAGGATCTGTAGAATCAATATCAAGGGTTACCGCCGATGCAAAATGTTGCCAATCAATATGCCTCGTGAGGTCATAAGGAACATGGATTGACTGGTCTGTTTTTTGAAAACTATTTGTGATTGGAATAATAATTGGTAAGTGATCACTACCATGGGGATCATTGGTTACCTTCCACAGACAATCTAATGATAGTGAATTAGAGCACAAAGATATGTCAAGTCGACTCTCCCTGGCAGGAGGTTTTGCTATTCGTGTCGCTTCTCCAGTGTTCAAGATGGTCAAGTTGAAATCGTCGCATAAGTCATAGACTATACCCGCTCTGTTGTCATCGTATTGTTTGCCCCAAGCAATGCCGTGGGAGTTCAGATCGCCCAGAATAAGAACTGGAGATGGAAGTAAAGATACTGAACTTCAAAGTTGACGGCTGTTTATTGATGCCCTCGGAGGGGCATAGACGGAAGCTATGCAAAGATCTTTATTCTTTACATTTATTTTGCAAGCGACGATTTCAATGCCTGAGATTATTGGGAGTGAGATTTTATAAAAGGGGTAGCACTTTTTGATCCCCAAAAGTACGCCACCATATGAATCATCTCGGTCCAGGCGAATATTGTTAAAATCGTGGAAGTTTAATTCATCTTCAGATGAAAGCCATGTTTCACAGACAGCAAATATATCACAATCAGAATTGTGAATCAAATACTTAGACGAGTCTAATTTAGGTATTAGACTATGACAGTTCCATTGTAATACGGTGATCATATCTTGATCCTCACTCAACAAATTATTCATCGAAAGATATGAATTCACCAATGAGGGGCCATGATACAGTCAATTGCTTGAAGTAATTTCTAACTATAGGAATAAGCAGGTCAATAAGTCCTCGGAGCGGTGAAGCGTCCGAAAGGCCAAGAGGATTTAAAATGTTATCCACAATGTCCCTAAAATTAATCTTACCTCGCTTGGACGGGATATTCTTAGAATTGCGAGAAGACGTAGTTTTTGGTTTTGGCAACCTCTTACGGCTACTGTTATTAGGTAGCAGCGGGTTGGTATAGCTACAGCTAGGAACGGATGCATCAGCTATTACCGGTTTATTCGGTTTTTTTATTGACCTCCGCTACCTCCAATTTTTTGCAAGCTTTTGAGAGTAGATTTTATTTGTTTCCGGCGCACACCCGGAGCACTAGTAGGCTTTCTTTTACCGGGGACATGTACCTCCGGAAATCCTCTCTCATCGGCTACGTCAGAGTCCAGTTCGTCGGAAGACAAAATCAAAAAAGGATTTTCATTTTGAGCGGCTGATACAGACGATGCAGACGCTCCGTTTTGCGACTTTAACATATCTGCATACGTCTGCTTGGAGCGTTCTTGTATGGAACGTCTCACATTACCAGTGCGCTTCTTGTACACGGGGCAGTTCTGCAAATCGTGGAGAGGCTCTTTGCCACAGTAAGCACACTTTGTTGCTTCCTGTTGGCAAGCATCCTCTAGATGCCTTTGGCCGCATTTGCCACAACGGGGCTTGTTGTCACAAAAAGTAGCCGTATGACCCAACTGTTTGCACTTGGTACAATTAAATACCCTTGGTACAAAAAGGCGCACTGGGAAAAAAACTTTATCAATTACAACAAATTTTGGGAGAATTGATCCGGCGAAGGTCACTTGTAGCGAGTCCGACGGTGAATACGTCTTTTTTCCATCTACCATTGATCCTGCATGCAATTGTTTGCATTCCAGAATCTCAATGGTAGACGAAGCAGAATCTGGAATTCGCCCCTTATCTTCCATAACGTCTTTACACATCAGGCTCGCTGCAGAAACCACACCGTCTATCTCCACATCTCGAGATGGGATGTAGACGTAGTACTCGACATTATAACATTCGTCACTAGCAATTTCATTTGCAATTTGATACGTAGGTGCAGTGACACGCAGTTTGTTTCGGTTGACCTGATGAAATTCGGTCCCCGGATAACGACGCGTCAAATTTCTTTTTATTCCCAAAAAGTCTAGGGCTTTCACTTTCTGCCAAAAGTAGACAACCCAAGGAAAGGCAGAAGACGGCTGATAACAGCACGCCCTAAAAACATCTTTAGGAGGCAAGTCACCCCCCTTAGAATCAAACATTTTGATTCAGTCTTACGGCAGTCGTGAAGCTGTGCAGAGGCTGTAGGAACGCAGTTGGCAGCAAGCACCCTGGACGGTGCACTGGGGGTACGCACTTCTACTTGATTCGACGCCATTTTACTGAATGTTTCAAGAATGTAAACATATTGTACCAAAGTGAAGAGTTTCAGCTGTCATATAAAGGAAACGTTTCAGCGATCCGTGAAATACAGTGACCATTCGTTCGTTGCAATATGTTTACATTGCAATGAGCGAATGGCATTCGCTCATTGCAACACTTGATAGCTTCATATTGACTGTAAAAAATTCGTCAACCCCTTGAGTTAAATGACAGTTTAGTGCTTGACATTTGCATTTTACAGTGAATTGCTTTTTAATTGCAACACATTTCAATTAAAAGACGTTGCAATTAACGAAATTGCAATTAGCCAATGGTCACTGTAATTCAAAATCTACACTGAAAGAAAAGTGTGCGAAATTTAACGTGGACAGCCTTTATGCATTCATCGGACGAAATCGTTCACTGAAATGTTCTTCAGCATCAGTAAAAACGCCGTTTTGAGGGTTGAATGTTTGCGCCATTTGCTCATCCGTGCCATGCAGTACGTCATATCCGTAACTCTCATCGCGATTTCCTTTTCTAAATCAACTTCTACATATTCAACCTGGTCGTTCAATGGCTGTAGTTAATGTGAAACTACGGCGGATGTTCAAATGCCTTGCCAAGTTAAAAATTGGCCAACTTGTTGTGGCTTCTTTCACCACCTTTAGCTCTTTCCTTTTATTCAGTAGTTGGTATTCTGGACAGGTCACAAGAGCGACTAGCTTTCGTTTTTTTTTTAGTTCCATGATTATCGAGATTTTCAGCCCTGGGCTTGTTCATCTACCGTCGAAGTCACTCAAATACCTTTAGGGTATTTTCGTAACTTGTTCGGGGGTGAGATTTGAACTCGTGACTTTGGCGTGAGAGGTATGGATGTTAACCAATACGCCGTGGTCGCCCCCATCATAGAGCGACTAGCGTTCTACCAGATCCTTTCCAAAATTTCAATACTGATGCCGCAAAGGATGTTGTAGGCCTCCGTTGTACCGGGTCGACTCATAAAAATGATTGGAGATAACCAGTACATACAAATTATTCGTTTTACTATTGGGAAAAATTATGCTGCAAACGGCTTATTAGCCCCCTCCCTCTCTACCCCCCTCCCTCCCCCCCGCCCCCCCCCCCCCCCGCCCCCGTCCCCCTCATAAAAATTATTTTTTTTTTTCCTCCCCATATCCCCCCCCCCAAACCATTCCCCCTACATTTTTTTCCTACCAAAGAAAAAAAAAACAAACCAAAAAAGTTTTTTTTTTTTACGAACCTCTTTTTTCTTTTTTTCTCACCCGCGGTTTTTTTTCCGCTTTTGTAAAAAAAAATGACAGAGCTTGCTTGCTGAGCAACGTGGGTTACTCGAGATACCTGAAAAGCAAATGACTGATTCCACGCCAAATCGGTCGGTCACCAAACTCAACTATCTTCGATTTTGATGAAACTTGGTACACGTCTTCGGTATGTTGAAAAAAAAAATCCACTGGTGTTAAGATTATTTGGATTCAAGAGTAACTTTTGAGATGGGTGTATGTTTTTTTTCCAACATTTTACTTGAAAAATCGTAGTTCAAAAACCATTACATTTAGAGAAAAACTTTATATGGGGGAGTTGTAGAGAACTAAAAAGGCTTTGTAAAAAAAATGTACACTGAAAAAAAAAATTTTTTTTCATAAAGAAAAATCGAAAATAAATACTAAAAATCAAATATAAAAAAAAACATATTTTTAATATTTTTCAAATTTGTTTTGTGGAAATTTGAGAAAAAAAGACACGTTTTGAAAAAAATTCTAGGATGGACGCTCTTATAATAAAAAAGTTTTCCGAAGAGCGAACTTTGGTACATATTTCAAATTTTGGTTATTCATTATTATAAATGAAAATTAATTATACAATATGATTTTGGAGATTATTAAAAACAATAATGATGATAATGATAAATCACCTGAACGCAACCGTTTTCGAGATTTTTCGGATTTTATTTCAATGGAATGAAAAAACATAAGAAAATTCGCTCTTTTCTTAAGTTAATCGAGATTTCCACCAGAAATGATAAATTTTCCAAGATCTTCATATTATAACGTTCACATTACTCTAATGTCCTCTTTTCTTTTGATATCAGGATGATAAGAAGACTCATTTGAAAAGAACAAGATAAATAGCACTATTGTTTTAATATTGCAATCAATATATTTATAATTGTTTTATGGCTGTATCGGTCGGGCCGCTCAGAGAATGAAGGGAGCGAATTTGCTAAAGCGATGAAAGTAACAGCGAGATAGATGTCGCAGGGGCGACAAGTGTGAAATGGACAGATGATGAAATTATGCGGAGGGTCATATAGAAGAAGCATATTAATCGAACTGCTGACTATTTTGCCAAGCTCCAACGATGTTAGAGGTCGGGTGTAGTGTGTGAAAACTACACTCCGAACAGTTCGGTGATGTAGCGATGAAAGTAACACATATTGTTTAAGGTAGGTAGACAAATAGCAGCTATAACGTATGTCAGCTATATCTTCTCATAAAAAAAACAGCTAATGTACGCTGCCTGTAAACTACCAGAGATGTTTTATACCTGCATTTCCAAAGGTACCACAGCCAATATATAAGCTCATACATAGTCGCATTCATCAGTAAAATCTATCTGAGTGAACTGAAAATGGAGTTTAACATGAAGAAGTGTTGTATGCCGTTTCCCACTAAACGGTGCTCAAAAAACCTTCGTAAATTAACCGAACAAAATGTCAAAAAACTCAAGTTTATGGGCAAAACACATTTGGACACTTCTTTGATGATTTGTGATAATTGTCGTTTGCATTTAAATAGAACGGAACAATCCCATGCTGCAATTTCGGAGCCTAGTGAGAAACCATCAATTACTAACATTATGGATCCACAACCATCTACATCACGGCAAGTAGACTTGTATGGTCTCGAGGAAACGCCATCGGCAATATCATTAATGTCAGTGCCATCTGATAGCAGTGTGCAAGATTATTCAAGGCGCCATAATATTGAGCTATTTAACAAGGGCGTAGCTGGAATCAACGTTTCGCCAATATCGGCTAAAAAGTTCCTGAACGTAAATTATGCCCGCAAAAAGTTCAAAGATGTTTCAAACGGCATTCGGACACACATATTTGGGGATCAAGCGGAGGAGGATGACCTGGAACAATTGAAAGTGAAAGCAGCCGAATATGACGAAATAATCGCGCAGCTAAAGGACCGGTATGCTGATCCAGAAACTTCGAGGGACGATCAAGTAAGGATACTTTCGGTTTTACCACAATCTTGGACAAATCAAAGAGTAATGGCAGAATTTGGAATAACAAACAAGTACATCGTATCACAAGCTAAATTCCTTGCAAAGCACGAAGGTGTTTTAGCTGCCCCTAACGAAAAGCTGGGACACGGTAAAACTGTTTTCGAATGACGAAGAAGGCAGGATTCATAATATATATAAAAGCAATCAATAGTTTATATAATGTTTATGTAATATTATCAATGACCGAGACTAATAAATGGTATATATAAATATAAACCCAACCATAATTCATTATTTTTGTCTTATAACTTTAAGTGAAGCTTTTTCAATCGACGAGCTGTTAAGAGTAAGTAAGAGGCACATACATGTGTTTTAAAAAGGCTAAAAACACAAGAGAAACAATCGTTAGCTATTGTTGTTTTAATATCACGAGTAATTTATGAAAAGGGCGTATTTTTTGAGGTTTTGAAATTTTATTGAAAGAAAATCAGAAATATCTTGAAAACGGTTGCGTTTACGTGGTTTATCATTATTATCATTATTGTTTGTAATGATCTCCAAAACCATATTGTAACATCAAAATTTATTTATAAGAATGAATAACCAAAATTTGAAATATACACCAAAGTTCGCTATTTGAAAAACTTTTTTATTATAAGAGCGTCCATCCTAGAGTTTTTTTTAAAACGTGTATTTTTTCCTCAAATTTCCAAACAACAAATTAAAAAAATATTAAAAATATGTTTTTTTAGATATTTTATTTTTAGTAATTATTTTTGATTTTTCTTGATGAAAAAAAAAATTTTTTTTCTGTGTATATTTTTTTAAGAAAGGTTTTTTAGTTCCCTACAATTCCCTTATATAAAGTTTTTCTCTAAATGTAATGGTTTTTGAACTACGATTTTTCAAGTAAAATGTTGGAAAAAACACATACGCCCATCTCAAAAGTTACTCTTGAACCCAAATTATCTTAACACCAGTGGAATTTTTTTTTCCAACGTACCGAACTCATGTGCCAAGTTTCATCCAAATCAATGATGATCGGGTATGATTTTTGGGATTTCCGGCACATTCTGGATGGAATCCCTCCCCCCGCTCTCCTCTCCAAAAAACCAAAAAAATAATTTTTTATTTTTTAACAAACCCCCCCCCCCCCCCCCCCCCCCCCCCCCCCCCCAAAACCCCACCCCCCCCCCACCCCCACAAAAAAAAAAAATATATATATATTTCTTTTTCCTTTCCCCTTTCATTCTTTATATTTTTCTTTGTCCCCTTTTTCTCCCCTCCCCCACCGCCCGCGCGCGTGCCCCCCCCCCTCCCCTCATCTGCGCACCCCCCCCACCCCCCCCCTCGTGGTCTTCCTCACCAAAAAAACCACCCCCGCACGGTTTTTGTCTTTTATTTTCCCCGTTCCCCCCACCACCCCGGGAAAAGAACAGTGGCTTCGAGATCCCTTTCTCACTGACGGTCAGCCACAACAGAACCTTCTGGTGGTCTGCTGCTGCTAGACGGCTGGCTTGGACCTGAGTTTACGCATGACGATGTTCCTCGATGGCGATTTTTGTTCGTCCTTCTTCGTGCAGGAGGTTTGGTCGAACGGAGGTTTTTTTACTTCTTTCACCATGGCTTCTGCAAAACAACTGCTGTCGCTGTCATAGTTTGAATGTAAACAAAAAGGTTATTATGATTGGCGATGCGTTGGTGAACTCACGACCAGGTGGCAGGAAATCGCATAAAAACCGTTTTTTTGTTAATGTAGGCGTAAGCATTTCTGAAAATACATGATTATTAGAAAAATATATAAGCTTTTCAAAATTTAATTGCGCTAGGAAACATGCTATCCATACCTTTTGCATGCCTTTCAATTTTAATGTACAAGCTTTTTAAGTGTGTTAAAGAAAGTTAATTATGAGGCAAAACACCCGTTGGTTTTTTTTTTACTTAAGCTAACCGAAAAAGATCGAATAAGTACACATTTCATAGTTACCATGCCATGCTGAAGCTGAAATCAAATAAGTTAAAAAGTTTATTCTTTGAGCAAAGTCCGATTTATTAAAATTCCAACTGTTCACCATTCTTGCCTGAAGCGCTCATCAAACAATTTATGCATTAAAGAGTGATAAAGGCTTAAGAATTTGTTTCCAGGTATTAAAAAAACCCGAAGAAGCATAGAAGCAAAGGTATATTTTCTTCAATTTAACGTACCGTACCCAATGAATGCTCCCCTAAGCAAATGATTCCAACGGATTCTTCATTCCTCAACCGTAACTAGCAGCCTCTGGAATTATGATTTATGATGATGAAAAACATCCACACTAGACCACAAGCCGACACAAAACCGGCTCAACTTTGGCATTCCAAAGTCTATATAGCACCCGGGTGAAAGCAAAAACCTCCATCCTCATTGAAACACCCACAGGTACCTAGCTACATCTATAGCTGGTGCTCGGTTTGTCGTCAACCGCACCGTTTCTTTCACGACCGGGTTGGCAAATTCCGGACTGCCTCATCTTGCCAGTTTCCATTCCAATTTCGGCTCACTTTTTGTCTCGTGTCGATGCAGCCAGCCAGGAAAGACTTTTGTTAGAGTGTCCTAGTTCACATCCGCACTTCAATCAGCAGGAAAGCTCATATCTATTCATAATTTTCCTCGAGTCTGTGCTTTCTGTGGTATGCCGTACCGCAAGTACTCGTTTCGGGTGATCGGTAAGCAGAATTTTTAGCTCATCCTATCTTACATATGGAAGGCAAAAAATAAATTCGAAGAAAAACTGGCAGAAACATACTTTCCTAGGAATGGCCTATGAATACGAGAGAAGCAATTGTTGCCCATGATATCTCTGATTTGGGACTGGAAAACTGTTCAATCGTCGTTCACCTCGTCGAGTCGAACTAGAGAGATTTCAAATTGGTGTTGAATATAATAATATATATTCCCAAACATATCGATTGAACGAAATCAAATTTCTGATACTTTAGAATTCCAAAGTTGTTTATTTTCATTCAATGTAAAAATGATCTTGATATTCGAAGTGCTTCACAAAAAAAATGCTGCTAATTAACAAATTTGCCATCATGATATCAAAAAATCCAAACCGCGAACAAAACAACCATAACTGCTAACGAGAATCGACTTCACAATTGTTCAAACTTTGTGCTAACGACACCCACACTTCGCAAGCTACTTACCCACAGCTCAGCGACTATGCCATCCTCTCTCTCCCACCATCATCGCACCAAGTCGATCTAGATTATTTTAACGTATAGAAGACGGGTTGTGTTTACCCATCTGCCATCCCACGAAGCCATCGCATCACAGTCGCCCAGCGAAGCGATACAATCTGCTTCAATTTGTCAACCAAATGCTTCGAAAACAATAGTACGCTCCAGGAAAGTTATATCTATTGCCATATCAGTAGCGCAGCGGAGCCCGGTAGAAGTGCAGCGTCATCCGATTCAAGTGCTCGTAGCAAGTGCTTTATGTTTCTTGTTGAATCACAACACGGAGCTGTGAGGTCTACAAAGTACAATAGTTGAAAAGAATAGTATTTAATTTTGAAATTTCCCAGCCATTGCATGTAAAATGCGTTAATCGTTGCAATCCTCTATTCACGGATTTGATTACAATATTATAGTTCAGACTAACAAATTCCAGGAACAGGAGCTTTGGCGCTTTCATTATTGGCGTGAATTTGACCTCAATTTCACACCCACTAAAACATAGCAAACTTATTTCCCGGAAGCAAAAACACTGCTATCGGTGATGATGGAAATGGAGCCAACCATACAATGAAAGCATTTAATCCTCGACCAGTTGATGCTGCCAGTTGGCGTCTATTGTTGTCAGCTACAGATTAGACTCAATGGGTGGAGCAGGAATCGAAGGCTGAGAGACGTGGGGTATTAAATATACAGGACAAGAACATGAAGGAATCTGTTTGGAGGCATCAACCTGTTTTATCTTATCATCGCATATAATTTCAACTGTTACGAGTTTTCGTCGCTTGATTTTGTGATGGCTCCATTATCCATGTTATTGATAGAAAGGGCAGTGATGCAGCATATTGAGTTAAATTTCTATGGAAATTAAAGAGAATTTAAAACGATAGTGTCGTTTCGAAGCGATCGATTAAACAGGTTGCTATTTTTATGGTGGTAAAGCACTGGCCAACGCGCTGCATTGGGCAATTGCCAAGATTTAGGAGGAGGAATGTTTACCGGAGGATTGGATGGAAGGAATAAAGATTGGACTCGGAAAAAATGCGACACTTTGTTTTGGGTGTAAGTTTTTATCGCGTGGGTTAAAATTAATGAAATTTTGGGTAATACTAGTTTAGAGTGTTATGTTTATGTGTGCAAAATTTTCGCGTTTTGTCAATTAGTTTTCAAGAAGCATTCGAAACAAGAAGAGCTACGCCAGCAAATCTTGGGCGCGATGATCGATAATCCTGGTCAGTCGCACAGATGGATCGGCAAAAGGCTTGGAATCCACCATTCCACCGTGTCCCGCGTTGTAAAGATGTTCCAGGAGACGAAGACGAAAACCGAAAACGGAATACCCAGAGAAGGCGTGGAAGATAAGGCAGTACTTTAAGAATAACCCAAACCTTTCCACCCGAGACGTGGCCAAAATGATCAATTCGTCGAAGTGGTTCGTCCAGCAGACCATGAAGCGTGCTGGGCTACGTGTTTTTAAGGTCAGGAAGGCGCCAAACCGGACTGACAAGCAAAACACGGTGGCCAAATTGCGTGCGCGGAAGCTGTACCGTGAGTGGCTGGTCAAGCCAGGCTGTCTCGTCATGGACGACGAGACATATATCAAGGCGGACACCAAACAAATCCCCGGCCTCGAGTTTTTTGTCGGTACGTCCCGCATGGAGGTTCCGGAAGAGAAAGATTGACAAATTCGCGAAGAAGTACCTGTTGTGGCAGGCGATCTGCAAGTGCGGACGGTACAGCAAGCCGTTCGTTACAACCAGCACCATCAACGGGCAGATTTATCGAGAGGAATGCTTGCAGAAGCGTTTGCTGCCCTTCCTCCGCTCTCACCGTGGTCCCACGCTGTTCTGGCCGGATCTCACTTCGTGCCATTACGCCAAGCCTGTAATGGATTGGTACGAAGCGAAGGGCGTTAATGTGGTCCCGAAGGAGGCGAACCCGCCAAATACACCAGAACTTCGTTCGATCGAAAAATTTTGGGCGATAATGAAGAAGAAGTTGAAGAAAAGCGGAAAAACATTCAAAACCGATGAAGCTTTGAAGAAAAAGAGAAAAACCTGGAGAAATTGTGTAAGGAAGATGGACAAAGCCTCGCCCAAGATCTCATGAGCAGTGTTAAGAGAAATGTACGAGCATTCAGCTTGGGGGAGGAAGTTCAATAAATTAATTATGCCAAAACATAGCTAATATATAGTTATTAAATCCCTGAAAATTTGAGAAGAATCCGATTTAAAATGAATTTTTGGTGATCATTTTTGTGTGTCTCATTTTTTCCGAGTCCAGTCTTTAGTGTGTCCCATCTATAAAAAGGGCGACATATAGGATTGGTGCAATTATCGTGCAATCACGCTACTAAGCACCACCTATAAGTTGCTCTCCAAAATTTTATGCCGCCGACTGTCACCAATTGCAAAGGAGTTCGTGGGGCAATACCAAGCGAGACTCATGGGTACCCGCGCTACTACGGATCAGATTTTCGCGATTCGGCAAGTGCTGCAGAAATGTCGCGAATATAATCTGCCCACACATCATCTATTCATCGATTTCAAATCAGCTTATGATGCAATGGATCGAGACTAGCTATGGCAAATCATGCACGAATATGGATTTCCGGAAAAACTGCCGCGGTTGGTCAAAGCAACGATGGATCGAGTGATGTGTGTCTTCCGAGTATCAGGGTCACTTTCGAGTCACTTCGAATCTCGGAGAGGGTTATGACAAGGTGTTGGATGGTCGGGTTTCTTGTTTAACATAGCATTGGAGGATGTGATTCGAGCTGGGATAAACACGAGTGACACGATCTTCAGGAAGTCTGTCCAACTATTTGGCCTCGCTGACGACGTTGATATCGTTGCACGTAACTTTGAGACGATGACGTAAGCGTACATCAAACTTAACGCTGAAGCTGGTAGGGTTGGACTTGTGATTAATGCGTTGAAAACAAAATACAAATGAAGGGAAGAGGCTCACGAGAAGACAAAGTTAGCCTCCGACCACGAGTTCAGATTGACGGTGATGAAATCGAGGTAGTAAACGAATTCGTGTATCTGGGCGCATTGGTGACCGCCGATAACGACACCAGCAGAAAAATACAAAGGTGCATTATGGTTAGCAATAATGCCTGCTTTGAACTCCGAAAGACGCTAAGATCGAACAAAGTTCGCCGAACTACAAAGTTGACAATCTACAAGACATTAATTAGACCGGTAGTTCTCTACGGTCACGAAACAAAGACATTGCTATTGGAGGACCAAGGCGCCCCTGATATCTTTGAACGAAAGGTGCTGCGTACGATCTACGGAGGAGTGCAGATGGAAGGCGGAACGTGGAGGAGGCGAATGAACTACGAATTGCATCAGATGCTGGAAGATCCTCCCATCGTACAAATAGCTAAAATCGGTCGACTACGATGGGCTGGGCATGTCTTAAGAATGTCAGACGACATCCCAGTTAAAATGGTTCTCGAAAACGAACTGACGGGTACAAGAAGAAGAGGCGCGCAACAAGCAAGGTGGATCGATCAAGTAGAAGGCGACCGGCGGACCCTACGCAGACAGCGAGGCTGGCGAGGTATAGCCATGGACCGAATACAATGGAGACAACTTCTGTGTACAGCAGAGGCCACACCGGCTTTGGTCTGATTGGTAAGGTAAGGTAAGATAAGTATTTTTATGACAAATAATGCTTTAAAATGTGGGTTCTGAAGTTGATGAAAATCAAACAATTGATCTAAACTTCAATAACCGAAACATGTCTGTCACAACTACAGGTCACCTTCGTTTATGACCCGAGAAATCTCCAAATCGTGATCAATCATCGTATTTGTTTTTTTTATAGTTGCCTTGTTCCTTCTTTTAGATTGTTGAATTACTTTGGAAACTCACTATAACTCAGCCTTGTTTTAACAAATCAGGTTGTTTTTTTTAACGTGTTTAGAGTCACACATACATTCAACATACTACTGCCTAGGTAACGCTCCACCCTATCTTGGAAATTAAGGATTTTTTTAAATCGAACGACAATCCATATCAACTATTTCAAATAAATGATTGTGTGTGTGTGTTGTTGTTTTTTTTTTTTTTTTGTCATTTTAATCGCATTATACAATTTCTTGTCACACTTCCTAGCGAAAATGCTAGAAACTTTCACCACCCTAAATTTATTGGGAGGCTTTGTGGATCACTCATTTGCTGGACTGCAAGAATCAAATTCCACTTCGTCAAGCTGAGAAATAAAAACTCTGCCACACCCTGGTATCCTCATGGAACTACCTTAAAGTATTACTTCGTGAGGAAGCTGTATGCCCCGGCCTTGTGTCAATTTTTTGTCCTTCCCTCGCTCACATTTCATCTATACTCGTCTATATCCTATAGATACTAAATAAAGATTATGCTATCAGAAGGCTCTTCCAGTTGCTTAGTAAGACGGGACAGAGTTGAATAGAGGTATGACAAAGAATAGCGATCAGTTTGTTCTATCTTCACACAACAACAACATTCTTGGCCATATCACTGTTTGTTGACAAGCTAGGAGAGTAGTGCATACTGAAAATAGGCCATTGTTGATATGATCATTTCTGAAACATTGAACATGAGATGCTTGAAGCGCAGGAGAGATAAATGTTGTCAGAAATTCAAAAAAGGCCCAAATGGTCAAAACCTACGTTTTCTTTAAAAATTATCGATACTCTGCGCAAGTTTGCAATACATAAAGCTATTTGAAAGCAAACATTTGAATCTAATGTTTACAATATCTTTCTACTCAACTTTTAATGATGATTTGTTTATTTGTTTATTTGTGCATGGTCTTCGATAGATTCGTACAGACTGGTTTAACTTAGGTGGCTACGTTTTTAATCCTAATTTTAAAACTAAATATTTTTCGAGACATTAAAATCAAAAAGGTCACAAATATCATTAAATGCTCTAAGGCGGGAATTGAGGGGATTGTTGAAGCCATAGCACGTTCTATGTCCGGGAACAGCAATGAGTGTCGAATACCGCAACTTACGCTGAGGAACGTTCAAAGGTATTTCTACGAGAACGTTCGAGCAATCGATGTTATTTTTGATAACGTCAAAGACCACCAGCCGTTGTAACTTTAGTCGTCTTGCTGAGAGCAGCTCCAAATCGATTAGTTGACATCGTTCCGGATAGTCAGGAAGGAAGACAGGATCGCTCCATGGTAAATGTCGCAGAGCAAACCGAATGAAGGATTTCTGCACACGCTCAATTCGAATCACCTGAGACGTGTAGTATGGGGCCCAGATGGGAGCAGCGTATTCTAGAATACTGCGTACCAATGCACAGAACAGAGCTTTAAGCGTATACACGTCGGTAAACTGAGATGCATTGCGACGGATGAATCCCAGAGTCTAAAAAGCTTTGGCAGTTATAGTTGAGATGTGTTCATTGAAACGAAGCTTGCAATCTATGATAACTCCCAAATCACGTATAGACTGTACACGGACTAGCGCATTAGCACCGATGGTGTACTGGTGATTGATTGGCGTATACACCGTGTCCAATATATATATATATATATATATATATATATATATATATATATATATATATATATATATATATATATATATATATATATATATATATATATATATATATATATATATATATATATATATATATATATATATATATATATATATATATATATATATATTTTATTTTAGGTTTACTGGCTGGACTCTGAATAGAGTAGAAACCTCTACACCAGGCCTTTGATGATATCGTTGCGTAGATCCTTTCGAATCATTTTGCCAGCCGTACACGGAACATGTCGTCCAAGAAGACGCTGTTGCAAATGACTCGGAAGGAGCCACGTTTGAGCATTTTGAGTCCTTTCGTTTGATTTTTTTTCCATTGTCTATATGATATTTTGATAGTCAATGTCACGCTTACAGCTTAAATAATTTGTTTCGATATTCCTTGTCTTTTGTAGTCTAGTCCGTTGGTGTGTCATTTATTCGTTTTGAGATTTTTCCGAAGCAGTTTTCTCGAACCAAAAATAAGAAGCCATAGTACTGTTCCTTGTGTGTTAGACTGATATAACTTAATTCCTTTTGAAGCATTTCGCCAGCCGTGCAAGGATCATGTCGTCCATAGAGACGCTGTTGATACTACCCCAAAAGGTGTTACATTTCTTGTTTTGTCTGGTGTCATTTCGTCTTACCTCTTCTGGTTCATTTATGTTTGTCTTATTATTTTCGTGTGTTCTACATCATTCAATTTTGTTCTTCCTATCCTTTCATTGTGTCTGTTATATTTGTCTGAAACCAACTCCTAGTCTTTTAATGTCATATAAGTTCACCCATCGCATAATATAGTGCGTGGTGAGTCTCAATTATTTGTATTATTTTGCAATTTAGAAAATTTAATTATAAAGTTCTTACCTTGATGATGTGCAAGTGTGTTGTTAGTTTTTTCTCACTTATAACCTATGTTATTTCTTACAAGTTTCCGTTCCTTTGCGATCGTTGCCTCGATGGGATGTAATGTCCACTTCAGGTATGGTACCGCTCGCGATCATGGCATAGGGAAGAGAACAGGAAGAGAAAAAGCATTAAAACCGGCAACATGCCATGCGCATGTGAGATTTTGAAGGTGATATTCTCACAACGGCCGTTCAGAATGGTTCAACGGATGCGTATGAGAGATCATTTCCGATTAATTTCCACTTGTTTACTCAACTCCCGCACGTTTAGATATAGAAGACAAGAAACATCCCATGGCGTGCTACATTCTGGAACATCAGGGCAATGATCCCCCATCGCATCTCCAAGTGATCATTGCATGCTGTCCACTTTTGAACGTTGATGTGGCAGCCAACTCACACATGAAATCTGCCGCGACCGACTCGACAGAACGCGCCCATACCCCTTTCTGAACCGAAGGGCAGGGGTATACACCGTGTCCAATATATTCTCATACAAAATAAAACTCTATTTATTTCAAATCGATAATCCAGATTTTATTGATAACTTTACCCATTATATTGCAATATAATACTGATCAACTACAGCATATGTTTTGGAATACACCGCCTTTAACCTTCTTGACCAGCTCCAGACGTTTTTCGAAACCGTCACAGGCGGCACGCACGACTTCCATCGGCATTTCGTCCAAAATTCTTTTGATTACGGTTTTGAATTGGTTCATATTAGACGCCCAGTGGTCATTTACCTTCGCCAGCACGTGTGACCATACGAAATAATCCAAGGGATTCAGATCTGGTGAACTGGGAGGCCATTCATTCTTGTCCAAAAAGTCGGTCAAATTTTCTCGGCACCAGCCCTGAACGAGATTTGCAGTATGCGATGGCGCTCCATCCTGCTGAAACACATAGTGATCATCTTGTACATATGGCTTGACTACATTCTCCAAAACTTCCGTTTTATAATATACGGGTTTCACTTTAACGCCTTTTTCGATGAAAACCAGTGGTAATTTGCCTCGCTTGTAAATTTCTCCCCAAACCATCACTGACGCAGCACTTTGGAACCGTGGAATATTCCTATTACTCTCTGGAACAGTTCTCGAAGAGAGAGCCCACAATCTGTCGTTCTGGACATTGTGCGATTGTTGCAAGACGAATTACTTTTCGTCGGAAAAGATAAATTCTTCCCCATTGTGCCGCGACAAAGGCAGACTTGCTTTTTCGAGTCGTTTCTGCTTGGAAGGTTCCGAGATTCCGTGAACATTACGTTTCTTGAAAGCTTGGAATCCGAGGTCATTTTGCAGTATATTGTGCATTGACGGTCTGGAAACATTCAGATCTGAGGCCATTTTACGTACAGAGCGCTGTGATTTTCGTCTAATCCGTTCCCTGACCACTTTAACAACTCGTGCAGTCCGCACCGTACGAGTACGACCGGATCTCTTCCGGTCATCCAACGAGCAGGTGTCACGGTACCTTCGGATGGTTCGGTTCACAAAATCCCGCTTTACGGGCGCTGACCATTCAAAAAAAAATTTATCACCACAGCACGAAATCCTTCATCGCTGGTAAAAGATAAACACCGAATGAAAACAATCGGACATAACCTAAAAGCGTTTGT
Organism: Aedes koreicus; assembly: GCA_024533555.2. Lineage (NCBI taxonomy): Eukaryota > Metazoa > Arthropoda > Insecta > Diptera > Culicidae > Aedes > Aedes koreicus. The sequence continues at coordinate 282,791 of JAHHFK020002973.1, read as the reverse complement.
ATAAACATAGTGCAAAACTACACCAACACATACGTGAAGCATGTTGGGTAAAAGTTGCACGACCCCAATGCAAGGAAAAAGTGTATGAGAATATCTTGGACACGGTGTAACTGCGGCTAAATGTGATCACCTTGCATTTATTAATATTCACGTTCATTCCGTTCTCACTGCACCATCGCGAAAGGATATCGATGCCTGCTTGCAAGGCAATACAGTCCAAAATCGACTTGATGACACGGAAGATTTTGAGGTCGTCCGCAACGAGCAGCTTCCCAGATGATATTAGTTCACACAAGTCGTTGATGAAAAGGACGAAGATCAATGGTCCTAACACACTACCCTGTGGAACTCCAGATGGAACGTCGAATGTTATGAAATGTGCAGAGTTCACCTGTACAGAGGCTTTCCTACCGGTCAAGTATGACTTTAACCAGTCGGATATCCAATCAGGGAAACCCATGTGCCTTATTTTTCCAATGCAAATAGAGGGTGTTCCGATCAAAATTTGGTCAAACAGTTTTGTGTGTGAGTCGATCAAAGTTTTTATTAATAAGTCAAATTCTTTTTCTTTTTCAAGTTCAGATAATACAGAATATAGGAAAAATATTCAACTAAGCTTCCTTTTTACCGAATGCGAATTGCCGGGTCTTTCGTTTAACACCTTCCATATGATTTTGTACAGTCTCCTGGTCTACTTTATTCGCCGCAGAACGCCAGTTTACCTTGAACTGTTTCTCGCTCACAACAGCTTTTTGAGTCTTTTTAAGGTCTTTTTAAGGTGTTGGGAGGGTTCTTGTCATTGGGCATCACTTGAACGTTGTTGGCAGCATACCACTCCATGGCCTTTTTTCCGTAATGGAAAGATGCCAAATCCGGCCAAAATAGAACGGAACAATTGTGTCGCTTCAGGAAAGGCAGTAGACGTTTTTGTAGGCACTCGCTCAGGTACATTTCCTGGTTGACGGTTCCGGTAGCAATGTAAACGTTGCTCTTCAAGCCACAGGTACAGATGGCCTGGTACACCAGATATTTCTTCACGAACTTTGACAGTTTAATGTGCATGAAAATATCGGCCACCTTTCCCCGTCCGGTAGCTGTATAAAATTCCTCTCCAGGAAGCTGTTAAAAGTTAAGCTGTTAAAAGCTGTTAAAAAGTGCATTGACGTAAGTTTCATTGTCATGTACCACACAATCGAACTTCAGCATATCGTCGTGTACAACTTTCGCGATCGTGCTTTGGCCGACGTGTTTTGTTTATCGTCGCGATTTGGAGTTACCACTTTCTTGTTAGTCGACAGTCCAGCTCGTTTTTTAGCTCTATCCACGGTTGAAGGCGTCACTCCCAGCTTCTTTGCGACATCTCGGACGGAGAGGTTGGGGTTCCGCTCGAAACAGCGGGCAACTTTTTTTGTCGTTGTTGTGGCCTCCGGTTTTCGATTCCCCTCCTGGCTGTCGACAAACGTTCACCGAACACTTTTAATACGTTGGTTACAGTTGATTTAGCCACATTCAACAATTTCGCCAACATGGCGTGAGAGTAATTTGGATTTTCGCCATGAACGTGCAAAATTTTGATGCGTTGCTTCTCTTCCTTCGACGACATTTTGATATCTGAAGTGCTATTCTCAAAATAAAGGCATGATACTACACGCACACGTCTTCAAAATGAGGGGTGTGCCAAATTTTTTAATGCACGATGAAAGGAAATGCGTCAAGTTTAAGTCGACCAAATTTAGATCGAAACACCATTAATATGCGGAACAGTATCGAACGCTTTTGAAAAATCGATGTATACCGAGTCCATTTGATTCCGGCATTCAATCTCTCGAAACAATACGTTTGTATAGCATAGTAAGGTCGTCGTTGACGAGCGATGTGGAACAAATCCATGTTGGTAATCCGATATTATCGGATTTGCTGCTGCCAGAAAGATCTCGTGGATCAAAGATTCGAACAGCTTACCAGTACAACAAAGAATCGATATTCCGCGATAGTTTTCGATGTTGCGAAGGGTGCCTGATTTGTGGATAGGAATCATTTTTGCAGTTTTCCAAGCACTGGGAAATGTTTTGTCATCCAACGAGCGATTGAAATGTATCGTCAATGGTGAGACTAACGAATCAGTGCAGTTTTTCAGTAGAGCAGGAGGTATACCATCTACTCCAGCTCCTTTCGATCCATCTATTTTTATTAGAGCTCTCAACACTTCGTCATGGGAAAAATGCCTAAACGGAAGGCGTACGTCGCGACACACGTCGGTGGATGGCACATGACGGAAGCAACCAGGGATTGGTTGGGGCGATTCGGGTTTGTACACGCTTTGAAAGAAGCATGAGAAAAGGTTGGCAGCTTCGCCTGGGGAGCTAGCCGTAGCATCACCATACTTGACATCGTTCGGGACGCGATTATTTGCCCTTTGATCCTTCACGTACTTCCTGAATGCTGAGGGGTTTTGTTTCAAATCCGACTGTAGTTTTTGCATGTAATTTTGGTAGTTAGCTGCTACAAGCTCCTTAAACGTCGTTTCCAAAAGGGGAAGTGATTGCCGGTTTTCGCTGCTTTTGTTGTGAAAGAACCGTATACGTGTTTTCCGCAGTCTGTTGCGCATATTTCTCAACTCGCTAGTCCACCAAGGCTTCCTGCTGGCTACACTCATAGCACGGCGACGGTGAGGGACATTCAAGTGGAGTATTTCGAACAGCTTGACGTAAAACTGAGAAACGACGGTGTCAACAGTTGGCCTTGAAGAAGTTGTTCCCAGTCGACCAATGAGAATTCCGTATTGAGAGAGACGAAATCGCAGTGTCTAAAATCCAGATCAACAGATTCCGTCCGCGGATTGGCTAGAACCTGTACACAACTATGCATATCGATTTGAAATTCAAGCTGATGGTGAGGGTCGATAGGAAAAAGCGGCGATATAGGGTGTAGTGATTCAAAATCGTCGGGACAGTTCGTAAAAGCCAGATCGAGCAGTCTGCCATTCGTGTTAGAGGTTGATTTTAATTGCACCAGATCACAAGTGGCGAGGGGTTCGGTTAGTGCGAGTTCTTGTTCACTGGAGGCATTCACTGGTAGATATCCATTCACACCTTCATCGAAGGTCCACTGCAGTTGGAGAAGGTTGTAATCGCCGAGAAGTACGACGATATCGCTGGCGGACGAACGATCGGATACAGATTGAACAGCGGTAGAGTGGTTCGAATATGACACTGGATCGGAGTTCGGGCGAAGGTAAATGCCGAAAATATTCAGAGCCCTGTTAGGTAGCTTCACACACACAACTACTTGCTCTAGGTGACTGCAGTCGGATAAAACAACCTCGGAACAGTGCAACGTGGATTTTACTGCAGCGAGTACCCCGCCGCCTCTTATAAGGTTGCTTGTGGATTCACTACGATCACAACGAATGATGATGATGATGTAATACTACCATCTATTGTACCCTGGTTATAGAATAGGGAAGAGAACAGGAGAAAGGAGAGAAAGCATTAGTCATTAGTAACATGCTATACGCATGTGAGATTTTCATGGTGATTTTTTCACAACGGCCGCTCAAAATGGTTCGACGGATGCATACGAGTTTCCACTCGTTTGCTCAATTCCATCACGTTTAGTTATAGAATACAAGAAATTTTTTACTACGTGTTACATTTGGGAATATCAGAGCAATGATCCCCCATAGCATCTTCAAGTGATCATTACAAGCTTTCCATTTGGTTCAGGAACTTTTGAGCGTTGGTGTGGCAGCCTATAATCGGTCCTTTTCAGGATGACTAAACCGATTATCTTAACAACTGAGTGTTTGATTGGAATTTCTTTTGATCTCACATAACTTACCGTTGCATCATCTCGTCATTTGGTTTCCAGTGTTGGCTAAGAAATAGTTTCTGTTTTCGTTTCATTCGTCACATAACTTAATCAATGTATACAATTGGCAAGACGGCTCGAAAATTTTAAACGGTACCTATGTTATTACATAGCGCAGATATCATCATCAAGGAAGCTTTCGTCAAACTTTTCCATTGCCGAATGGAAAATTAAAAATAATGACCGTCACGAAAAATGGAAACATTTAACACTACTAACTTAATGATTTTTCGAAAGATTTTCAAGATTTTAGCTCCAATCAGTTGGAAATTTTTCCAAATTTTTTTTTAGCTCTTTATTAATTCCAAATTTTACATTTTTTAACATTCATATATTAATCTAGGTGCTCCTGCTAAGTAATTAACATTTCAACCTTATACACGGAAAAAAATCCGTTGCCGGATTCATGAATAAAAATTCATGAAATCATAAAATGTGTCACTTCATGACATTATGACTATGGTTCATGATATCATGATGAAAACCACAATTATCATGAATAATAACAACTGCTCGGTTGAAAATGAGTCATGATCGCCACAAGCGTTATTATAAATCAATTCCCGTTTTGATGAATCAAACTCGGAATAAAATATCATACCGCTGAGTCATGGAATCATGACCCTCATTCATGCTTTATAACTGAAATTCCAAAAATCATGAACCAAAACAAACGTATCCATGAATTTGATTCATGGTCGCTCTATAAGCGTAACGCAAAGCTGTCAACCTGTCAAAAAATTTCATCAATTCAACCGAAGCGTGCCTACCGGTCGGCGGTAATTTTCAGGTAAGGTTTTAAAATCCTAACAAACGCTCGAAAAAAAACTAACTTGTGCTTAATTATAGTGAGAAAACATCAAGAGCAGAGCTTACCGCGTAGTCGCAGCAGCAACGGTACACAGCAGCAGCCGCAGCAGCAGTAAAAGAAGCAGCAACAAAACCTAGCGGTAAGTTTTTTTTCATCTTGATTTTTATTCGATTAGGGTGAAATCAAAACGTTCATTCAAAAATCACATCAAGCTATAAGCTATTTGTGTCAAATAGTTTTTAGGTTTGATTTTTTTTTTGTTTTGAAACAGTTTGGTTTTTCGGTCTTAATCCGGAACCAAAAAAAAAATTGAGGTTAGAATTTTAAAGTTTTTATTCTAGGAAAATGGAGACAGAAAATGTAGAGTTCATTACATTACATGGCTCGGTGCTGCCAATGGTCGCGGTGCGAATAACAGCCGAACAGAGGTCTTACAACCCAGTTCTGGACCATGAGGCTCCGGAACTGGAGCTGGAGGTCATGCTTTCAAGAGCTGGGTTGGAGAACTACGCTACCATGATCGTAGGCGGCCATGGTATTGAATCGGCAAAGGAGTTCAGCGAGCTACGCGACACCAATATTAAGCTGTTTTGTCGTGTAGCTCGCGACAGGATTCTATTCCGTAAACTACTTGTGAACTTGGTAAGAATTTTGATTTGATTTATTTATATAATTGATTTATTTCGTGTTGTGTTGTACATATGTAAAAGGCAAAAGCAAAAGTCAATGTTGTACAACATTCGGAGCGTGTGTGGGGGGCCTTACAATAGTGGGGCCTAGAAGCTGTATTTGCCGATGTACACGATAGAATCAGAACCTCCTCGATCAATCTCTATAGAGATATTCTGCAGTATTCTGCAAACAAAGTTTAGAATGTTTGGAATGCTGAAAGGTATACGTTTACTGAAGACAGGAAACGATTTGACGTAAACGTGCACTTTTATCACATTTTTTCTGTTTATGTCGGAGTGAAATCAATCAATTGATGTTTCAATTTATCTGAGAATGAGATGAATATGGGAGCATCAGATGAAAAATAGAACAGTTCCCCTATATTGACTAATCTAGCGTGATAGCTTTGGTGTGTGAATAAAAAAAGCAGGCAAGTTTTAATTTCGCCTATTGCATTGTTTTTCTAACGAACTACAAGATTACTACTCCAACCTTTATTTCAATTTATTATAGTCAACACCACCCGCCATGAGTAACTCTGGACTAGTATGTTTCCTTTGCCATCGAAGATTCCCTGAAGCAAAAGTGTTGATGGCACATTTGTCAAGTGTCACTTCTCACCATCTGAACACAACACAGTCACTTCAGGAGCCATGATATGTTTCTCAAAGAAGTGCGCCATATCATCAAAAATAATGAAGTGATAACATTTGTCTGCCATACATATAAGGCCTGTATGTTCGATGAACACCTGGATGCATATGTATTTGATCCGCATTACTATGAAATCGGTCAATGCGGTATTGAAGTAATCACTCATTCTCCGTCTCATCTACATCACCTACCAGATGGCCGGAAAGCGATTCGCCTTCGAAATTAAAGGTGGAAAAAATATTTTTTTTTTAATTTACCCAAGAAACAAAACAGTTTTTTTATTGCTTTATTAACGAGACTTCTCGTAAACAAAATAGGGTTAAAACTGTGCTTACGATTGTCACAAACAAATGTTTTTAAAATTCAACAATCTGGTGCTATTTTGTTGTTGAGATCATATTTGTATGGTTACTTTCTTTTTTTTCATGTAGACTGCGGGTGACGTCGAAGTCAAGATCAACCAGCGATTGGAGTTTCTTCGGACAAAATTTCCATTATCCATTATCGTGGTTTTCGGCGGCTCCGAGTACAAAGCAGAAAACATACTGCAAGCCATAGGTATGTGCATGCACGTGACGTACGTGTTTAACCTGCAGTACACGCCGGATTGCAGGCCACTGTGGCTGTTTCTACAAACCTATATGTTTGAAATACCAGCGCCGATCGTGGAGATGTGATTTGCTGAAGGCTATCGATTGTTAATCCTCATTTCCTTTGTATTCATGCCATTTCCGTAATATACTTAAATTGAAACGAAATCAAAAACTGAAATCAAAAAATTAATTTACTTATCAAACTCCTGAAAGAATCCGTTTTTTCTCATATTCATAAGTATGTTTCATGTTACCTATATGGAATCATGAATAATGTTCATGTTTTCATGTTTTTTTTTTGTTGTTCCAAACGAAATGCTTCATGATATCATAAACCAAACTGTCCGTTTTCGTCACTAAAATTGGAATCATAAATGACAGGTGCCAATAATCATGAATAGTAATGCATGTTTTCATGAATTCAATTTATGGTTACTAATCAGATGCTTCATGATTTCATGAATCAAGTTGCTACTTTCATCATCAAAAATTAAAAATATAACGCCGTAGTGGCGTTACGTTGGATCATAGTAAGCTGATTCATGATTTCATGACTTTTATTCATGGTGTACATTCATAACATGAAAAAAGACGTTTTTCATGATATCATGAACCATTTTGCTAGTTTCGAGCACCGGATTTTTTCCCGTGTATGCTATAATTTATATCTAATTGTGTTAATATTATTTTTAACTTGTCTATTCAGTATTTTCAACAGGGTTTTTTTGCCTGCGTGTGAGAATAATTATTGATTTCTAAAAACTAGTTCTTATCTATAGAGAGGATTGATCATTGCAATTGAAGATTGCAATGATTTTTGTCTAAAATTATGAATTATTTTGTTGGACATTTCTTCTAGGGTCTCAGCGTTTGAAATCCTATGTAATTCAGTAGTACTGAACCAGGGTGGCAGCTTCAAAATCATTTTCAGAACTTTGTTCTGAATCCTTTGAAGTGCTTTTTTCCTAGTAGCACAACAACTAGACCATATTGGCACAGCATAAAGCATGGCCGGTTTAAAAATTTGTTTGAATATTAGAAGTTTGTTCTTCAAACAAAGTTTCGATTTTCTGTTTATAAGAGGATATATACATTTTATATATTTATTACATTTGGCTTGAATGCCCTCAATGTGATCTTTAAAAGTTGATTTTTGATCAACTATCAGTCCAAGATATTTTACTTGATTTGACCAAGAAATTGGAACTCCGTTCATAGTGACCATATGACTATTACTTGGTTTCAAAAATGCAGCTCTAGGCTTGTGTGGGAATATTATAAGTTGAGTTTTGGAAGCATTAGAAGAAATCTTCCATTTTTGAAAATAATCTGTAAAAATGTCCAAGCTTTTTTGTAGCCTCCTGGACTTTTTCCTTCAGCGGAAATGCCTGTGTCATCAGCGAAGCAAGTTTTTTGACAGCCCTGAGGTAAATCAGGGAGATCTGAAGTGCAAATGTTATAAAGTATTGGCCCAAGAATGCTACCTTGAGGAACACCAGCTCTAACAGGCAATTGATCAGATTTAGAATTCTGATAATTTACTTGCAAAGTTCTAATTTCATGATATCAGGGAGTTTTTTGATGAGGGTATAGAAAATTCCATCATCACTTGGTGCTTTCATATTTTGAAATTTTTTAGTTATAGTTTTTACTTCATCCAAATCAGTTCCCCAAAAATCATCAAAAATATTTTCTTGTGAGAAAATATTCAGATACCCCCTGGAAACCTGACCCTCAATAGGATTTGAAAGACCCAAACTTAAATTATGGGAGCTCTCAAACTGCTTAACAAGTTTTTGAGCTTTTTCCGCATTTGTGAGCAAAAGCGCTGGTATAGGCTTTTGAGTTTTTTTCAATATTTTACAGAGTTTCCAGAAAGGTTTGGAACTCGGATCTAATTTTGACACATTATTTTCAAAATGTTTGTTCCTCAGGGCAGAGAAGCGTTTTTTAATTTGTTTTTGTTAATCTCGCCATATGACTTTCATAGCGGGATCACGTGTTCTTTGATATTGACGCCTACGTACATTTTTCAGACGAATCAAGAGGCAAAGATCGTCATCAATTGCGAAAATTTATTTTATTATCAGAATCAGAATCAAAATGAATAATCGAAATTTCTATCAGACTTACTTTTTTTTTTTTTTTTTGTTGGGGCGTAGAACCACTGCGTCCACTGAGTTGAACTTTTGTGGTATCAGACTTACTTACTTATGCCGATAAAACTTCCTATTCGAAGAGCACCTGCGTTACAATGTTCCAATACGAAGCTTGGTTGAGGGTTGCTCAATCTAACATATTGAACATGTTAATGCATCGAACTGTTTAACACAGTCTACCTCAACCGGTCGTGTGTTATACGAAAACCCCGCTGATGTTTTTAGGGTCAAGATAACGTCTTTGTTCATTTTGATATCAAGTTTGTTAAAAATTTATTTTAGACATAGATTGGTGTAATGTTAATTTATGTTGTGCAATAGATAGTTAAGTATTATACAACCCTTCGTATCAACAGGTTATATATGGAGCTTGATGCAAAATTTTAGTTAATATCTGGGGCAAAACATTTTACACAAAGTTTACTGGAAAGTTAAATTTAATTTTCGTTCATATCAAATTAACGTTCATATGTGCACACCATTTTTTAATTGCTACAATATCTTTGCTTCATTAGCGACATAATATCATTGTATTGAATGTCCAATCGAACGACTTCCGCAGATAGTCCGTTGCCATCGAAGGTAACAAGTCCACTGATTTTCCTACTGTCTCCAAATCATCAAACACCGAACTTCCCAACCGAAACCGAACGGCAAAAGCTTAAACCACATCGATAGTGCAGTAATAAAATACATACAGCAAAATCGGAAAACTCTCACCAACACATTCATCGTGTTAAAAACCAGCTGACAGCAAAAGCTTCCCTTCTCAAACCGGAAAGCTCCCACGCCAGCCTGCTCCCTGTGTGCAATCAGCAGCTGTTCGAGTTTCTCTTCTCTTCGCACGCGGTTCTTTCGTGGTAGGTCATGACCATTTCACACTCTGTGGCTACCGATCTGTCAGACCGCCTGACTGAGGTTAGGAGCTGTTATTGAACATCTAGTAGACGAAGAGTAGGTGTTGCGAGCGAACCAAACTTACTCCGCAACCGTAGGGCATGCTCTCGAAGATTTCAAGGTTGTCAGGGGGTGGAACTGACGGCAACTTCCGAACTTCAAGTGTAAATAAATTTTCAGGAACTTAGGTTCGATCCAGTAACCGTACCTGGGCGGAAGGGAAATTGTCCGGTCCGCAACGGCTTACCACAATGTATCACCTTACATAGGTGGCGCCAGCTTACGGCTTGGAATCGGATTGTTGTGATGCGGTTTTGGCGATAGGATGTGTGAGGGATTTTATCCACTTGTTAAGGTAAGCGGGAAAACGGAAGAAACAGGGAAATGCCTATCTTAGGGAAATGTAGATTTTAATTTGCTAATTTGCTAAAACGGTTCTAGTGTACTTCAATTGTTGTTTTTTTTATACACCCTAAATTAAAAAAACGATTGTATTGTGATTTCGTATGATTTTGTTAATTTTCGCTATAGATCGAATCTTGGAGAACGTTGGCTGGTGGCTAAAATGCAACACATTAACTTGCTTTGAAAAATTCGATGTGTACGTGAGGTAGTGTAGTCTGATGATGGCTCAAATAAAATAAAAAATCTCGTGGCTTCTTTCATTTCAAGAAACGCGATGAACCAAGATGGGCCAAGCTCCCCCTTTTTGGAATCAGCATTATCAAGATGTGATAGCAAAAATGCCAAGATATGTGCATTTTTTGCCACTTTTAGTATCTTTGGGTGTAGGCACTTAATTACTTTTGGATCATCTAAGTTTTACCAGGAAATGGAATATTGATCTAATGTTTACCCTTCTGACATAAAAAGGTAATCGTATTACTTGGATTGTATGCTTTCAATTCTCGATGATATTAGAAAATTCAAGCGTGCAGCCCTCGTGTGAAGCAAAACAAATAACGGTGCGTTTCTTAGCAACCGCTAAAAATTTAACCCTTAAATGCGCACGATAATAAAGGATTATCATAAAAAATAAATTTCTTTTTATACACGTTCACTGCTGTTAAACTAAAAAAATGCGTCGAAACAGTGCTCCCTGTTCACACGACTACTACATCGAAGTCTATACTACAATTTCACTGGATTATTTCCCCAAAAGGAATAGAATTAATTTATTTTAAGCGTTTTTCTGTATGTTGTTTTCAAGCAACAATGCGCATGTAAGGGTTAAAATGGAATGTAGGTTGAATCCTGAGGAATGCTTTTGAAAATACTCAGAAAAAAAATGAATTTTAACACACGTGTAAAACTTCCCCTCGTCTAATGGCAAGCCAAAGCAAGCGTAATCAACGTAATTTTTTGCAACTTGTCATACATCATACAACATTGCACACTGGGCCAGAATGAAAAATTAGCAGGAATAAATTATTTTCACTATGAAGGTGCAACTTTAGAACAAAACTGTCTGCGGCAAAGTTGCAGTTTATAATTAGGGCTTTAATTTGACGTCAGTTTCAGTTAGGGTGGTCCTTGATTATATTGAAATAAATATTCTATCTTTCACATTTCTTGACATAAAGCAATACAATGCTCTAAAAAGTTGTTCCTTATTGAATTTAAAGCAACTTTGCTGCAAAAATCATAGTCGTAGGTCTTTTGTGTCAAAAATTATGATCATTTTTACGCTTAAGAGTAGGCTGGCCCTGAAAAAATAGTATTTTTCGCCTAACTTTTTCATTTCAAGTTTTATGAAAATGGTGTCTTGAGCAAATTTTTAGAACTTGCTTAAATACACATACATACATGAAAAAAGAACGTAATTTCATAAATTCCTTCAAAAGATATCGCAATTTTAGTCTAAAAATTACGATTTTTTCATATCTAATTATTTTTTTAAAGGGGGAAAAACGGGGATACAAATACGATTGCATATGAATGGTAAAGATAAGAGGTCTCTTTTGTTTATAAATACTCAGGTGAATTTAGAAGAATTTTGGGTTAGATGGTACTATGAATGTGTGTCCTTTTTAAAATAAAATTCTCGTTTTTTTCTTAAATGTTGATGGCAACGACGAATAAATCACCATATATAAATAAAAAACTAATATATGCATTGTTTTCAATTTAAATCGATGAATTTGCTTATTTTGCTTATTTTTGTTTTGATAAAATTTGTAGTTAAAGTGGTCTTCCAACATATAGAGATGTTAAAGATGTCTTTCGTGATAATCAGTAATATATCATGTTTGTCAATAAAAGATATTCGATGCTGTTGTTTGCAACGTTTGTTTTTTAAATATCAAGTTTGATTAATCATTTAGAAGTAGTTACATTAGACTTTTGATTAGTGCATGTGCTTTTTCCGGCAAATTGATTCTCTTGTTTTGCCAATTTTTTTTGTAATCATTGAAATGACTGGATCAGATGTGATCAGCAGTCGCTTAAATACATCCTCTAAATTGGCTTCACGACTGAACTGTCTTGCATGATGCTCCCGAAAATTTCGTATACATTTGTTTCTAGTCTCTTGCGCTTCCTCGCTTAGCATACCGATTGGCAAAATGGCATGTTCAATCACATCACCACCATGAACCAATAGTTTATGCACTGTTGGTGTCATGGCGTATCAGCTGTATAGCGTATTGTAAAGCTCACGCGTTTCTTTCGCATACCTTTGGAAAGCTTCTACGCTAATATCAGCCCGACTGTTCATGGTACTCAAAATTATATGAAAGTGCTCTAATAATTCTTCATCCAAGCCTGTAATATTGGAAATTGTTTTCCAATTTGCAAATAAATTCCTGGCCGTATTCCCATCGTTTGAGTTACCACCAGATGGTAATGGTTCACTTATACGGAGTCCAAGTTGCCTTCGAAACTCAGTTTTGTTTTTCACTTCATGCTCTTTAACTGCAACGTTCGCTTTACTGACTCTCCAGCAAGGATTTTCCATTGCCAATCGGTTTGCTATTTTTAAAAACATGTCCATGCTTGTAATGTAGGCGTGCAGCGGAGAAAGTCCGTATTTCAACTTATCGGGATCAATTGGCTTATTTTCATCGCTGTGCGCGTTAAGCTTCAGTCCTAGGTTTGTGTAAAATGATATAAAAATAAAGAAATGCTAATAAAAATTAAAGACCAACCTAATTTTCCGCAAATGTAACACGCTTGAGAATTAGTCATTGTAACGTCGCTGACAACTTTAGTATCGATCATACAAAAAATCATATCAACTTTATCGAACACTTTGTTGTCTTCTGATTTGCATTCCGTAGGTTTCAAAGCATTAATTTGCTGTTGTACTTTTTCAACTTCACTTCTGGTCAAATCAGCCGCTTCTTTCTGAAAAATCAGTTTAATTGGTCAGCACAGGGAAATTGATGAAGGAAGATTGTTATTCCAAATGATTTCCTTGACCCCTGAATTTGTTTTGTCGATGGTCAATCAAAGAGGGACCATCGATAATGCGAAGATATGGAAGTCACTGTATTCTCCAATAGCACCTTCCTCAGTATCATCCTTTTGAACAAATGGTTGCTTATAACGAGCATGATTCGAACTTCCATCGCATCCCCATTTCACCATCAAGTGAATGTCATCATTTGACGAATAATAAATCTTAGAGTTTAGGCCCAAGCTTTCCCACAGCCGCTGAATAGTGTGATCAACCAAGTTCTGGATTGAAACCTGAGCAACAGACTGTTGGATATGGATGCCGGTAAACAATCAATTATGTATTACTACACTATTATCCAAATAAAAGGAATATTTCCATTGGGATAACAATTCGATTTGGCATCTCTCACATGATTATACGCTGGATACATTTTAATGCCTTTGGGTAATGACATCATGCGAATGTTTGTGTATTGTGCCTTGGAAAATCCGTTCTGGCATAGAAAAACAAGTGTGTTTCGTGTGAACAAACTATCTCCAGGATCAGGATCGTTAGACGTTGTATCCATATTCTTTATGGCATTTGGATCTGATGCAATATTCTCAACTAATTTCCCTGCCTTTCTAAAACCTCCAGAATAAAGGCTAGAATCAGCAGCCAAGCCCAGTTCTTGAGGAGAATATTCCTGTGTCAGATTGCGTATTTTAACTTTCTTTGCTTTTCTTCCGGAATCCAAAAACGATTTCGAAGGACGTCCTACCCTGTTTTTAGGAGTCAACGATGACTTGATAAGGAATGAGGACAGAGATAACCATAATTTATTTTTCGAGAGAAATCGCTCGTTTATATAGTTACTGCTACTCCAACGCTTTTTAAATTCGAACCGTAGCTTGTATATCTGTGTTAACATTGAATTTTTGCTTATTTGACCAACCGTTTACTTGTTAACTATGTAGTGAAAGATCTCCGAGCTACTTTTCCCAGAAAAGAAAAGCTGAACTAAATCACAATTTTTCACATCTAAAACAGATTCTCGTTAAACAAAAAACAAACAAAGCTTCGATTCAAATAACCTCTTTCCATTTTTGCGAATTGCGGTGGTAGAACTTCAAAACTATTACACAAAAAAATCAAGCCGTGGCAAAATTCATTAATAAAGATTTAAATTCAATACAATAAAACACTAGGAAATGACTAGTCATCCACAGACAATCCGGTAACAATTTGACAGCTCTAGATTAAAGTCAATGTACCTCGATAGTCGTGGCTCACTAGTCTCTGAAACCTTCAGCACAATGAAAAACCACCGAAGCAAAGAAAAAATATCGCTTTACTAAGGGTGCACTGAGAAAAATGATTGGGAAACGCAAATATATTCTAGTTTTATTTAACAAGAACTTCACGTTGAATTGGGCACAAACATCATATTAGTTTGATTTGACTACCTACGGTGGTTAAAAGAAACTTAAATTTTGAGTTATTGTTACGGGAATTAAGCAGTTAAGTTCAACTGACATCCGTTTGAATTTACCATTATGTTGGTTCCAAGCACACGCAAACACAAACGCATACACGTTGATGCGCTTTATACCTGATGTTTTTGAGAACATCATTCCAACCTCGAGGATTTTTCTAACCCTTAAACGTGCATGGCATAGAAAAAAAATACTTTTTTTGTTTAATGTTGCTAAGTGGTTCAGTAGTACAATTTATAATTTTGGTACATTTTTCGCATATATGTTTATTATGAAATTTAATGCATTGCAAATATTAGTTTTTTATTTACATGGTGATTTATTCGTCGTTGCCATCAACATTTAAGAAATTTCATGGTACTATTTAACCCTAAATTCTTCTAAATTCACCTGAGTATTTATATACAAAAGAGACCTCTTATTTTTACCATTCATATGCAATCGTATTTGTATCCTCGTTTTTCCCCCTCTAAAAAATAATTTGATTTGAAAAATCGTAATTTTTAGACTAAAATTGCGATATCTTTTGAAGGAATTTATGAAATAACGTTTTTTTTTCATCAAAGTGTGTATTTAAGCAAGTTCTAAAAATTTGCTCAAGACACCATTTTCATAAAACTTGAAATGAAAAAGTTAGGTGAAAAATACTATTTTTTCAGGGCTACCTGACCTTTTCTTCACAGTGAAAATATTTTATTCCTGCTATTTTTTTATTCTGGCCCAGTGTGCATTGTTTGCATTCTTGCATACAACAGACCTGATTCCAGAGATATATGGCTTAAATCTACATGAGAGATCCCATTTATTCCCAATCTAGCATTCCCTTTATGTGCATTAGATAATGCAGAAAATTTAACGTTTCTTTCAAACTGTGTACCTATTGCAAGTTTAGACAAACTATTACTTTCATAGATTTCTCAAAAAAAAGAAAAAGAAAAAAAACAACCTAATGATGGACCTGTAAATTTGATGACGATAATTCTTCAATGTCATGATAACATGGCCTGTTGAGTACCGTTTTTGCTCAGGGCTTGAATGTTTCAACAACATTAACTGTCAGTGACTATTGTCTGATTGAACTGATGACCTTCAATATTTTCAACCACTGAAATTGAAAAAACAAATACTGATACAGTTGCGGATCTCTAAATCAAATGCAGTTGCTATTACGTTTCGTTTCACTGCAATAGTAAATCAAATTATACCCAACTTCCGTCATCATTACGGTTATATAATTCTTCCCAGTGGAATCAAACGAACCAAACCACCGGAACAAAACCAAATGAACCATATCCAAACGGAATCCTTCCACACGGCTGTGTAATGAATCGAAAGGGTGGTAAAATTTATCACTTTAACGCCTATTCCGCGTCTTGCTTCACCGCTTACGGAAGATGCTTCACTCCGCCTGCAGAAATTATAATTTAATTTCGTTTGGTCGACCGCGAAAATCCTTACGCAAATACCATCCACAATACGTTGAGCTGTGTCGAGCGCTGCTTGTTTTATGCTTGGTGCTTTTATTTATGATCCCTTTTCATCCATTAAACCTTTGCGTTTCAATATGATATCTTCATGATTGTGGAAATATCATCTTCTAGTAGAAAACTATCGTTTGCTGCTTAGGACATTTGTCAACGCTTTATTGTTCAAATTAATTACAATCACAAATTGATTGAACTTTGTGGGCATCTTAACTATTCGCAACCAAAGGCGCTTCGAGTGAAAACCGGAAACAGTGGGATCATAAATCGACCACCATCCATGAACGGACGAGCTTTTCACCAGCCGGTAGGCGGTAGCAAACAACACCCTGCGGGAAAGGAAACCACAAACAGCATATCACAATCACATTCAGTGGAAAGTAAACAACACTCCCCAGAGCCTCGCAAAGGGGTAACGAGGCACGGGTAATGCACTCACACCGGCTGGATGGCTGACATGAAAGTGTTGTGATATCATCTTTTTGTTTTACAGCGGAATGAAAATGCACTTCGGAAGGATGAAATGTGGAAGTGCCAATTCGGTATGGATTGTTGACTTTGTGTGGCTCAAAATGTTCAAATTTTCAGAGCAGTATATCTAATACAGTACGTTATGAGTAAGCGTAGTATTCAATTGTGGTTGTTCTAAAACCATGAGTGAGGAAAAATATGCCACTGTTTGTTTGCTATATCTAGGGTTTTTTTTTCATTAGGGCGAATCTACAATTGAGTGATTCTCTCCGGGCTCGCTCTCTTTCATCCATATTCCAAACACCTTTACGTTTTTCATTCTACTATTTGTAGAGTATGCTAGCCAGAGAGCGAGCCCGGAGAGAATGTCTCAATTGTAGATGCGCCCTAATGAAAAAAAACCCTAGATATGATTTTTAAAACTCGTTAACATAATTGGAGCCGGACTTTAATGATTACAACAATTATTCGATCATTCCGCATCGAACGCTGAAGCGCTTCGGTCGAGTTTTTTTTTGCACTCCGCACTAAGTATTTTTGCTTCAAACCGCAATAAACCACGCGGTAATTGATTGTAGTTGAAAAAATAGTGGATTGTCTTCAACCGCCGATACCCAGCCGAGGTTTCGTTAAGGGAAGCAGACATTCCCGGCAGAGGCCGACGGATGTGCTGCTCATCACCAGCCGATATCATCATCAAACTCCCGATAAAAACCCGAATTAATCCACCGATGGTGAGACTGAACCCTTCTAACATTTCACCAGAATTTCGAACTCAAATTTGGCCAACATGGTACTGGATACATATTTTCATCAGAAATTCCAGGAATATTCGATATGTCAGTTCAGTTTATAAAATGAACTATTTGTCAATCCTGAACGTATTGATCATCGTTGTGATGAAGATATTGCCATTAATAGTCTTTAACGACCTGTTTATGTTAGTTATATAAAAGGGTAAATTACATAAATATTAGAAATTCCATATAATCAGTCCACAGAATGAACTACTATGAATTAATAGAATCCTAAGCGTAAATTTTGATTACCGATATGGACTCAAGATGCTTAAGAAGTACATGTTCATTGAAAATTGTGTAGTTGTAGTAAATGGAGACTTTGTGTTATTTTCGAAAAAACTCGCTGCAGTTCGAGCCAATCGATCCTGCTCTAATTCTTTAGAGTCGCATAGTGTGGCTGGTGACTGTATGTGCTGTACAACGTACCAGATGCAGAATAATAGGATACAAGCGGCATCGATTGGCGCGAGTGGGCTTGTTCTGTTCTGAACTGCAACAAGTATATTTCCATCTGACTCTAGCATATGTGCTCCCAGGTATTGTTTTGGTCATATCTCCATGAAGGATTAGAGAGAGAGAGAGAGAGAGAGAGAGAACTTGATGGCACAGAGAACGAAAATCGGTAACAAATAGAGAGAGAGAGAGAGAGATAGAGAGAGAGAGAGAGAGAGAGAGAGTCAGAGGAATGTTGAAGTTAGCCAGAGAGAGAGATGGCTAATGGAGAGAAACCGATGTGAGAGATTGTAACGCAGAGAGAGACAGAGAGAGAGAGAGAGAGAGAGAGAGAGAGAGAGAGAGAGAGAGAGAGAGAGAGAGAGAGAGAGAGAGAGAGAGAGAGAGAGAGAGAGAGAGAGAGAGAGAGAGAGAGAGAGAGAGAGAGAGAGAGAGAGAGAGAGAGAGAGAGAGAGAGAGAGAGAGAGAGAGAGAGAGAGAGAGAGAGAGAGAGAGAGAGAGAGAGAGAGAGAGAGAGAGAGAGAGAGAGAGAGAGAGAGAGAGAGAGAGAGAGAGAGAGAGAGAGAGAGAGAGAGAGAGAGAGAGAGAGAGAGAGACATGTGCTCAGTTCGTCGAGCTGAGTCGAATGGAATATGACACTCGGCCCTACCTGGCCACATAGCCTACCTGTTGTTATTTTGTACTTTTATTCAATCACAATGGAAACATGTTTGATCATTGAACATCTTATACATAACATTATTTTAATTAAGTATGAATCATCACGCCGTGCTCTTATACTAAATAAATTGGACTGAGATTATCGATGCTCCATGTATTCTAACCACGCTGTTCTGAAAAATCTAGTAAAACTCTCATTATAGAAAGTTAAATAAAATTAACTCAACTTTGAATCGATTGGACGCCTCGTTCAGATGTGGGCTTAGAGCTTTATTGTATGCAACGGATTGGATAAAAGAATCCCGAGCTTTTTGCCGTGGAATAGCTTTCTCGTCTCGACTGGCAGCAGAAAGCTCCGATATAATCGGTGAGAGAAAGAGATAAATTTACTCTCAACGTGCACGACAGGGTGAGTGCGCCAGTAGTAGGGGGATTTGTTTACTAACAAATAAATATAACTACTTTCATTGCATATATGTTAAATTTACCCAAGTAACACACAAAACATCGTTTTTATAATTGTTATATTCTAAACGTATAGCAAAACATGTCAAGTTCAGAGCGTTTTGGATCTCTCGTATTCTACTCTGAGAAAAATTTCATCGTTGTACCGACAATTAAATCATAGTCAGGATGACTATCGCATATAATGGTTACAATAACCATGAAAATGGTCGAACTCACCACGTTCATGGCATTTTTGACTATGAACATGGTAACAAGGACTATTCCAACATTATGGCAAATGTTGGATCAACGATTTTTAATGGTCGTTTTGCCCATGATCATAGTCGGTTCAAAATCACTATACTGCAATAGTCATCCTAACCCCCAATAATGGTAAAATTGACTATCAAATTCCTCTCTGTGTATACATCACTCAGACTAACGATCGAGCTAAAAATACTTTTTTCGCTGCTGCAAGTGATTAATACTTCATTATTGGTCTTAAAAACATGGTTTCATACATTTATAAAACATGAACAGGACAAGATTTTATGGGTAGTTCTAAATACTGTTGAAATTACATTACACCGACCATGTTTTACAAAACGTATATTTTTTTCATAACGATGAATTTGTAGTGCAAGATAATGGTTTCACTGCTAACGGGAAGCAAATCATAGATAATCAGAGTTGACTTTTTAACAATCGGTGTTGGCTTAGCAAAGAAGCTACAAACGGCAGCCCTAAGTTTGCACCTTTAAACTGAAGAAATGATCCATGAAAAATTGAAATTCGTTCCATTAAAAACGTATTTATGACCCATAAGGCCCTGATAAAAATCCATAAAAAAAATTAAAATGATCCATAAAATACAGCTATGTGACCCATACTTAATATAAGTTTTAGCAATAAAATGTCCAAAATGTACCGTTAAATATCTAGGGTATGATCTATAAAAGTGTACGGATTACCCATAAACATATTGCAAATGTTCCATAAAAGGTTCAATATCATTCCTTAAACTTGAAAAATTTATCCATAGAATGTAACCTTTGTGCAATTAAATATATTCGCATGTTCCATAAAGTATTTGAAATTTGCTAAATTTTTTATTAAGTATGGATCAGAGTGATGAATTTTATGGATCATTTCAATTTTTTTATGGATTTTCACCAGAGTCTTATGGGTCAAGAATGCGTTTTTCATGGCACGATTTTCAATTTTTTAAGGATCGTTTATTACTTTTTATATGCAAAAGTACGTTTGCCGCTACAAACCTATCACAACAAGGACTACAGTACAAATCCCACGCTTGGCGATGCTATATTTTTGTATGAGGATATTTTTTTGCTTGGGTACGTATCTAAAACATGACCTATTCTCTCGTCGCTATTCTAACATTTGAATGTCTATGAGCAAACATCTTGCTTCATATAATGATAGTGGAAATGCATTCCACCCTAGTTCACGAAGAGCATACATAAGGAACAGTTTTTGTACGGATTCTAATCGATCTTCATGTGTTATTCTAAGAGGAGGCAATACGATGCAACAATACTCTTGAATAGATCTAACATATGCAATTTACAGTGTTTTGAATGTATATGGGGCATGAAAATTATGACCGAACTGTTTTATCAAAACAAGCATATTGAATAATTGGGTTGTAATGGTCAAGAAAAGTTAGCTTAGAATCTTGTATAACGCCTAAATCTCTTATTCTCTTGCATTTTACTACAATTTGATTATATAATGTAACATATATCAAGGGTTACTTCGTTTTCCACTGAGAGTGATAATGTAAAATGTGTTCTCGTTTATTTGAAATAATCTTTTTTTACACCATGCATCAAATATTTATGTTTCAGATAATTAACATACGTTCTTGATTTCCATAAAAAAAAAAATATGTTGTCAGCGTAGATAAGCATTTCGACAGACTTAGGAGTAAAAAAAATTAAGAAAATATCATTAACAACCCGAACAGGAGCAAATGGCTCAATGATACGTAAATGAGGTATTCTGTACATAATACTTGGACACCTGAGTACAGTATGAATGAGCTCAGATTAAGAGGTACAATACCAACAATAATAATTACAGTATGTTCTACAAATATCTTGTAGATGATGAAGTTAAGTTATTACAATACATCTGCCATAATAAGTATATAGCACAACATGAATATCAATATCTGTTGTTTGCGAGGTATTCAATACAAAGCAAAAAACACGTTAAGGAGGGGTAAGAGTTAATTCGTACAAAAAAGGCATGTTTTGTGAATTTTAAAAATATTATGTGAGATTTTCACGAAGAATTATTAAAAAATACGGCAATGGCAGCAATTATTCGGTGATGCCACGGGAAAAATTGAATTGCGGTGTCCTTCATAACATGGTGCTGGATCATCTGTAGATTATGTACAGAAATAGTGTTCCAAATTTCTTAAGGATCGGTGCAGTAGTTTTGAAGTTATGAAGGACACCGTCTTTGAAAACGTGAATTGCGGGGAAAACGCTTTAAGGTTTTGAACCCCAAAAAATCTGGTATAAAACGGTCATAAGAGAATTTTGTTCGGCTTACCTCACACTGAATCATCAATGGCAGGTCCATAAAGGACGTTGCTATCATCCATGATGTCTAAAGCACCTTCTGCCTTCTGAATTCTGCCTTCGGAATTCTGCCTTCTTTAGTTTGTCTTTCAGCTTCCTGCTCTGTTCGACTTATACGTATGGAATCAGATGAGCGCGCCCAGTCATGAGCGCTTGGTCCACTACTGATTCCCATGTCTTGCATGAAGGTTAGTAAAGCAAAAGAACCTTCATTGAAGACACTGGCTGCCACATAAGTTGCAATTTCAACGATGACAGAGGTTCCACTGAAGTGCTTTGGTGAGATTTTCCAAATCAGTTGGCTCAAACTCTCAGTGTTGTTCTGCGTGAAGCCTCCGACGCATCGCTTCAGGAGTGCATCTTTCCGAAGAACTTCTCAGATAGGTTTGATGGCATCCAAAACATCCTCGGGAAGAGCCCCTTCCGTGTGTTCGAACGATTCCAAAGCATTGGCAGCCATTCACACCAGGAATCCGCGCCGCCCGGGCATTTTTATGCTGTGGAATCTCGTCCATCGAACTGTAGTGGAAGAACGTTGCCCAGATAGCATTCTTCATATTTTCCACGGAATCAGAGTAACGTCTAATAGCCAAACCGTACTATACCGTCAGTTTATCAATCATTTTGGCCGTAAGCTTCCCTTTACCAGACAAACTCTTTCGTTTGATCTTCTTTCCAGCCCTAGTTTTAGTGTTTACAACGGTCTTTTTGCGCAGACGAGTGCCCATTCTTTTTTGAATATGGCCTACACATTCTTTTTTCACGATTAAAAAGTCATCACCATGAAGTATAGAATTCACCAACCCGGAGTAACCTTTAGAATCACCGTCGCCGATATAGTTGCGATATCGTACACCATTCTTTACCGAGCGTTGAAACATGGCTTTTATCGCTTCGACCTCCATATTTCCAGCTGCACCACTACGATTTGCTCTACAATTTCCAGCATTCACATGAGCTTCGTGCCATTCATCATATTGGGCAGAGTTTAATTTATGTTCCCAAATTTCACATTCATGGCAGTATGAACTTTTGACGAAAATGTCAAGAACTTTACCAGTATAGTAACCGATTAACGAGGTGACACCGAATAAAGATGAGCCAACTCTTTTTTCTGATGTTCCGTCGTCTGATACAGTGAGTTCATCGGCAACTTCAGCTTTTTTCTCTTCGGCTGTTGCTGCTTTTTCATCTTTCGTAGCAGATAAGAAAAATCTATCCGCCACTTCTGTAACAGTCGACGTTTAACGTTTTAACGTAATTATTGTGGGTCGATCTTGATATAAACCTACTGGACAAATCCATCAACCTGCAGAACTTTTCACAGCCAACTAATCCAAGGTCTAACATCCTCATCACGAAAATAAACCGATAGTTAACTTCGTAAATACTAGAGTTTATTCCTGCCCTAGACGGAACATTTGTAAACTGTTTACAGCTTTCACACGATACTTTGATGTTAAATCCATGGCCTTCTTTCTTTGTCGAATGAAAATTTACTTTTCCATCACATTTCACACATTTGACCAGCGTAGCAATTGTTGAAAAGACCAATAAAAAATCAATTTCCTCATAATGTTTTTTAAGATCCTCCGTAACTTGATCTGCTTGTTCGCTTTTACGTTTATGCGGAGGTACAATGTGTCAAGGTCGACATAATTTCGAGCCAGGTGATTGTCTATCAGATCTTTTTACTTTTTTAGGCATTTTTGTAATAATGTCTATCACACCCGAAAAACTCTCGTGAAGCCAAGAAATGTGTGCTGTTTGACAGCTCGGCTGCTTTAAGTCCTAAACACAATTGCATTCGCAGCGGAAGCGATCTAAGCGCGCGTGGGCTTAGAAGTTCGGAAATGATTGTTTTTTTGTTATTTTCTATGATATTTTGGGTTCGTTCAACTACAAATCAGCGCCAACATTCGATTAGGGCGAATCTGCTTTTGTAAACAGTGGCTTTCGTAGTCATTTTCTCTTTAACAAAAGGTCACAGATACAAATTAAGCACTCATTAAGGAAGAGGAGCTTTATCTCTATCCGCTGATATATTCAATTTGAATGAATTGTATTCAACTTCCGATAAATTAGCAGACAAAGTGTTTGTTTACAAAAGCAGATTCGTCCTAATCAAATGTAGATGCTGAAATCTTCCATGATGAGCATGATGCGCATACTGTTATAGGAGCTACCGGTGCAATCAGCTTTATCAGTTCATTATTGTTCCGCATGAGATTTTATGTGAACAGAGCTTTAAGTGCGTCGTCAAAAATCCGAAGGTAAAAAATGCTCATAACTTCATCAATTTTACTCCTATCAACTTGAAATTTTGGCACAATATTCTTGAGGTATGCATTTAATTGAAAAAAAATGCAATAAAATTCTTTTTAATGCCGTAACAACCGTAAGTTTTCAAGTTCTGCAGTTATGTATGGCAAGCGAAGTCAAATGTTTGTCACAAGCGTCAATCATAATCTTCAACTGGTAATAACCAACTGAATCTTGGAATGATTTGGCATTGTTCCATTGAGAAAAGCGGTGTTAGAATGATATCAACCCAAAAACGTCAATTCCGTTCCTACGGGCAAATATCCATCGCCCACAGTTTCAACCAATCGAAAAAATACAGGGTGATCTTAAAGCTGAGAAATCTGAAAATTCTAAAAATGAAGTGGAAATAGAAAAAAAAGGCAAAACATGGGAAGGAAACTAAAGGTGTTAAGAAAAAGTACATTTATTTGTTTATGATAACTACGGATTACCGTTAACAGGTTTTCTATTATAACATAGATAGTCACCCTAAAAATTTGTCTCAAATCGGTTGATGGTATTTCTTTTTTTCTTTTTGGAGTTTTTCTCTTTTTTTGTGGTGCAATAATCCGTGCACAATCTTTCATTTTTCCATAAGAACATGCCCTTTTTACCATAGTTTTCACTTAGTTATAGAAAATTTCAACGACATTGGCTGCCAGAGACGCTTATTAAATTATTAAATTGTCAAAGTGGACACTGTATGCTATTTTTTTCTGAATTCTTTCTTCTTTCGTGAGTATTTAAAGCTTATTGTTTTTAGAATTTGGCAATTGCTTGCTCCCAACTTAGTGTTTTAAATGCACCTCCGCAGTTGGTTATTGAGAGCATTCGATTCCAGATACCATTTTTGTATTAGTATGATTGTGTGGCAATAACAATCATATCCTTTGCCCAGGGAATCGAGAAATTTTCCTCAACGAAAAATTCCAAGACCATATATATATATATATATATATATATATATATATATATATATATATATATATATATATATATATATATATATATATATATATATATATATATATATATATATATATAAATTTAATATATAAAAATAAATTTCTCCAAATCTCAATAATACCCTAACCATGTATGAGAAAATTGAATGCTCATAAAGCGTGTCAGGAAATATGGTGTATGGTTTAACTGTCAGTGGATCCTTTCACCTTCGTGTCAACGTGCATATTGTTTACTTTTAAAATAAATTTTGGAAAGTGACGTTTCGACAACAGGAACTTTGAAATCTTATTTTTGACAAATGGTTAGAAAATCTTCATCGTTCACAGAAAACAATCGGCAAGTTTCTACAAACTAAAACGGTTCAGAGGAAGTCAACCAAGCAGAAGAAAAGGGAAACATGCAACAAACAAGATGAAAAACAAGTGGTGAAAGTAAAGAAGAGGAAACCCAACATCTTGGTCAAAGATGTTGCTAAAATAGTGGATGAAGCTAAGTCAACTGTGCAGTAAAGCCTGTCCACGTTAAACTTCGGACACCAAAATAATAGCAGCATAATAAATTTACGCATAATTCAACAAAACCGATTGAATATTTTACAATAATAGAGTTATATCTACATTAGAAACAGTTGATTAAGATCAGGTTCCATACGGTATCCTCAGATTCGCCCGCCGTGATGATTCTCCATCTTCTCTTGATATAATTGATACCATTTGCTTTCTTCTTAGTTTCGAAGAGTTTCCGCTTAACTAGAGCCCAGTACTTCTCTATTGGGCAAAGTTCTGGACAGTGTGGTGGATTGGCTGTTTTTTGCACTTATTTGACTCTTGTTCCTTATACCATTCCAGGATGAATTTCGCATAGTGACAAGAAGCCAAATCAGGCCAAAACAGAGCTGGATGATTCTGATAAACGGCAGCAACCGCTTTTGCAGACATTCTTTCTCGTACACATCCTTATTGCTAGTGCCGGTAGAGATTTTCGACCACAACTACAAATGCCTGCTAAATCAAATACTTCTTCGGGAATTTGGACACCTTCTGCTCGGTAACGGCGTTCCTTTGCATTGCGGTATAAAAAGCCACACCCGGAAGCTTTTCAAAGTCTTCGAGTACTTCGTCATTCATTATGATACAAGAAAAAGTAAACAAAAAATTTGTTTAAAGCTCAACTTTTTGCAGTGAAGTTTTGCTTGCCATCACGGTTGGGCACCTTTTGCACTTTGTACGCCTTCAGTCCTTTCCTCTGCTTTACTTTTTGTATGTATGATTTTGACTTCCAAACTTTGCGAGCCACTTTCCACAGATAGATTGGGATTTTTCTCAATAATGGGTACCACCTTCTATTTTTTCGTTTATTTTCCGTCGGCCTATTTCCTCACAACGTGGTGACAACCACCGACGCCAGGAAGACGACTCCACTACCTGGACCCTACATGTCGCACTCATCAACACCCCCCCCCCACCCCCCCCCCCCCAACAACCCCCCCCCCCACCCCCCCCCCCCCCCCCCCCCACAAAAAAAACCCCCACAAACCCAACCCAAAACAAAACCAACCCAAAAAAAACCCAAAAAACCTATAAACCCCCCCCAAACCCCCCCCCAAAAAGTTTAAAAACAAAACCCCCCAAACATATTTTCCCAAACAAACATTTTTTCCACACATTCTCCACAAAACAAACGTGAAGGCTGACTACCCAACAATCATCGGTATTGAATTAGAGCTTGTTCAAGCAAAGGAGATTGGGCAAAAGTGGGCCTGGAATGTACATCAATGAATGATATCTCATTTGAAAGGTCTCATTGCGACAAGAAAAAATTGGTATGGGGCCAAAATTATCCACCGTGGGGGAAAAAAGTTATTCCGTATATTAGAAACGGATTTAAGGTGTTTTTTGTTGTATTTTATCGTAACATGCTTAACGACACGATATTCGAAAATGGGTTGCGGAGGTGTTTGTGTGTGCGTGTGTGCGCGCGCGCGTGTGTGTGTGTGTGTGTGTGAGAGAGAGAGAGAGAGAGAGAGAGAGAGAGAGAGAGAGAGAGAGGAAGGGGGGGGGGGGGGGAGTATATTGGTTTACTTTTTGTTGTTATGTTTTCACACGTTCAACAAGCTGTTTCGTACTACAACTAGAAACCAACCTGTTTGCACCTCTATTCTTTGCGGGACGACAGGAATAATGTGTATGTATTTTTTAAATATTTTTAAATATTTTTTATGTCAGTCTATTCGTTGCTCTTGCAATACAGAAAACATGTTCTGCTTATTATGTAACTGTTCGGTACTTCGAAGACGAAGACATATGATGACTAGAGATTTCTTCGAATTACATCCTCGTGTTGCCGTTTTCATTACTGATGCAGCCACACCAAATGAGGTAAGATCAGCAGAATATTCGTTTTTATTTTAAAAGTGGCTCGCAGTAATGGGAGTGACTCTACATTTGATTTGTACAAAGAGTCATTTGAACACGACGTGACTTTTATCACTTCACCAAGTAACAAAAGACACTTCGGCTATCGGAGAATAACCCATTGTTGAACCTTTTTTTCATAGATTGTTTTTAACAACGAGGAATATGCCATGCTTGTTGGGTGAGAGCCAACCGGAATGCTCATGCAGAAAATGTACATGGTGGCAACGTGGGATTCCTAGAGATTGACGAGTATTCACGTGCACCAAGTACAACTAATCACTGCATTTTCATTGACTGTCCCAACGCAACAAGATGTCGAATTCCATCTGGGATTAAGAAGTTTTTGTTAATTCATCATTACTACTATGTTCCACAAAACGCCAGAGTGTGTCATGAGCACTTAAGAGGAAACGAATGGGAAGAGTTGTTAGATTCTCCCAATCTAATCCACGAGTTTGACAACACATATAAAAGAAATGTTTGATGTTTTTAGAGCAGCGTTGCAGAGCAACGGATTAGATTTTGAAAACATGATGGAAATGGACCCTAATGAGCTGTATTATTTGGTAGGATTTGATAGACAACAGTTTGAACAAATCCTAGAACAAATCCCGTCTCTTACCATCAGATGTAACATTCCAAGTACGGCTTTGGGCATATATCTTGTAAAACTTCGTAGTGGTGCATCAAACGAAAATCTTAGCGCATTGTTTAAAATGAGCCGAAGAAACCTTGAACGACTGCTCAATGTATCCAGAGAATGCTTATTAGACGAATTTGTACCCCAGCATCTAGGTTTCGATCATATTGACCGATAAGACGTGGTGAGAAGAAATCTTATGATCCCAGACGCAATACACGGAAACGTGGGTGTACCACCGCTAAAACGAAAAGCAATCGTCATCTGTGATGGAACATATATTTATGTACAGAAAAGCAGCAATTTTTCATTCCAGCGCAAATCATACAGTCTGCATAAGTACGATAACCTGTTGAAACCATTTTTAATCGCTTGTTGTGATGGGTACATTATAGAAGCAAACGGTCCTTATGCGGCTACCATGTCGGATGCAACTATTTTGAAAAATATGCTGCATAGTGATGTGGGGGTCCTTAATTGGTTTTTTAGGCCAAGCGATGTTTTTATTTTGGACAGAGGATTTCGGGATGTTATGGAAGATCTGACTTTGTTTGGCTATGAGGCAGTAATGCCACATTCCAAAACCAGGAACCAAGATCAACTCACAACAGAACAAGCAAATCAGTCACGGTTGGTCACTATATGCCGATGGGTGATTGAGGTAGTTAATGGGCGATTCAAGCGTGATTTTAAGTTGTTTCGCCAAAGTTACTTCAATGTAGCTATGCGGCATATGTTTTCTGATTTTAGAATTGCAGCAGCTCTCATAAATGCGTTCCATCCACCTGTTACAAACAACAATCGAGCAGCAGACTTTCTTAATATAATAAATGAAAGAGTCAATCTGCCCAATCGATTATCAGAATTTGTTATTAACAACAATTTTAACAGGCAGCGAGCAACTTTTTTGAGAATGTCAGGAGATCTTCCAGAATTTCAAGACTTTCCCGTGTTTATGGAGGATGAGCTCATATTATTTGCAATTGGTAAGATTAAATATATATAAAAAAAATGTAAGCCAAGCTATGGCCAAATCACACATTTTTTTTATCTACAGGAACATATCAACTTAAACTAGCTCGTAGCTACTACGCAGAAGACGTTAACAATGGTATTTACAGCATACATCTTAACCGAGACACAAACTGCAACGAATTAATGGAATTGGGTATTGTTGGTATGCATTTTTGGTTGCTAAGATGCAGGGTACAATCTCGACATGCTGGATCACAACAAAAAATGTTTTTGTAGAGGGAATATTAACGCATTTTTTTTTCAAATAACCGCAAACCTCTTTTTTTTTTGTTATATTAATAATAATTTAAAATTGCTTTAAGTGAACCAATAACCACAAATAACTTAACTAGCCAACGAGTTTTAGGTAGGTCAAGGCAGGGACGGATCCGCCACCTTGCCTGGCAAAAATGTATGCATGTGATTGCGCTCATACACCACCAATGGCACACAATGGGAAAGGGGTCCCCTCTTGACGACCCCCTTCCCTCTTGCCTACCACGTATTGTGGTAGTTGGGTAAGAACTTATCGGCTCGATCAGTTACCGCCTTCCACATGCCTTTTGCTCAATTTCAACTACTTCTATTCAATTTCACAACCTGCCGTGCTCTTACGGACCTATCAATACTTTCTCTTCACCTCTTTGGTTCTAGCAGAAATTGCTGTCCACTCCTAGGGTTGCATGTTGATAGAAATGATATTTCCAATTTTCAAACATTATAATTCCATTAAATATCAAAAACATCTGTCAACTGCAAATGCAATATGGACTGTGGTAGAATACACGCACACACACACACACACACACACACACACACACACACACACACACACACACACACACACACACACACACACACACACACACACACACCACACACACCCTCCGCAATCCATTTTCGAATATCGTGTCGTTAAGCATGTTACGATAAAATACAACAAAAAACACCTTAAATCCGTTTCTAATATACGGAATAACTTTTTTCCCCCACGATAGATTATTTTGGCCCCAAACCATCTTTTTTTTGTCTCGATGAGACCTTTCAAATGAGATATCATTCATTGATGTACATTCCAGGCCCACTCTCCATACATTTTTGCCCAATCTCCTTTGTTACCAACCCCTATTCCACCACCAATTTTTGTTGGTTTTTAACAAATCCCCGGTAATAAACTCTACACAACGAAGGACAAAGGAAGCCTAGAGACTAAAGGTATTGGTTTTACAAGCCAGAGTCAAATATTCGATTCCCAATACAGTCTATTCGGGTGGGTGATGGTTATTCGGGATAGTGATTATTCAGTGTAGTGTTAATTCAGGATAGTCATTTGGTCATTTGGTGTAAAGAAATATCAGGAAATGTGTCAAAGTCGTTTGAATCCTAGCCCCCCGTAGTTGTGCCAGTGGTCCAAAATATACGCATTCGAGGAGGTTTGTTCAAGGATCAGGTTGTTTACGGCAAAAACGCGGGATCCAAAGCAGTATGACCAGGTGTTGAACCAAATTCAACCGATTCGGCTGCCCATAAAAGTATTGCAACTAACTTCATGAAATGCGTGAGAAGATGTAGTGGTTAAGCCGAACGTGGCATCGACCCACTACCCCAATATGTTATTGGAAGATATGGAACGCCAGAGCATTACAAGAGCTTACTTCGATCTCGGAAGCAGTTATGTAAAGTAAACTATAAATGTCAGATTGAAGGAAAGTTGTTTTCATGTATTTATTTTTCATAGTTTTTTTCCAGCAGTATCGAAAAGCTGTCCATTTTTTAATGCAGTCGTTAGTACGTTGGCTTTAAGAAGGTGCAACTCAAAATTATTAATTTCAATTTTGGATTATTCTTTATTCTTCTTGATATTCTGAACAACTTTTCCAAAGGCTTAAATTTTCCATCTTATCATAATTACGAGAAAGAAAAAGTTGAAAGTGCTCAATTTTGCATGCTCACTTGCGCCACGTAGCGGTGGAATTCTGAACAGAACGATCCATCTGTTGAATGTCCTTGACCTTCTGAACAACTTTTCCGACGACTAGAACTTTCCATCTTAGCAGAATCACGAGATAGAACAAGTTGAAAATGCTCAATTTTAGCATGTTCACTAGCGCCACATACCGGTGGAATTCTCAACAGAACTATCCATCTGTTGAATGTCCTTGACCTTCTGAACAACTTTGCCGGAAACTAGAAATGTCTATATTATCAGAATCACGAGATAGAACAAGTTGAAAATGCTCAATTTTGCATGCTCACTAGAGCCACGTAGCGGTGAAATTCCGAATTAAACGGTCCATCTCTTGAATGTCCTTGACCTTTTGAACAACTTTGCTCAAGACCGCACCTTTGCAGATATTAATGGTCTCGAGATATATCATCATGAGTGTACCTGTATTATCCCCACTCATCCCCACACACATTCACTCCGATACTATTTTGTGTTCTGGCCTTGGGGCCCTCGCTTGCCTCTTGGACCTTGTTGGGCTATCCATTCCACTGTTCATAAAATCTTCAAAGTGTTTTTCATTGCAGTTTTTTTTTTACACGGATTTCGGAATTGCGACGGTTGTTTTTACACGGATTCCGGAATTAACGCGGTTTTTTTACACGGATTTCAGAATTACAACGGTTTTTTTACACGGTGTATTTAGTGTATTACATTCGAGGCGAGTTGAGTAATCGGTTCTCACCTATCCTAGATTCTTACTTGCCCGATGTACCTTAATAGAAGAAGTGAAACACTGAAACAGTATTACTTACGCCATGAGTATAGTAATGTTTCATTTTAAGCTTTAACAATTGTATTCTGAAGCTCCATATGATATTGCGGTTGCACTTTCGACATATTTATTGAAGTGTTTCATTATTCCTCCTTTTGTTTCAAGATTTTAAAGCTGTCTAGAGTTGTTCCTTGAGACCTGTTGATGCTAATCACTAATGCTTGAATTGTGAATATTGTGTGGCAAGCATAATTTCAGATTGGCATGCAGTACCAACTCGAAAATGTCCTCAACCGGGCCGAGAAACAAATCACTAACCTTGGAATTTTCGAACTTTGCGCTTAACTCCGTCCATTAGGGTTTGTACAGACTCTTCAGAAATCGTAGAAGCCGTCTTTGTCCAAATTTGCTGGAAGTGTTTGATGTCTTTGATTCCTTGCTTCTTTCCAGAAAGCTTCCGCTTCATCAGAGCCCACTATCTCTCGATTGGTCGTAGCTCTGGGCAATTTGGCGGGTTTGAGGTTTTTGTACAATGTTCACTTGATTTGCTTGGTACCACTCCATCACAGTTTTAGCATAGTGGCATGATGCCAAATCGGGCCAGAACAAAGGTTTTTCTTTGTGACTTTTGATGAAGGGTGGCAATCGCTTCTGCAGACACTCTTTCTGATAGATCTTCTTGTTGATTGTGCCCCTTAGTGACGAAAGATTTACTCTTTTTGCCACACGTGCAAATTGCTTGCCACACAAGGTATTTTTTGGGAAATTTCGATGCCTTCTTCGTTCTGAAATGCTCAGCTGTAGCTGTGGCCATAGCAAATTAAAAAGCCAGCACTGGAAGCTGCTTGAAATCCTCCAGGACATAAGTTTCATCGTCCATAACAACGCATGAAAACCTCGTCAAATATTCGCAGTACAAACGTCGAGCCCGTGATTTTGCTGCCAAGTTCTTTTTGTCGATGCGATTTGGAACTGTTTTTACTTTATACGACTTAAGTCCCAAACGTTGTTTTGATTTTTGGACAAAACCAGGCGACGTTCCTATTTTAAAAGCCACCGTTCGAATGGAGAGAATTGGGTTTTTCGTTAATATCTTTTTCACCTTTCGGTCCATGAAAGGATCAGTCGTCCAATGTTTTTGTCACTTCTCGGTTTCCTCTCCACCGTCAAACGTTCCGAAAATGATTTGAGCACATCGTGAACAGTGGATTTAGGCAAATCCAATGTTTTTGCAAGGTCCCGTATTGACAAGTCAGGATTTGCCGTACGCCCGTACAAAATTCGCTCGCGCACTTGTTTTTCTTTCGTCGTCATCTTGAATACTAAACATGAAATGTAAACATCAATCATAGTCTTTTTCATCAAAGACTCTCAGCTATACCACAGTGAAATTTTTCATTCCTACGTGCAATATTTCAAAAGTTACAATGATTTGAAGGTGTCCGGATTAATGTGGATACAGACCTTATTTACTTCATGGCACTTCACTTTAAAAGAGATCTACCTTTCTTCGTCGAGGCCTTTTATAAAAGTCTCATCGGAAAACATGTTGACCCGGAATATGTAGGAGGCAACTGTCTGTCACATCTGTAGCTGCGATGTTTCATTGTTGTTGACCTATTTCGGGCGATTAAATGCAGCGACTTATAGATGGCGGTAAAATATCTCTTCGTAAATGAGCAGTTGCATTCACTGATTTTCGCAATGTTGCGAGATCAACCTTCACTGTGGCTTCTGGTTTTCACCTCTTTCTTTCTTTGCCATTTTTTTTTTTTGCAACGCTGCCTTTATAGACAACAATAAATTTTTATGGCTCCAGTTTCGGGCGGAATTGCAAAACCAGAATCCAGCATGAAGGTCAGTATAACAAATCGTTGCTGGCGCCTTCGCCAGTCACCGCAGCAGCAATAAGTTGTCGCCGTCGCATAGGCAAAGGGGGATTCACATCAAGTCACTGAAACTTCTCCTTGGAAACTATCACTTCAATAGGCTTCAGATGGTGCAGACTCGGAGATAGTAGATCCATTTTTTTTCTTGAGTAGATAATCCTGTAGTTGAGAGGATGATACTAATTTATGATCTAATTTGAATATTTGTGAATGTGATTATAGTTGGCACGAGTGCAAGTTGTGCTAAAACTAGATGATTTGGGGATTCTTCTAGGCAAAAATCTGGTATGGGATTGTAACACTATAAATACATAGTCTTTTTGTTCTTAAGTTCGAAAGCCATCACACGAGATGATTAACATCAAACACACTCAATCAAAATGGAAGAAATGACATGCATCGCGGTTGATAACAGTTCTCTTACAATGTTCAAATATGGTCGATGCATGTTCATGCAATGCTCTGATAAATATCGCCAACACAACACAACCTTGCAGATTCAAGAAAAATTGATATCAAACACACCATATGCTTACAGCTCTGGAAGCTTCTAATGTCATTTATATTTATGTCAGTACATTCAGCACTGCTATTTTCGGATTTTATGTACATTTGTCTAAAGCCAACTTGACAAGACTTGACGTTTAAGAATTTTCCACACTCGTTATTTGTGTGTGTATCAATCTCCCACTGACCGGCAGTGCTTTTATGGAAGAAACTTGTCTGCATTTCTTCGCTGATTTATATGTTATCACTATATGCAAACATTTTTAGCCCTGGAGATTGAAGGTTACAGCTCTATCGAAAATCCAACGACCCATTTCAAGAATGCCTGTTCAAACACGTACATTCTGAAGTCATCTTCATATACAATAAGCCCCGCATGCAAATCTTCGCACAATGAATGGATATGTGAAGAATTTTCAGACTTCCAGATTCAAAAATAGACATTCTCTATCCAGGCGTGTACATAGTTTCAATAATTTAGAACGACCTCACCAAGTTCCTTATCTGATGCAGAAAAGCTCCTCGAGGTACAGGAGCGGAGCACTAAAAAACAAAAAAATGGTAAAAAAATACTGACACACAATCCGTCTGAAGAAACGTGACCATAACACATTTTCAAAGTGAATCGATTACATTCACTAAGTATCACGCAAAATAGACGAAGAATTTGAAATTTTACTTAGTCTTTTAATTGAATAACGAAATCCTGTTCGCTCTTTTTTCGTAAAAACGACGCCGCAAAAGAAAAACACGTCAGTTTCAAAGCACGGCTTGCTGGGGTTATTTGCTCTGTTAATAGTATTTGTCGGGGGTCAGGCGCTCTCAAAGATTCAGAAATCAACCTCACCTTAAAGTAGGAAATATATATGAGATCCACCTCAATCATGATTTTTTTTTCACGTAGATATCCTAGATCAAATCAGGGAACTAGTGTATCCACTCTTCTACAAGCCAATAAACAAATCGTGCGCCTTCAGTCAGATCGCAATCCTTGAACTCAGGAAGCATATTCCTTTCATTGCAAGCAACTTTTCACGCTTTGACCATTATCGGCCGTTTACCTGTCGTGGACCAGTTGGACTGCTCCTCCCAGATCCTAACTGGCATGATATGCTTGCTCAACTGGAACCTGCCGCAATAACGAAAAACAAAAAAAAAACGTGTAAAACTTCCGCAAACGTATGTTGGTTCTATGAACAAGCATTTCTTGGTCGAGCGATTGTGAATGGGTGTCTCGCCTTTCAATTAACACAAATTGGCGCAGAGTGGGTTTATTTTTCGACAAATTTGATTTGTATCGCCTTTCGATGACTTGAACGATCCTTTTCCCTTCGTTTATAATCTAGCAATAACCGCTTGAGCAAAGGTGGATTTGGAAACGGAATGATTTTATTGGTAGTAATAAGATGTGCAGTCAATTGGTTAACTACTTTATTTTTCTTGACAACTTTAAGCTTATTACTAACCGCAGATAAACTTACTCACTGTTTAGTACCATTTGGGCATTTCAGTTTAGTTGTTTTTGGGATAAGTTTCAAGAAATTTGCTTCTAAGACTACAAGATTTGATTATATTAACAAGGTTGGCCGCGGATTGAAATAAGTTTTGAACAAAACATTAAAATTAAGGTCAAAGCTCTAATTGTGACCAAAATTGTGTGACCAAAACAATTAAACTTCTTTCCAGTTCCAGAAGTCTCTGCGCCGTTACCGACTGTGCTGAGGGTGACCTTTACTACTTCTAGGAAGGCAATTTTGAAATTTCGAAGTTTTAGCTAATTTGATTCCTGCAGAACTCAACATTTGTTGAAAAACAAAAAAAAAACCGTTTTGCCAACAATATATAGGCCGCATTTCAATCCTGCAAGAGCATTTCCCCCCCCAACACTCCTGACAGAGAAATTCTTAGCAGCCCGAGCACATCTTGCAAAACTTTGAACCCAGCCATGGCAAAAGTCAGTCCCCGAGCCGAATCGAGCGGTATGCACAAATTATGCAAAATAAAGCCACCTTATAACGAAATGATTAACATTTTCAATGTGTCGCAACCAGATACCGCGCTGTTTCTGTCTTCAATTCAAATCTTCGAACAACACCCGCAACTGCGGCGTGGCGGCCGGCGCTTCATACTGAACGTGATTCTCCCCCCTCCTTCCCCGCTACCACCACTGCATCTGCAGCAGCAACAGTCAAACAACAGTCTCGTCACCTTCTTACCTACCTGTTGCTGTTAGTGGTCTATGATGAAGCTAATTCTTTTCCATGGAGGCAAATGTCATCGTGTCGTCTCTTCATTTTCATTTTCCATGGCAACCCCTTGTGGGTAGTTCTTTCCCAGGGGACGAATAATGCCTACTATGTAGATTCATGCCCAACCCATTCACGAGCCGGCTAATGCATCAGGTGAGCAACGTTGAAGAAGATTAACTTATAAAGAAGTTGTAGTTTGATTTAAATTTCGAATTTAATACAATTTACTGATGCTTGGCACGATTTTAAACCACTGACTGCTGCTGTTGATGCAACTGCAACTTGGCTAGCACGGGTAAAATGGTAACGATGATGGTGGTCGGTGTGGTGGCGTGGCATACTAAGCGGTGCAATTTTACGGTACTGTACACTTCACTTTTCATCCATTGTTTCAGAAGTCTTGGGTGAATTGAAGTTCTTCTTATTCATAGATTCATAGTTGGTTAGCACTGAGTAAGGTGCCGCTTGTCATCCACCGGTGTTGAGGCATCGTGGGTATAGAGGGTACATTGTGGCGACAACACAAGCCAAGGATCGTGGGACAAGTGGAATTTTCACTGCAAGTAGATTCATTAAAGGTGATCAAATAGTTTCCATTTGCGGATCTATCATTATTTCAGTTATCTTGATGTCACTGTTGAGGATTTTACCCCAATGTTTTATAGTTGTATTGCTCACTTTTCTTCCTTATCAACGAACTGTCCTGTCCTAAATTGAAATTTTTATTTGTATATATTTTATTATTTCAGTTGACATTTTGGTCATAAATTACAGTAAAATAAACAAAGTCGATCTTGGTGATTTGAAAAAAAAAAGTCTGCAGAGCTGTAGAAGTTGAACAAAAACAAATATAATAGAATCCAACCGAAGTTACACCACTTGTCATAATAATGTTAAAAATACACTTTTTAAACAAAGCTTAAGTTTTTTTTCTATCGTCAATAACTGAATTTCATACACGCATGTGAAAATGTGGCATTTGAACATCTTTTGAACATCTTTTAGGTCATACCAGATGTTTTGTAGACAAATATTATGGTCTATGGATGCTTCCAACAGCGTGCTTATAACATAATGATATCTTTTGTCCAAGTAAGCACGGTACTAAAATGAACTAACTTAAATAAATATAAACAAGATTGTTCCATAGCGAAATGATATCGTAGCTAATAGTATTTTACGCGGCTTTCAATCTTATTCCGCTCCGCATTCTTGGCAGAAGGCCTTACCTTACTACCGTTAAGAGGAGGCCCGTGAGTGAGTCGGGTATACCCTCCCAAGTAGCACCAATAACATAAATATAAAAGTTATATTTTCCATGTGTCATGCTGTAGATCTATAAAAGTGCAATTTGACTAGTTTCATGCTATTCGAATCTAGATTCACTTATTATGTCAGATATCTGTTTGATGTTTTGAGCTAGGGCATGTTTGTTTACATCTAACGTCTTGCGTGTTTGCATATTATGTTGTATAAATGTAGGAACACAAGTCTTCCGTATTTTGAGAAACAAACATATTCGTGAAATGTTAAATGCCAACACAACTAGTCAGGTATGTTTTGTTCGTGTCGTATTGAACGTCTAATGACCGTTTCTGTACTTTTAAATAAGACTTAAAACTATCAAAAATCTATTTATATCACATTCAAGTTAACCGTTGAAACATTTTGGAACCTAATTGAGTTATGCCGGTATGATGAAACAAATAATATTGCTGTAGCTTTGTACGATCGAACATTATTTGCACGGGTACAATTGCTAGTATGATGACGTATTATCAAAAACTGAAGTGTAATAGACCGGTCATCAAAGTATAGGAAATCCATTTAATTTATTTTAATTTATTTACTTTCCAACCCCTAATTCTCTTTTGTTAAAACGAGTAAATCCCTATCACATTGGCGCTGGTTTAAATAATGATAATAATAATGATGATATGGTTTAAGGGGATTCTAATAGTTCCATTTCTGACATATTGAAATGGTCGAGTGGTGAGAAGACCAATCTAGTAAGCTTAGAGCTTATGGTTCAAACTTTGTCCATGAATACCTTTTTGAAAACCGATACTGATTTGTTTTACTGAAGCCCAAGATTGTTTTGTTTATGACCATTGCCGAACTTAAATTATGTTTCATATGCTCCACCTTCTGCGCTATTTTAATTCTATAGTAGTATCCTAAATATTTTTCAATCACAGAAACGGCAACATTATTATTTGTAACATTAAAGCAAAAATGCATACAGTTAAACATTTCGTGTTACTTGGGCGTCAACCGAGTCAGAATCTTCTGATCTCGAGAGTAGGGCACAGTGCCGGTAAAGTGAAGACAACCTTAACGGACAGACCAGTTATCTTCGTGAATTTAAATTTTGAAATGACAGTATTTTCTTGACCAGAGCAACCGCTGAGTTTCGAAGTCGTTGTTTTTTGGTTCTTCGTCGTGGTTTCTTTCCCCTGTGCTGTTGTCATCCATTTTCAATTTCTCCTGGGGGGGTTATTTTGGGTATCAAATGAAGAAACAATATTGGTTTCTTTTGATGTAGAACGAGATGTGTAATTGTTTAGGCTCAGATCGATATGTTACAATTACTACAATTTGAAATAATGATAATAGAGGGCAGTAAGCAAGGGTAAGTCGCTTAGAACAGTGTGCCATCCACGATGTCTTACACACTAGACGAATATGTTTCATAACTGCGGCACTTCGATTTTCAATCCATACCACATGTGTGGCACACTGAGGCACACTTTTGACAGTTGAGCTAATAGAAATAAGAAACCAGCAACCTTGCCAATATGCATTGCCTGATTGCCAGGCTCACTGGGAAATAACAATTTGGGCTGTCAACACATCGGCACCTTCGGCACATTACGGGAACACCCAGAACAAGGCAACGCTTGTAGACATACTCAACAAAAATAGCACATGAGAAAAGTGTGCTGAGTGATCCACCCCTTGGCCCCCGCCCCAACAAAAAAACAAAATAAAAAAAAAAAAAAAAAAATTATGATTTTTATTAACACCCCCCAATTATAAAAAACCCCCCACCCCCAAAACCCTAAAAAAACAAGACCTATCCCCATAAACCATGTGTTTGTTTTTTTCTCCCCCCTTGGTTTTCCTCTTTTTAATTTTTAATATAAATAAAAATCATCCTCCCCCCCCCCTTTTTTTTTTTTTGCTTTTTATGGTTAACGATAAAAGCGGGTGTTGGTTTTTTCCCCCTCTTTGTTTTTTTTTTGACGCCGCCGCGGAGCGCCGCCGGGGTTTTTTGGCCAGGTTGGTCCCCCCCCCCTCGGGGGGGTCGCTTCCCTGGTTAGGTGGGGAGGTACCGCAGATACCGGATAACCGACCGCCACGGCTTATGGCCTTCCCAGACACCCCGTAACCAACCGCATCCTCGATTAACGAACCGTTTGTAAGTAACATGTTCTGACCTTCTTATATGGAGGCATCTTCTCCGTAGGCAGCTTTCGCCACCTCAGGATTTGCCAGTGCTCCACATAACTGCCGGATGCGCTAATCCACTTTCGGGCGTGTAGAGTCCCATGCCCGTTGCCATAGCCTAGGAAGTTGACAAAACGTGGGTATCTCTACTCCCGTTAGGTCCGGCCACCTCTCTCTTACTCTACAGACGGTAGGTCTGCACTCGAGAGTGGGGTCCCCTTGTAGTAGCCATGTCTTCGGTTACCTTACCACATTCCAACAATAGGAAAGCTATTGGTGAGGTCCGAAATGCTCCGCTACAAATCCTATAGGCCTCGTTGTATTGAGGTTCTAGGATCTTAAGCAGGGACATGCCGCCCCTGCTCCATAGCTCCGAACCATAGAGTATGCTCGGTATGATCATAGCTCGTGCAATCTTGGTCAAAGTACAGCGCGAAGCTTCAGAGAAGCGGTCGTTTAGGGACCGAAGTACGTTCAACTTAACATTGAAGTTGCATTTCACTGCCTTGGCGTGCTTCACAAACCGCAGTTTGTGATCGATCGTCACGCGAAGAAGCTTCATTTCCCGTACTTTTTTACCTCTAGCTCGTCGATACAAACGTGAGGTAGCCTTGGCCTGTGGGTCTGACCAAGCATGGTCTTAGACTACTCG
The DNA here is from genome assembly GCA_024533555.2 of Aedes koreicus. NCBI lineage: Eukaryota > Metazoa > Arthropoda > Insecta > Diptera > Culicidae > Aedes > Aedes koreicus. The sequence goes on along the minus strand of JAHHFK020002973.1, from coordinate 242,525 downwards.
GGAGAAATCATGAGGCCAACACCAGCTGCCCACCCAACCACATCATTTACTGCTTTTTGCATGCGACTTCTGACTGCCCTCGCGTATTTACCAAATACAACAAGGGTTATGTCGTCTGAGTACACGATAATGTATACATTTTCGGGGATGCGTTCAAACACTGAGTCCATCGCAATGAGAAACAGTGTGACATATATGACAGACACTTGCGGGATGCCATTCTATAGCAACTTTGATTCAGATGTTGTGCCGGCGTTCAAAACTCGAAACTTCCTATTGTGTAGGAAGTTTTCCACATAAGCCAACATTCGTCCTTGGAAGTTCCCTTTCTTGAGGGTAGTCAAGATATGAAGCCTCCATGTCATATCATATGCCTTGCACAAATCGAAAGACACTACATCAACATGTAGGTTTTCCACTTTGGCCTTCTCCACTAATTGGTCGAGCTCGGAGAAGAACGACTCCTACCCATAGTCCCATCAAAATGCGTGTTGCTGTGGGTGGATTCGCTCATGCTTCTCCAGCTCAGTTGACAGACGACGGTTAACCATCTGCTCGAGTGTTTTCCCCATGTGACTCAACAGCGTGATAGGTCTATACCCATCCGTTAGGGTCTTATCCTTCTCTGGTTTGGGAATAGGAATGACCAACCCTTCTTTCCACACGTCTGGAATCAAGCCGGATTGCCAGACTTCATTCATCGTGTCAAGAAGGGACCAACCGACCGATAAGTGGCAGTTTCCTCAGAGAGAATAGCCAATATTGTCAGACCCTGCTGCCTTGGCGACACCACGACACAGGGCCCAGTAGCGTAAGGTGTCACTACTAAGACCTTTATTGGTCTCGAACCACCATAGAAAAAAATCCTGCCTCCACAAATTCCCACATGCCAAATTTCCCAGTCAACACAGAATCGTATATGATAGCTTATATGTGTACAACGTGGAGGCCATAAACGTACTTTCGTCCATATGACTCCATGTAAACTATACGGATATCGCCTCCACTTTATACTCATATCCGCTATCATATGCGATCTCGTGTTCACTGGGTTAGTTCCATTTACTTGATAAGTTCTCGAGTTATGCAGAAATTTGTGTTTACTTTTCCTTTCAGAGAGAGGAGGGGTTATAAACAACAATAGAAACATGTTTTGCCTTCAATAACACCCACATGCCAAATTTGGTTCCGTTTTCTGGGTTAGTTCTCGAGTTATGCAGAAATTTGTGTTTCATTTGAATGGGAGCCCTTCCTTCCATATGAGGAAGGGGTCTCGAACATTCCCCGGCCCTAAGAACCCCTGCATACAAATTTTCACGCCGATCGGTTCAGTAGTTTCCGTGTCTGTAAGGGTCAGACAGACAGAAATTCATTTTTATGTTTATAGATATAAGTATTTAGTACAATGAAAAAATTGCAGGTGATTGATTAAATAACGAAAGAGAGCCTCTCATTGTTGCTTTCGACTTAATAAAAACTTCCTTTTGGTTTTTTCCTAAGTCCGAAGACCCTTGTAACTACTCAAGGCTAACTTTTGTAAAGCGCACATGTATATAGCTTATAGCTTATAGATATAAATAGCATAGCGTAGCATAGCATTAGCCGACCATACAATCTCCTGGATTGGCTGTTGTAAAGACGATGGAAGCGCCAGAAGAGCTGTCTTGGATGTGACAGACTTTTCAGTGTTGATTAGATGTCTACTTAAGAAGATGCTGAGAACTTATGCTAACTTCATAGACATCTGGAGTTTGGTTGTTTTGGATTGTTGGATGGGATTGTGCGGGAGGCTTTCCTTGGCGAGAAAACATATGTATATTTATATGTAAATAGGTCGTTGGGAGTGACGAAGCTAAGAAAGTTAATGCACTCCTTTGTTGTCCGCTTTTCTGGGCTGGAACACAGGCCTTTCCTACTTTTTGCTTGTCTGTTGGTTGGCACATGAGCACTACATAACTCTTGTTCTAGCCTAAAAAGGCTTATGGTTATAGCGCCATCACTCGTTTTCTGAAAAGAGAAGAAGGACGCACCGACACAAAGTCATAAGCCTACATACACACACATACCGTTCAAATTATAACTTTATATTTGATAGTATAGCAAAGCATATCATAGAACATTTGCGCATAGCGTGTGGGAGTCACCGAGATAAGCCTATATACTTCCACTCAAAATTTCGCCAAAAAGGTTGAGTGTCGTAGAACCGCTTCTCTCTGCATACCACGTCCTTACAGCTGTTTGAAAAATTGATAGTTGTCTTGAAATCTATTGCCGAAAGTGCTGGGAACCCAAACAATCTTCATAGACGTTCAAGAGATAAAAATGTGGCGAGTTTCAATATTTTATTTGTGGAATGGTTATACCTGTTCAATATAATTCATGTTTAATTAAAATTGATTAAAATTGAATTACTGGGCGTATTACTTACCAATATCGGGCCGGAATGGGAAAATCACGCTCATTCTCTCGATCATTCATAAATACTTTCATATATGCACACTTGTACATGTACATATATACGTACAGTGAGTAAAGTTGACCAAATAGTAGCTCAATCCCTGCACGGCTTCCGCTAGCGAGGATCAAGAAAGGGTCTCCTCCAGCAGTTGATCCTCGGCAACACTCATCACGGTGTCCAGAACCCGACAGTGCTGCACATCGTTCACGTATTCCGGGAATTTCTAGGCCGTCGGTCCGATCAGCTCTAACAGGCTCTGCTAGAAGCGGTTCGTTAGCTTTCACTGATCGAACACGTTCAGCATGTCGTCCAGCAGCTGCGACAATATTTCGTTCTCTGAGTATTTTTTATTAATATTTTTCTTTGACCATTCAATCAACGCAAGCAATACTACATTTTTCACCATTCAAGCTCGTAAAATCCAAATCACAAAATTCAACGATCGCGACTATTTTTTCACCGATCAGAATACGCCACCAGTTTGGTTGACTTCCAAAACCCTCATAACGAGATGCGAAAAACGTATATCGAATACTACACGAGAAATAAAAACAAACGTCAGGGCTGCTCACAGGCACAGCCTCCTTTTTTTCAGCTTATAGCTTGAATTGGTTAAATACACAGAAAAAAATAATGAATTTTAACAAGCGTGTAAAATTTCCCCTCGTTCGATTCCAAGCCAAAGGAAGCGGTAACAACGAAATTGTTTGCAATCTTTCATGCGCCATACAACAATGTTAGCCGTCTTCCATACAACAGACTAGATTCAGGCGTAATCTGAGTTAAATTTACTTGAAATATCTCATTAATTTCTGCCAAATCCAACATTCCCTGTATGTGCATTAGATAATGCAGAAAATTAAATGTTTATTTCTATCTGTGAATGTTGAGTTAAAACTGCGGTTAAATAGAAATTTTAGAAACTCTTTACAACCCACTACAAAAAAAATTACACTGAGAAAATTGTTTGTAATTTCTTATACACAATAATATTTAACTTTAAATTTAGTTTTTGTATTTTTTATACACAATAATCATATACACAGTAATATTTTTAAATAGAAAAATAAGAAGAAAACAAACTAAAAGTTTTTAAAGTTAGAGAAGCATCGGATTAACTTTTTTTGGGAGAGTTTTTGTTCAAGGATTTTTCAAACCAAGTACTCATCCAAAAAGTAGGTGTATTTATGTAAACGATTTAAAAAAAAAATTAAATTATAAAAATTCTGCCGGTTCAAACTTTGCAAATGCGCCATTTTCATGACTAATTCGAGATTCTCCAGTTGTAACAATGAATTTTAATAATTAAATTTTCAATTTCAAGCATAGGCCTGTTTGTCTTTAACGAAAACCTGAAATATACACTATAAAAGAGTTATGTGCTGTATTTAATGAAATCGAAGATTTTTTTATTAAATTTATAAAAAGCTTCAAATGAAAACAAAAATGAACATGAGCTTGACTGACCGCCCGAGGCTGCTATTCCATTATTTTCAGATCAGCTGTTATTACACAGAAAACCAACAGATGATGCTTTGGACAAACAAACTTCCTCAGTGTGTAAAAACTGGTGATCCCAAACTAAGGCAATACTCGCACCAGCCTTGCCCGAATACAGCTCAAATAAGACAAGGGTGGGAATGTGTTGAAGTACTCAATACTCGCTTTATTGGAAGCCGAGAACACCTCTGCTCGTTCACGAGAAATCACTTGAATTATGGGTAATAGTATTGGGTGGCAGCAGGGCTTGTTTTGGCAAACGATATGCTGAACTCACGTGACGTCTAGGAAAATATTGAATATTAGTACCAATTTCCAATTTTCACTGATTTATACTAACGGTAAGGATGCTTTTGGAGCCACTCACAAAATGGGTTTACTTGTTTCAAGATATGGTTGCAAGGCAAGTATCACGAATCAATAGTATGGATCATAATAAATAATTATCACAAAACACAAAACAAAGCATTGACCCAACCGTTCACAGCCGATGCTCGAATCGGCCTTGAAAAGATATAAGGGAACATCCGTTAATTAATTCACGCTAAAAAGTGACTATTTAGACACGACCTGAAACTCATCCATTTCCATCTAAAATATAACCAATAACAACATTTTTATAAGGCTTTCCAGACAACAAGCCATATTTGGGAACAAAGAAAAAAATATGTCCCTAACATTGAGTCCATGGTTTTCTTGATAAATCATTGTAATTTTATCTGTGTGAACTGTTAATTTATAACGTGTGACTATTTTCTGTACATCTAGGCTGCATTATTTGGTTTATCGGTTCAATTAGCCAAATTTGGATCATTCGAAGATCATGGAGATTACCTGTTCAGCTTAACCAGTAAAATCATGCTGTCTAAAAAATTAAGAAAATCGTAAATCGGTTATCTGGATTGTAACTTAATTTTGTTGATTATCGTTGAATCAATGACTTATTTGGTATATAGGCCGAATGAAGGAGCTAGGCTAACATTACATCCCCTTACCCTATTTTCTCAATTTAACTAAATCATCTGCCACATGCAGATCGCGGACGAACTATTTGGGTGTTTCAAAGAAAGTTGTGGAAAGTTTTATTTGTTTTCAGATTTTAACTAACACTTTAAAAAGACGTATTCTCATCTATATATATATAAAAATAGTCTGTCTGTCTGTCTGTCTGTCTGTCTGTCTGTCTGTCTGTCTGTCTGTCTGTCTGACCCTAATACGCTCGGAGACTACTGAACCGATCAGAGTGAAAATTTGTATGCAGGGGTTTTTGGGGCCGGAAAAGGTTCTTAAGATAGTAAGAGACCCCTCCTTCCTCTGAAAAGGGGGGCTCCCATACAAATGAAACACATATTTCTGCATAATTCGAGAATTGATCAAGCAAAGGAATCCAAATTTAGCATGCGGAAGTTTTTGGAGGCAAGAAATGTTTCTATGGTAGTCAGAGACCCCTCCCCTCTCTAAAAAGGGAGGCTCCCATACAAATGAAACAGAAGTTTCTGCATATCTCAAGAACTAATCAAGCAAATGGAACCAAATTTGGCATATGGGGTTTTCTGGTGGCGAAAAATGTTTCTATGGTGGTTTGAGACCCCTCCCCTCTCCTAGAAGGGGTGCTGTCATACAAATGAAACTGAAATTTCTTCATAACTCTAGATCTAATAAAGCAAATGGAACCAAATTTGGCTTGCGGGGATTTAAAAGGCAATAAATGTTTCTACGGTGGTTCGAGACCCCTCTTATCTCTCTGGTAGGAGGGGCGGGGCTCCCATACAAATGAAACACAAGTTTGTGCATAACTCGAGAACTAATCAAGCATATGGAACCAAATTTGGCAGGTAGATGTTTTTGAAGGCAAGAAATGTTTCTAAGTTGACTCAAGCCCCTCCCTTCTCTGAAAGGAGGGCTCATATACAAATGAAACACAAATGTCTGAATAACTCGAGAACTTATCAAGTTAATGGAACCCAATTTGGCATGTGGAGGTTTTCGAAGGCAAAAAATGATTCTATTGTTGTTTGAGACTCCTCCGCTCACTGAAAGAGGGGTCTCTCATACAAATGAAACACGAATTTCTGCATAACTCGATAAAAATTAAAGCAAATGGAACCAAATTTGGCATGTGGAGGTTTTTGAGAGAAATAAATGTTTCTAATGTGGTTTGAGACCCCTCCGCCTTCTGGAAGAGGAGACTCCCATAAAAATGAAACATAATTTTTAGCATAATTCGAGAGCCAATGAAGCAAATGAAACCAAATTTGGCATCTGGCATGTTGAGGTTTTTGGAGGCAAGAAATGTTTCTATGGCAGTTCAATACCCCTCCCCATTTTGAAGAGAGGGGGGGAAGCTCCCATACAAATAAAAAGTAAATTTCTGCATAACTCGAGAACTAATCAAGTAAATGAAACCACTTTTAGCATATGGGGGTTTTTGGAGGCTAGATTTCTATATACATAAAAATGAATTTCTGTCTGTCTGTCTGTCAGACCCTTATAGACTCGGAAAGTTCTGAACCGACCAACGTGAAAATTTATATGAAGGGGTTTTTGGGGCTGGGAAAGGTTTTTATGATTGTTTGAGACCCCTTCTCTCTCAGGAAGGGGCGCTCTCATACAAATGAGACAAATATTTCATTATAACCCGATAACTAATCAAGCAAATTGAATCAAATTTGGCATGTGGAGGGTTTTGAAGGCAAGAATGTTTCTATGGTAGTTCAAATGAAACTCAAATTTTTATTATGATCGATGAGCCCAATGTGAGACGAGAACTAATCAAACAAATGGAACCAAATTTGGCATGTGGGGGGTTTTGAAGGCAATGTTTGTATGGTGGTTTGAGAAACCAGCCCCCTCTGGAAGGGAGGGCTCCCATACAAATGAAACACACATTTCTACCAAAAATGAGAATTATCCAGGATATTCAAACACAAAACGTGTATTTCTCGGGTAAGAAGCATGTTATGATAGAAGCTAGATAGAACCCCTGTTTTTTCAGGAAAAAAGACTCATTTCGAAAAAAAACCATACACGTGCCAGGTATATTAAATTTTCCTTCATTTAGTTGCAAGCGTAGCAGCGCACGCACCGGGTTCAGCTAGTTAAAAATAAACCTAACAAAATAAGTTTTCAAAACGTTTTCATTTAATGACATAGCAAAGAAAACGAGTGGTTTTCTTTTCTGTTCGTTGAAAAACACAATGATTTTTTTTCTCAGTGCATATTTCAGCCTATCGTTCAACTGTTTCACACTATCATCAAAGAGTCTGAGTAAAAGATGTTAGAAATTGTATGTTTATTTTATAAGATTTATTGTTACAGGTAAAGATTGGGGGGGGTAAAGTAAATTTATAGATTTGGAATATTTGCAAAGTAAATCCATTGTTATATACGAAATGTTTTAAACTTGAGAGATTGGTGTTTTCGAAAATAATTTTCTTTCTTAATTCAATAATACATCTACATAACTTTTTCTTATTGTATACATTTTTTTAAACTTTTATTGGTTTTCTACAACTTCTTCTGAGATGCCATTCTTGTTAAGTAATGATATTTTGATAAAATCATGTTTAAAGCATACTCTCCTTTTTCCAAAGTTAGTCTTGAGTCTCAAGGATCTCTAGAGAGGTAAAAACAAATTTTTTCCCATACCGAAGAAATGTGCAAAGTCTCATCCAAATCTAATATGGTCAGGATGGTCATGTCAACACGTTTTCAGATTTCCAGGAGAATTGTTTTATGTTTTCGTATTAATTTTTAAGATGTGAGACTTGTTTTGTAACTTCCTATCAAGAAATCAAAGTTGTGAGATTTTTGTTTTTGAGCTATATTTTTCTAAGTTATCAAATTGTGTGCTTTCATTCAACTTTCGGTTCCAGGAGGGTCTCCGAGTATTCAGCAATTTCACTGGTGATGAAGTCCTCGTGGACGAAAACTTTTTTTTAGTTGACCAGGGCGTTAAAATGGCGCATACAGAAGTGAAAACGATGAGTAAGGTCTGTATCCGCAATAATCCGGACACCTCAAAACATAAATAAAACATACATTTCGCATTATATTTCCGTCGTAGTTGTTTATTTCAGACTCATGGGATGTGTTTTAACAATTCGTGAAGACAAAACATAGTTATTCGGTATTTGCATAAAATTTTCGAACTTTGCGCTTAACTCCGTCCATTAGGGTTTGTACAGACTCTTCAGAAATCGTAGAAGCCGTCTTTGTCCAAATTTGCTGGAAGTGTATGATGTCTTTGATTCCTTGCTTCTTTCCAGAAAGCTTCCGCTTCATCAGAGCCCAATATCTCTCGATTGGTCGTAGCTCTGGGCAATTTGGCGGGTTTGAGGTTTTTGGTACAATGTTCACTTGATTTGCTTGGTACCACTCCATCACAGTTTTAGAATAGTGGCATGATGCCAGATCGGGCCAGAACAAAGGTTTTTCTTTGTGACTTTTGATGAAGGGTAGCAATCGCTTCTGCAGACACTCTTTCTGATAGATCTCCTTGTGATTGTGCCTGTAGTGACGAAACATTTACTCTTTTTGCCACACGTGCAAATTGCTTGCCACACAAGGTATTTTTTGGGAAATTTCGATGCCTTCTTCGTTCTGAAATGCTCAGCTGTAGCATTTCTGGCCATAGCAGAATAAAAAGCCAGCCCTGGAAGCTGCTTGAAATCCCTCAGGACATAAGTTTCATCGTCCACAATAACAACGCATGAAAACTTCGTCAAATATTCGCAGTACAAACGTCGAGCCCGTGATTTTGCTGCCAAGTTCTGTTTGTCGTTGCGATTTGGAACTGTTTTTACATTATACGACTTAAGTCCCAAACGTTGTTTTGATTTTTGGACAAAAGCAGGCGACATCTCTATTTTACGAGCCACCGTTCGAATGGAGAGATTTGGGTTTTTCGTTAATATCCTTTTCACCTTTCCATGACAGGAGCAGCACGTCCAATGTTTTTGTCACTTCACACAATGTGTTTCCTCTCAACCGTCAAACGTTCCGAAAATGAGTTGAGAACATCATGAACAGTGGATTTAGGCAAATCCAATGTTTTTGCAAGGTCCCGTATTGACAAGTCAGGATTTGCCGTACGCCCGTACAAAATTCGCTCGCGCACTTGTTTTTCTTTCGTCGCCATCTTGAATACTAAACATGAAATGTAAACATCAATCATAGCCTTTTTCATCATAGACTCTCAGCTATACCACAGTGAAATTTTTCATTCCTACGTGCAATATTTCAAAAGTTACAATGCATTGAATGTGTCTGGATTAATGTGGATACAGACCTTATACTAGCACCACTTAATTAAATTAACATTAGTTGTTCTAACCGTAGTTGCAGAATAGCTTGCCAGCAAACTTCTTACTGTGGCTTTTGCTGACAGCATTTGATTCTCTTGGCGGTAATACTGCTACTAAACCTTGAGTGCTAGGGTCAGGACTGTTTATAGATGGTTGTGGAGATTTTTTATGGACGTCGAGGTAGCATTTGTGAAAATGCAAAAATTTGCATCAGTCTAGTCTACTTGATTTCCTTGAATTTGCCTATTTACATGTTTCCCATACAATAGGCTAATTCAAATCTATAATTTTAGTTCTTACCATAATCAAAATCAAATCATTGACTATCACCATAGGCAGTAGCTATTGATTATTTTTGAATAATATTTATCTCTTCCAACCAGCATAACTTCTAGCAAAGAATCAATTAAGGGTTAAAGGCTTTGGAACGAAATGAATAATCATGGTGATCGTGTTATGATAATAAGCGTCTTTTGTTGTGTCCATTTCAGATGCAAACCTATTTTTCATGAGTGATCACTTAAATTATCAGTTAGTATACTAGGTCCAATTAACAATTCAAATTGAACAGATCCTGGAAAGAGTTTCAAAATCATAGTTATTTGCATTTCTAACCTATTAACCACAATGTTGTTTTAGGTATTTAAAAATTGATTCAAGCGAAAAACAATCTACAAATTACAGCAATCAGCTTGCACGTGTTTATGTGGCCGTCAATGCTTACCGACAGCAAAAGCTGAGAATCAGGAAGCCATTATCACCATCGTTATGGTGAAGTGCACATTCTCGGTCGCAGACCGGACCGGACGGCTCATACGAGTGACAGTGTTGATCGGTCTTGGGCGTCGGTAGAGAGTGAGAGTGGCGAAACCTGTTCAATTCCATCGGGAGACCCTCTTAGCAACAAGTTGAATCCCCCACCACATGCTTTTCGCCCCCTCAGTCCTCAAACTATCTGCCACGAAGACCAGGATTTGAAGCAGGTGCCCAGAGTGAATGTGTGCGGAAAATGAGATTCAAGATCAGTTCACCTTGAAATTATTATGCTAATCAATTGGAAAGATGTATGTCGTCGCCCCGGTCCAGTGGCTGATTAGATGGCAAAAACTGTATGCCGCGTCACCAGGCAGCTCGTTGGTATTTCGAAGAAGGAATAGATAAACCAGATGCCATAAGAAATGTAGCCGAAGTTGACTGAAATGAAACCGTGCACAAATAATATCTTACATTTTCGATGATTGTTGCCACTTTGAGAAAGAGCAATGATTACTGTGCACTCTGAGAAAGTGAACAAAGGAGAAGTGTGTAGGAAAATTTGAAAGAGCAAACATATTTTGAATCCACTCACGTCCATTTGCCCCATCGAACTGGCTTCATTCGCCGAAGGAAGTTACGTGCAAAGATGTACCAAACTATAGAAAAGATTGTGTGTTTGTTTTAGCTCATTTGTGTGGCTAACTTTGTCGATGACCGAATCGATTAAATTGGTATTGCGGTGGGTGCATTGGGCATATGATTGTTATTGAAAAAAAAGCGGCATCGTAAACAGTAAAGAAACAAATAGCAAGAAGCGACGAGCCGTGTTTCCATATCGTAGTTGGGTAATGGATTGCATATGTTTACAATCGTTGTATTAAAAACACAATGTTTTTAGAGTAGATAGCACTAGAGTGTCATGACTTGTCCATATGGTCATTTAGAAGGGTAGGCGTACAAAATGGTTGTAGAGTATTACAAATTCTAAGTCTTTCTTTGATTTATTATGAAAACCCTCAGTAGCTGTGTTGTCTCCTACTTCCTTTGACCTAACTTAGAATAACCTGATATTAATCTTATCCTACCTTCCAGTCAGACCAGAGTGTCATCTGATGTACATAGAAATGATGTATGTATGAATGTATGTAATGTAGCCACCATCCCTTCTAAGACCTTGTCATTATCACAAAAGTTCAACTCAGTGGACGCAGTGGTCCTACGCCCCAACAAAAAAAAAGACCTTGTCATGTATGCAGTTCCACTTAATAGCAAGATCAAATTGAGTTACCAGTTTGTATTCACAGTAACGCTGTATGAAGGGCCAAAAACGGTGGGGCGGACCCGTAAGCAGATACACTTACACGAAACCCGCGGGAACATAAGCTTCTCCTTCCAACGATACGATCCAACAAATTGAATAACTTAATTCGCAATACTTATTAAGCTTTCTACAGGATGGTTTGTTAAGAAGGGCGCGTCACTCTCACTGAAATTGTTGGAGTAGAATTCGCAGCATCGCCATCGAATCGGTAGGATAAATAAAATGATACAGTTTGTTCCCTCCTAGACGCCGGTTGTCATACCACTCCATGGTCCAATTCCAGCTTGAGTGATACCCTGATGCTCCCTATCTTCCCAATAAATATTTATAGTCATATAGTAGTATATATTAAATGAATATAATAATGATATATAATATAGTGAATGATATTATAATGATAATAACAATTCCATTTCAAATTACAAGTCTACAGATTCTTGTCGTGCTGCAATTGTAGAAGGACTTACGTATTGTGAACCTGGAAGTTAAGATATTGCAGCTACGTACAAAATGATTTGAGAATTATTTGACAATTTGAATTCCATGGATGATCTGAAATCTGAAAGTCACCTTCGTGGGATCAGAGAAAGAGCAGCAGGCGCTTCTGGACGCATTCCTCTACATTTAAATATTTGGCCGTTGATGGTGCCGGTCGTTAAGGACGGCTTGCTGACCTTGCCACACCCACAGATTGCCGGCCACACCAAGTACTTTTTGGTAAATTTGTCGACCTTCTTCTTCCGGAACTTCTCCGGAACATCCAGGCGGGACATGTCGACGAAAAACTCCAGGCCGGGGATCTGCTTGACGTCCGCTTTATGTACGTCTAGTCGTCCATTATAATGCATTTCGGCTGCTCCAACCACACGCAGTACAGCTTCCTGGCGCGGGATTTGGCCACCGTATTCCGTTTATCGGTTCGGTTAGGCACCTTCCATTAATTGAAGACATGAACTCTGGCCCGCTTGATTGTCTGCTGGACGAACCAGATTTCCTTGGGCAAACATACTTTTGCATATAAAAAGTATTAAACGATCCTTAAAAAATTGAAAATCGTGCCATGAAAAACGCATACTTGACTCATAAGACTGTGGTGAATATCCATAAAAAAATAGAAATGATCCATAAAATCCATCACTCTAATCCATACTTTAAATTAAATGTAGCAATAAAATGTCAAAAATGTACCGTTTTTTATCTAGTGCACGATCGTTTAAATTGTACGGATTACTCAAAGACATATTGCAAATGATCCATAAAAGGTTCGATAACTTTCCTTAAACTTGTTAAATTGATCGATAGAATGTTACTTTGGTGCAATAAAATATATTCGCATGTTCCATAAAGTATTTGAAATTTTCCATAAATAAATTGCGTAGATTAGATTCCAGGCAAACGACTGATTCAAGCATTTGCCCGGTATAAGGCAAACGGAGGATGTTTTTTGTTGTTAAGTCCGACAAGCGATAGCGAGTTTTACAGCAAGCGTCTGCCTGGCATAATTTGAATTAAATTTTCTGAAACAACCGTTTAATCAAGTCATAAATTTTACCTGTAGTTCTTTATGTGCAGGAAAGATCTTCACCAAATTTTTTGACAAACATGTGTCGCAGTTGAGGGAAGATTAAATAATGTTGAGTGCACAAGTTGATTTGTTATTAATCATTTTTTGAAAATTATGTTTGTTATACAAACTATTAGAGATCATTGGCAATATATTCATGGAACATTTTCTATAATTTATGGATGATCTGCACATATGTTAGAGCAGACATGTTCCATTCTGTGTATCAATTTTGCAATTTTGAGGAAAGTTATTGACATTCTATTGCTTAATTTTTTTTTAAAAGTATGGATCAAATTGATGAATTTTCGGGATCATTTCTATTTTTTTTGTGAATTTCATATGGGAGTCATATGGGTAAAAAATGCGTTTTTTATAGAACGACAACGAGAAAAATCAATTATACCACGTCATCTGCAGGTGGCCACCCGCAACGACGAGGAGCTGAACCAAGAATACCAAGAAGAAAGCCCAAGTTCAATCGCGAACTGTTTCTCCCCCGTCAACGAAATCCGTCCTTTTCAGGACGACCAAATCAATTTTTTCAGGGCCACCAAATGCTATCTAAAGAGTTTACTATAGAATTTTCTTACATATTTACTTCCTAAAGCTGGTCTAACGTTCCATAAGCACTTTTTCGACCTAGACGTCTATCGGCAATAATAGACTTTGAATTCACAAACAGACCACAACTATCTACAACGCAATAAGTATAATGATCTCCAGGTGGTCGATCATATTTACAGGATGTGTTCTTATGGTGCATTCTCGCTCTACCATCTTGGAAGGCAAACAGTTCCAGCAGCAAGATTTGGAAGAAGAAAACCTATAGCACCACATCTACCGGGTGCTGAAGCATTTTAACCCGATACTGTCGTTTCCTCCAAAGCGAAAAGCATTATGAACAGTTTCGTCTATGATATTTCCGGGCGGATTGAAAGCGTAGCTTCCCGACTAACTTAAATCAATTGGCGGATGGCCCTGACGTCTCTGGAAAGTAAAAGGGAATTAGATTGCTGCGTAGTCCTACGTCACCTTTGCGCACAACCCCATTGCACAGTGGGGAAAAAAGTACATGAATCGCGAAAGAATCCGATAATTCAGCTCCAAGTAGCACAAGGTTAGTGAACATTAGCATTTTTTATGTGAAAATTCCTGGGAAATTTAATGAAAGGGGTCCCACTTGCCGCAAAATTCAGTGGACGGAGATATTGGGCTTATTTTATCCCGATACCTCCGTATTTTCGAATAATCTATGTAATCTATGCTTGGAGGGGTCTGCGGTTGTCAAAATAGGCCTGTTCTTATGTAAAATTTTCCTAAAAATCGAATGGAAGTAGCTGCAGCCACCGTTTTTGTCATTCTACAACTGTTTGATTTTATTGTTGCCCAACTTTTTAGATGAAAGAGCCAGACTGCTGATGAGCCGGATGTTACTTATCAAATCCACGTCAACCCCAAAAATTTCAGCAAACTTTCGAGGTTGCGCAAGTAGCCTCCTCGCCATGTTGCCATTATTGGAGCTTCCGCAACCCCCAACTTTGGGGCGATTAACGTTCAGTTTGAAGTGAGCTTCAAGCTCATCTGCAATTCGGCGTGCTTCCTTCTTCTAACTTCTGGGTGGGACATGGCTGGATCGTTAGGAACAGCTTTCTTAGCAAAATTTTATATGAGGCCTTCTGCCAAGTTCAATCTTGAATGAAAGAAGGGTGGTCCGATTCGTTCATCATCTTTCAGAGATATTGGACATGCTTTAGTGTTTCGGTTTCCTAAAATGGCGTTTGCCGCCTTGCCATCTATCATCGAATAGACTGCTCTGATCTTCACTCGCAAAGTCACGTTTCCAGCGTCGAAGATGATGGGTGAGGCATTCAGTTCATCCACCGCCTTAAAAAACTGGTCGAGAAGCTTTAATGTGATTTCATCCGTTTCCTTTGTCCAGTGCATAGATCGAACGCGACAAAACATGTCGGATTGGGGATTTGGATTTAAGTAGATTTCATGACCACTTTCCGATACCAGTTTCAAGGACATAAAATGCTCCGTCAATAAGGAATCATCTTTCTCTAGAAACTTAGCCTGGTTATAGTGGCTAAAGCCAGTTGCAGAGTCAGGTGCAGCAGCCACATGCATGACACAATCAATGATCCCACTTAAAGCTATTTCATTGAGATTGTCCCGTACGTCCTCCAACTCCATAATCCGCATAACATCGTTCGATATCATATCCCAAACCGAAACATTCGAAGACAAATATCCTCCGTCATGATTGGGTTCTGTAAATTTCTGAAGTATGCTATTACGGTGAGCTATCATATCTGCCCATGGAACAAATGCCTTCTGCTTCAGTTCCTTCCGCATGAATGTGGTCATTCTGGTATATTTGCTCTTTGTTAATCCCAATCTTGTTTTCATCATCAAAGATAATTCCGATGAAGGCCCTTTCGGATTTTGCTTATGTTTTGACGCTCTTAGTACCTTGCTTGCCCACGCTTCTCCTTTTCTCAACTTTCTCAAAAATCTAGTCATATTGGGACATCCGGCTTTACGTGTTGCTGTTTCCGCTGCACGTAAAAGTTCTTCGACGCAGCGGCCACGAGCCAAGTCTTGGCAATACTTGACTTAAGTGTGTTCAGCCAACTGTTGGAATGACAGCGACTTTCTACCACGATTTTGGGATAACGGTGATGTCCGTAATGCATGAGTTTCATGAAAATTAAATTAAGTTGGGACTAATGATACCTAAGGCGTTGCAGATACATATTAACAGCAATAATAACAATTATGTTTCTTGTTTATTTAATTGGCAGTAGTACGGCAGAGAATTTCAAAAAAAAATCTCAGTTACCTGAAACGCCATTCGTTCGAAGAATCTATTCTTACTTCAAACATTCCTCCAATAATTTTGGAATGTGTGTATCCAAGTGTCCACACTCCTTTCAACAACATCTTCTTCTACTTTAAGATTCTGCCGAACAAAATCCAAAACATGCTGTTTCTTCCAGCTTTTCAAATAAATTTCTGTAACTTTCTGATTTGAAAACATTTTGAATCGAAAAACACAGAAAATTTGACAGATTTTTTTCATTAGTGTGCATTCAATAGCGGAGACAAAATGTCAGAAAAACACAGAAAATTTGACCAATTTGTTTCATTAGTGTGCGTGTAATAGCGGAAACAAAATGTCAGTCATAATAATAAAAAGTACGCGTAGGATTGGACGGTAAAATCAGAGATATCTCCGTTACCCGACCCGTGTGATGGCTGCAACCTCCATTCGATTCCTAGGGAAATTCTACATAAGAATAAGCCTATTTTGTCTACCACAGACCCCGCCGAGCATAGATTTTTGAGCAATATTCGAAAATGCGGGGAATTGGGGCAAAATAAGCCCAATATCTCTGTTTCCCGACTCGTGCGGTGGCTTCAACCACCTCAACCATCCCTTCTAGGGAAATTCTACATAAGAATAGGCCTATTTTGACAACCGCAGACCCCTTCAAGCATAGATTACATAGATTATTCGAAAATACGAGGGAATCGGGGTAAAATAAGCCCAATATCTCCGTCCACTGAATTTTGCGGCAAGTGGGACCCCTTCCATTCGATTTCCCAGAAATTTTCACACAAAAAATGCTATTGTTCACTAACCTTGTGCTACTTGGAGCTGAATTATCGGATTCTTTCACGATTCATGTTCTTTTTTCCCACTGTGCATTGGGCTGTACCTTGAAGTTTTATTGCGTGAATTACAATAATTCCCGCCTACTCCAGCAGCAATACCAACATGTACGGGAACGATACAAGAGGAGCATCGATTGGTGGTCCTCACGAAACTCATTTCGTGCATTCTACAAAATGGTGTAATGATAGCATTCAAGCAGATAACAAGCAATATGAATGTTTCATACAATTTACGGGACATTTTTTCTATGAACAAAATCCATGTTTACGAAATACACGAAAGTGAGTTAACGAAAAAGTATTTTCAGTGTGGACATTAAAGTGATAATTAATTGCGAGTTTGAATATTTGGTACTGCTATGCATATTCATTATCTTCTTCTAGCAATAAACTTCGGTTTTAAGTACTACAAATAAAAATAAATAAATAGAATACAATTTTTCCCAATTACTGATTATCAAACCAATTGAAATCCAAAGCTGATTACGGACCCTATTCAAATGTTCATTAATATTTGTTTTCATTCTCTAGAAGAGTTTCATTTCGAATAGTTGAAGTGTTTGATTTGAAATAAATCACTTGATCCTCTTTGAATTTATACGAAGCTAATCTTATTAATCTAATCCAACACAAACGCAGCCAATACGAGAAAGCATCCTGGAAATAATTGGGTTAGATGACGTCCAATTATTTTTTTTTGTCAATATTGATGCTTGCAGCACATCAAAGACATGATACAAGCGTCAAAGCGGCAAGGCCTACTGCGTTGCATTAACCGCAAAGATGGTTCTGTAAAATGAGTAGGGTTCAAATTAATATATTTGAACCACAACGCATTGGAGAATATACAGGGAAGGAAGGATGCGTGGACATACCGTACCATACCATGTCAAGCGAAATGTATACTTACATTCACATATATATAATATAATGGTAGGATCTCACCCAATTACTATCCAAAGCTTGTAGTGATCCTATGATGTGTTGATGATTTTGTTGATTGCATCCGGCATACGCCCTTCGTAGGGTTTTGGGAGTCATCTTTGCTGCTCAATGTTTCGTGATGTGAAGAAGCTAGTTCCTTTTTTTTTGTGTGTTGAGCATTGAGAACAACATTGAGAAGAACATTAAGAGAAAACAACGAGCTCCTCGGGGTGGCTGAGGCCAGGGCCAGTAACGAATGAACTGCCGAGGCGGTTGTGGAATCGATAAACTTCCGGAACTTCCGTCGGGCATGATAAGCGATGTGTTGAAGTTGCTCATCACTCGGAAAACAGGTCCGAGATGAATCACACTCAAAATCTGGTACTTCCAACTTTAGGCCATAAATTATTCAATCGCACTATCACGCAACAAAACGCAATGTGACCATGACGATCTCTTCTGGACGATCATTTTGACGTACTTCAATTATTTTTTCTTTCTTTGTTCAATTATCATCCACGAAGTTTGATTCACCTCTAATAGATCCGGTTCGACATAGTAGCACAGGACAAGGGCACTTCACGTCCGGAAACCCTTTTTCTCCCACTGGACACTTGCATCGCACCAATCTCTCCTCCGACATCAAAAGATTTTACCAAATTATTATTTAGTACGTTTAGCTCATATGTTTTTATGGTGTTCATTAGTATTTTGCCACAACATTCTCTAACATACGCGACGATAACTTTTTACGCACTCGTACCGATTGATAATTTATGTGTAATGGAGCAACAAAAACTAAAACTTGAAAATCACAATCGCGGAAAACTGAAAAAAAACGTGACAGCACACGAAAATCAAACCGTTCGGTGGCAGAGCTTACTGTGATCTCTCTTTGAATTTATACGAAGCTAAATACGAAGCATAAATGATATACAAACTTAGTATTTCTCGAAATCAAAACTAATAACACCACACACAGGTGCATAGATCTCAAACAATTGAAAAATAAAATACGAATTTAATTGCCCGCTGCACACTAGTTCACTGAAGATGTGATCTATTGATTGACAACAAGAATCACATTGCAAGTGAAAAGCTATATTCTCATTTCAACACAATTATAACTTCATCAGAGCGGCATGACATCACCAGATAAGAGACAAAAAAAAACTACAGGATATCTTTTCAGAAAACACCCCGTACCCGTTTTGTGTTGGTTCATCTACCCAATACGCTGTGGTCACGGTCATCTGTCCAAACACTGATATTCAATCACATCGGCACGAATAGTACATCCGCCAAAACAAAAATCCGGAATAAATGCCAATAAAACAAGTTGACAAATGCTTCAGGCGGCAGATTTTGAAGTTACCCTGCGACATTAAAAAAAATGATTAGTTTGATACCGGATTCAACACGCATGAGGTCCAAAACAAACCCCAC
Source organism: Aedes koreicus (assembly GCA_024533555.2). Lineage (NCBI taxonomy): Eukaryota > Metazoa > Arthropoda > Insecta > Diptera > Culicidae > Aedes > Aedes koreicus. The sequence continues at coordinate 223,566 of JAHHFK020002973.1, read as the reverse complement.
GCTTAGCAAACATACTGAGGAAGCAATTATTGAACATTCTTGATCGAATCTCTGGTGAAGTTGTTTGCGCCACTTTCCAGTAGGGCTGGTATTCTAAGTAAACAGAAGTGTACAATGCTTGTACAAACTTTGTGATCACTCAACGCGCCATCAGTAATTTCTCCTCTTTTTCCGCAATTACACTCCTGAGTGCAGGAGCACTCAACAGACTATCGCTATCACCTTCATTCATGCAGCCATATGTTGTCTATGCACTTCAACAGCCCCCAAACGCATTCGAACTCACTCTCCGAGTTCCAACCGGCACTCGTGCATGTGTTACCTCCCCTTCTCAAGGGAGCCCAGACAGCGCCGAGACAGAGTGGGCTCCAAAATTGCGCGCCATATAAAAGCGTGATTCTCGCCGGACGCTCTCTTGCGTTTACTAAAGAAGTTCGGCGCCGATTCGAACGCCGCTAGCAGTGTGGAACTGCACTAACTGAGACAGTCGCAATCTTTTTCCTTCTGATTGCACCGACTGTATGTGAGAGCTGTGATTCGCCCTCACCACCAGACAAGCCACTCCGCTCACGGATTTCACTCACCGCGTACCGAAGCCGAACAACCCCCGAAGAACCGCGCGGTTGATCCAAAAAGGCAGCCCTAGTTGCCGATCAGTGCCAGTGTGCTTTCAGTGTGATTCAGTGCCTCAACAACGTCTTCACCAGCATCACGCTCTCCAAGAGGAGACAGAACGATACGCTTGGAGACGGCGACGCTCCTTACAGTCAAGAAAAGGATATTTTCCCATCTCGAACCAACGACCAGTGTGTGAACGGTTTCAAACGCCCCACAGCTACCGAGTGAATGTGTGTTTAAGTGTTCGGTGATCGCGAAGATTGCGGGATTCCGGGAGGTTTATTTTTCCTGTTTCGAAGATTTGAACCATAGAAAATAAGAACAACCGGACTGGGAAGATCGACGAGAAGTTTTGGTTCGTGGATTTTTCTCGTAGTGTTAAGGTTGTTGCTGGTTTTCCGGGCCAGTCCCGTGTTTGAAATTCTTCGCGAGCTGTGCAGTGAACATTAATTAGCCAGCACGGTAGCAAACACACTCGTGCACATCCAGCGGTGGAAAATATGGTGAAATTTTTTGCCTTAATAGGCGTCCTGGCCCTTGTGGCTTCGGGTGAGTACGGGGATCCACTTTGAGGCGGGTGCGTGTGTGAATGGAATGTTTGCGGGCGTTTGCGGCGTTATGTAATTTGTGTGGCCGGGAATGCGAGATAGCTCGGTGGTTGCATCACGCGCAGTGGTGACGCGAGAATTAGGTGCGGGAATGCAGATGGTGACATCAACGGGTTGGCAAACGGTGAACTTTAAAATTTTGATTTTTGATTTAGACATTAGATGTGTATCACGAGAAACATAATCCGCATACCTAACGAATGAATTAAGTTTCGCTATGTTATGCATTGTTATTTTTTTTAATATAATACTATAATCTCAACAATCCTATGTGAATTGAGTATTTAATGTAGACATCTTGGATTTTTTTTTTGAATAAAGTTGACAAGTTTTTAATTTTTAAAACTTAGGATGGATGGCATTAAACTTGATTATGACTCGAAAAATTTAATTTGATTCTATTCGAAGAGATTATGCTGTTCCAATCCTTTATTAAATGGCGTTGGTATGGCGTCATTTTCAATGCTTCAGCTGAACTGAATTGAAGAAAAATATAAGAATAATTTTGGAAATAAAAACTTGAAATACTAATCTAATACGTGAAAAATATCGGATCTTGTTTTTAGACTTTAAGATGGTCAAGTGATGATTGCTTATGGAATTCATTTTCTTTTACTGCTAACCCTTCCTAACCCTTCCTTCCCTTCCTATGTAAGTTTAGTTTAAGTTCCTTAGAAAGTTGGGCGATGCAATGTTCTTGTTAAAATTATTTATTCTTTCACTATAGAGGTTTTCAGCCTTTTGTTGATTCATCGCCCATAAAGGCTTCCTCCATATAGATTCGGACGCGTGATTTTGGCATGAGTGATATCGATGCTGAAAACTGCGTAGAGGTCATCTCTTAAATTTTCGTTCATTACCTTCTATCTCATGCTGCTTATTTCATTCGACAAAGGTATTGAAAATAACCAGTTAATTCTAAAGTTGAATTGATTATATGTCTCATATCTTAATAATCAAACAACAACGATAATTATTATAAAGACTTATCAAAAAAGACAGTCGATTATCCTTACCTCTCCATTATTGAGTAGAAAATTAAAAAAGATTAGAGATTACTGTCTAACTTTTCATAAAAAGAAAACTGATAGGATGATTCAGTTCAGGAACGTCTAGAAAGTGAGCGATAACCATATCTGACAAAGTTAACATACTCAGTTTTGTTAACCATCCTAATTTCATTAAACTAGCATACTACCTCATTTAGCAGAAAATAATCTTAATTCTCTTTTATGAGACCCAATATATTTGCATATTTATCCTTTGCTTTTATTTTGTCTAATGAAAAACCTGCACAACAATTCAACAATATACGGACATTATTGGAACTGCTGTAACTTAAGTATCATTTGTAAAAATCACATTATTTATAACTTAAGCCGTATACGGTTATGACCGAAATTCGTAAGAATTTCGAGTGTCCAAAGTTATGTATCTCAATCATTTCGAAAGAAACGATGCTTCAAATGTTCCCATCATCTTCATAATGAATGTCCACACTTTAGTGCAATAAAACAATTGAGTTTGTTTTCAATAAAAGAGCTGATGGCATTGAGTCATTATATGACGATGTATGTTTTCGACTTATACCATGAGACGTTTTGGATTTGATTTTTCAATAATTTTTCCATCAACTGTTTTGCAAATCAAATCGGTTCTTATATTTTCTCTCACAAAATGTACGAAGGTTGAGATTTCATTGTTTTAATTAAACTTAAAATGTATATGAGTATTTTTTTTTTCACGAAGTAGCCATTTATTTTTCGAGCAAAATTTATTTTTCGAGGCATGAGCTGAAACCAAGCATAATTCGGAGTTCTCAATCGTCGTGAGCAATCAATAGCATATTTTTTTTTAATTTCACGTTATTTTTCATCAAATATTTGAAAAACCATATACAGTGATGTACAATACAATAAGACCAAACCCCGATTATCATACAAAACGGTAATGTTTGAAGGATTATCTTTCATTTCCCCGCAAAGTAATTTAGCTGGAATTTTGGAAACAGCCTAAAAATAACCTGAACTTTTATCTGTAAGAAATCCATATTTATTCAGCCATCACTTGAGAAGTTGCAGACACCACAACAAAATAATAAAACCACTTTTGGATTTCCATAGTTTCGGCCGTGTTGATGAATTTTAATTATGATCTATAGTATACTGATGTTAAAATTATTCCTGCATCAAAAATAAAAATTCAGACCCTCAAATGTGAGCACTATTTATTAAACCAAAAGGTGGTTTTATTGTTTTATCGTAGGTGGTGTCAATAACTTTTAAAGTGGTGAATGAAAAATTATGGATTTAATACAGATAAAAATTCAGGCTATTTCTAGACTAATTTCGATATATCAGCTCAATTAAACACAAGCCCCCAAATACGACCATTTTGTTTAAAAATCAAGCTTGGTCTAATTGTATTAGGCGTCACTGTTCTTCAAATATTTAATCAACAATTACGTGACATTTGAAAAAAAAAAATGCGTCCCTGAATATGCATTGGAAAAAAATGAGCAGGGCCGTTATAAATTTTCTGACAGGTGCATTTTAAGCCAATCATTCAATCAAAAATATGATCCCGTTTAAAATGATGATATTTTATAGAAATGTATCAAATTTTTGTTAGTTTTGGATTCATTAAAATTGACTAGGGATTTAAAAACTATCAGTGCTAATCAAAAGTTAATGCACTGATCAAACAGAGCAGTTATTACCCTATCCTTATGGCATTTCACTTGTGGATAAATATTACAACAAGTTGTAACTAAGTACCCAAGTAACATTGCCAAGACCATCCTGCTTTATTAAGTTTTATTAAAGTTTTATGAAAGCCACTTGAAATCAATTTGGTTTTAAAATGGCACCAAGAGGAGCCAATAGGTTTCATATTTTAATCAAGTTTATAACAACCTACAAAGCTTCAACGATCTTTAAACCTTGTTTTCTCAAATTCCTTTAACTCCTATCGCTGGTTTTATAATTGAAATAAAGCTCGTAAAATGCTGTATTGAAATCCCGACCAGAAGGGTATTACAGAAAAATAACAAAATTATAACAAACCTTGTTACGAATAACTGATTATGATATAAATTTGTTATAGACAATTTCATCTGGATAATTGTATAATTGTGGGAGGCCAATCGGCGTAGAGAAATAAATTAAAGAAATAAATAATTAATATCTAAATCATAGTTTGCTATAATGTTGTAACCTCTTGAGGATTTTTTGTTACTATTTCTGTTATTTTAACTACATCCTCGATCTAAATTCTATCAACCTCTGTTATAAAAACAGCGTAACTGAATAACAAAACTTGAAATAATTTTGTTGTTTCTTTCTGGTCGGGATGCCCTTTTAGGACTCATTCATATTATCTTATTATGGTCAGTTGAAAGAGCATGTTAGAACCATTTTGCCTCCAGTAAATGCATTAAACGGCAAATTGGTTTTATAGTAGTCATTGTGAAGATAAACTGTTTTTTTTTTTGTCAAAACGGTGATTTTTTTCCAATCGCCTTATTGAAATATAAGAAATAATTGAAATGTGGATACATAAATCCACCAAATTTAACTTGTAATGCAAATGAACAGTAGATCGAAGATCAATTTCAGCATTCTTTGAGCCAACCTTATTAAATTCCATAAATTTTTAGGAAATTCATGATTATTTTTTGGAATATATTTGTTCTAATTTTGTTATTGTGGTTGTAAACTCGAAAAATTTCCAAGGCACATTAATGTTTGGCTCTTATCGTTTGAATTTTTTTTTCATGAAGGTTTACTGGGGGGACTCTGAAGAGAGTAGAAACCTCTACGCCAGGCCTTTGATGACATCTTTGCGTAAATCCTTTCGAATCATTTTGCCAGCCGTACACGGAACATGTCGTTCAAGATACGCTGTTGCAAATGACTCGGAATGAGCCACGTTTGGGAATTCTGAGTCCTTTCGTCTGTGTTTTTCAATTCTCTCTTTGTTAGTCAGTGTTACGTTTGCAAGTTTAATACGGCGTTTCATAATTTTCTCAGTGTTTTGTAGTTCAGTTCGTAAAGTGTATCATTATGTGCTATAAGAGTTTCCCGAAGCAGTTTTATCGAACTAAAAATAAGAAGCTATTGCATTGTTTCTTGTGCGTTAGAATGATATAACTTAATTTCCTTTTGAAGCATTTCACCAGCCGTGCAAGGATCATGTCGTCCATAGAGACGCTGTTGACACTGCCTCAAAAGATGGTACATTCTCAAGTTTGCTTCCCCTTTCTCTCAGTCATGTTCATGTCTACTGTTTTGCATGGTGTCGTTTCTTCAGTTTTTTGTAGTTTAGTTCATCATGTATGTGCTTTGAAAGTCTTTTAGAGCAGTTTTTTCGAATCAAAAATAAGTTGTCATTATGTTGTCGAGATATTTGAATTCTACCAGTTTTAGTAATGTCTGATGTTACAAGTCTCAGTAGTCCCAACAGTATCATTTTTATGGTTTACTGATGGGACTCCTGAGAGAGAAGTTTCCTTTAAAAGAGTTTGTGAGGTTTCTGCGTCTCTTTATGTAATTTAATTACTCAGTCAGTGTTACGTTTACAAGTTCAAGTGAGACAGTTTTATAAGAAGGGAAAAAAATGAACGATCTCACCGATGTTTTGTTTCTTCATTCTTCTGTACGGTTTGTTCCCTTGCTTTTGTGTTGTTGTGTTGGTTGTGTGTTGGTTGTGTGTTAGATTGGTCTGCCTCGACGTATGCTGATTTCTAGGATCTTCAGATAGTTCCAATTCCAATTTGGCCATTTCGTCCATTACCGATGTGTACTCAACTGCATTTGTCTTTAAAACTTCGTTGCTAGAATAATATAAGCAAAATCGCTTCACCGTAAAAGACCTCGATCCAAGTTTAGTATCTAGAGTTACCAATCCTATTTTCATCTCATCACCCTTTGATTCGTGCTACTCGAAAACAAAAGATTGACGCATAACCATCTGATTTCTAACTATTTATTTCTTGTTAATTTTATTTATTTTTATTTGTTGTTGCAGCCATGCAAACTCAATAACAGAAGGAATCGATTGATTCATACGTCAAACCCACATTTCCGATCAGTATGAATAATGGATCATTAGATGAATAATGGAACAGCTCCCTTATGTGGTCATGCCTTCCAAAAGTGTGCTGATTTATGATAATAAACTATTTCAGCTTTTTAACTGAGTTTATATGATCAAAAACAACATTTCAACTATTTGCAACTACTTGACTTAACCATTGATAACCATTTCCAAATAATAATGTTCATCGGTAAGAACTATTGGAGAAATTTCAGAAGTACTTTTGAGCTGCTTTACCACTGCTCTGGCAACACTAGTGTGTTTCTTTCCAAAATGGTAAAGAACCAGACCAGCCCTGGGACCTGTAGTTGAAGTTAAACTACCTCAAGGTTTTGCCAGTCCCCAGGGGGCTCTTATCGTGTAAATATTCACCATAAAAATGATTGCGCATATGATTTGGAACTCAATTTGTTTTGGACATTTTGCTGATATTATTCACTGCTAAATGAATCAGAACTTCAGAAAATCGAACAAAGCAGAACAAAAAAAACCAACCACGATAACACAGTGAAGTTTGGCAGCCGTGGCCATTTGGCCGTATGCTGGTTTTCATGACAGCCATTAGGTTTTATTACGGTTCTCAAGGGTCATAACACCTTTCACTAGAACGTTTTCAAAATATTGATGGTTTTATAAAGGTTTTATTAACTTGTTTTCACAACCGTCTATCGAGTGATCCACTTTGTACAAATTTAGGCTTTAAAGAAGCATATAGGAAGTAGTGGTAGACAAAACAGTTTTGAATGTAGTTTTTTCAACAAAGCCGAGAGGAGTGCTATACGGCTGAAACAAAACTAAAATTGTTACTTGGGTAGTGTGGACAAGGAAAAGTAATCGAATTTGGTTAGTTTATAAACACAGATTAAGCGCACGAATTGTCTCTTTTGAAAGTTTGATTCATTTTCCAATTACTTTCGAATTGCAGTCAAAATGATCATAACGTGAACTAATTTTTTTGATCGTTTTCTTTATGGCTACAATTTTTGTTAAAGACATTTCGGCACCAACAAACTCATCAGTTGATTGTGAGAATGTTCAGTGGTGCTCTCCTAAATAACTTCAAATAATTAGCTGCAGTAAAATAAATAGTGATCCAGATATTAAATGACTCGAGCCTTATCATCAAGCAGTTCGTTCAGTTTTAGCATTCTACTTGCCAACAGCAATATAAATTTCCACAACCAGAATTTCACTATTGAACGAAAACATAGAATATTTTCGTTCAATAGTTGGTTTTGAATTTTCGAAAGCCAACTATGGTAAATTGTCTATTAACAGTCGCAAACAGTCGTCATCATTTTCAAATGAGTGTCATCATCATCACCATCGATTCACAAATTTCGTTCAAAATCATATTTTTGTTTATGTGTTCTGGTGAGTTCTTGGTGATTAAAAAATGTAGAACACATTTCCATTACCAGTCATTCGCTTTTGAGCAAAAATAGTGGTTTCAAATTTTGGTGATAATAATGACGGCTATTTACACCTTAAATTGCTTCCCGCTTCTAACAGGTTTTTGGATTCTCCTCTTCAGGTTCCACTTGATGATGGTCCAATATTTTTCGATTGGGTTGAGCTCTGAAGATTTTTTGGATGGCCCTCCTAAGTTTGCACCTTTTAAATTAAAGAAATGATCCATAAAAAAGAAGTCGTTCCATAAAGAACGTTAGAGCTCTGATGAAAATCCATAAAAAATGAAGTTGATCCATAACGTACAACAATGTGATCCATACTTTATACAACATTTAGTAATACAAAGTCAAAAATGAACCGGTATATATCTAGGGAATAATCGATAAAATTGTACGGATTACCCATAAACAAATTCTAAATGGTCCACAGAATGTAACCTTTGTGAATTAAAATATATGCATATGATCCACATAGTATTGAAAATGTTCCATAAATAAATTACCAATTATCCATAATAGGTTTGAATACTGATCAAACAAACTTTGAAAAATGATCCATAGCAAACCATCTTTATGCACTTAAAATTATAGGTATGATTCATCAATTATGCCGGAGTTTATTCCAATTTTGGGTAGGATTTTTTTTTTAATTTTGACCAATCCCTCCCTAACTACGCTAGTACACAGATTTATTGACAGGTCCATTTCTTTAGCTATGCGCCTTGAATATTGCCTTAAAGAAGGATCGCTTTGGTCTAAGAAGATTTTGCCATTATTTAAAAAGCTTACTTGCTTTTGCGATCTCACGTGCCTATAGGACCGTAACTGCGACATATGTTTCCCATGAAATTTGGTAAAGACCTCTTGTGCACAAAAAGAACTACAGGTCAAATTTAAGACTTGATCAAACTGTTATATCAGATTTTTGTTATAAAATTATGCCGTGCAGGTGCTTATCGTCCAACTCGCTATCGCTCGTCGGACCTAACAACAAAAAAACATCCTCCGTTTGAATTATACCGGGCAAAAGCTTAAATTAGTCGTTTGTTAGGAGACGTTATATCGAAAACATCGGCCGCTCTCTGCCGCCAAAACGGCTCCGCATAACCACTTTATCCCAACGTTATCCATCATTGTCAGCAAATTTTTACCTGAGAACCTTAAAGAACGGACCTCAGACAGATGTAAATTTGAACATTTTTACTTGCCTATGCTTACACGACTTTTGAACCTTCCCAAATTTGAACTTATTTAATTTGAAACTGATTGTGCACAACCATTTTGAAATTTGTAAGGAAATTAGTTTGAAAAACATCATGTTTGTGTTTGCATCGCTCTAATAAATTGCTTAATCAACCGCTTATTCAAAGCTTTTAGCACATGGGAAAAAAAAAACATTTTCAAAATTTAATCAGTCCAATAGACAAGTCAGTAAATCTGAGTAGTAACGCAGTAATGGATCAATTCCCCAATCTTTGTGGACAAAAAATATAAAAAATTGTGCTCAAAACTCAAAAATACAGGAATAATTTATGGATCATATCAATATGTTTTGGTGCACAAAATTAATATGCTATGGATCATATTGAAAAAAATATAGTTCATTTTTCATCGTTGTATGGATCATTGATAATTTTTATTATGGATTTTTTTCAATAATTTATGGATCATGTGCAAATATTTCATTGAGGTTACATTCTGTGGATCAATTTTGCAATTTTAAGGAACGATATTGGACCATTTAGGGGTTTTTTGTAACATGTTTATGGCTAATCCGTACAATTTTATCGATCATTCCATAGATATAGAACGGTACATTTTTGACATTTTATTGCTAAATTTTATTTAAAAAAATGGATCACATTGATAAATCTGATGGATCATGGCATTTTTTTTTTTTTTTTTTTTTTTTGGGTATTGATCAGAGGTTTATGGGTCATGAATGCTTTTTTTATGAAACGATTTTAATTTTTTTTATGGATCGTCCATTAGTTTTTATATGCAAAAGTATGTTTGCCGATTTGGATGGATTCAAGTCCATCGGTATCACCTGCACGTCGTTACTGACTTGCCACTCCATGGCCTTTTTCCGTAATGGCAAGATGTATAATCCGGCCAAAACAGCACAAAACAATCCTGTTGGTCTAGAGAAGGTAGCCATTTATTGTTCGAAGGATAAACTCGTAGATACCCTGCCAAACCTTTTCCGGTTGCCGTATGAAACTCCTGCCCAGCAAACTGTTTAGTTATATTAGACTTATCGTCGGAGTCACTACTTCCTTATAAGTTAACAGTCCGGCTTGTTTTTTGGACCGATGCACAACTTGTTGACGAAGACCATTTTGTTAGCTGAACGCCATTTTGTTAGCTGAAGAGCATACATGAAGATCGAGATATGAACATTGTTCTGCACGCACACACGTCAGTCGACCAAAATATTAAACGTAGCATCCTTTACACTTACATTTATGAAGTTGAAGTTCTTTATTCCAATTTATCGCAACTATACAAAATATGATGAGACTAATAACATGATTTGATATTATAACAGTTTGATATTTTCTATTGTTTTACGGTACCTGTCATCACTAGGTATAGTCATATTCTGTAACATAGGTGTAGATGTATCTATTTTCGACTATTCATATCAACTACAAATCAACTTTAAACTACACAAGATTTTAAAGGGATTAAAATGATTGCGAAAACATATTCCTAGTGAGAATTGTGCTGCCCGTCTTCGTTATACTGCCCATATTATAGGCCGGCTCAAAACAGCTTTTGATATGCATTTTACAATTTCCATCTTTCATAACTACCTAAGTTACCACCAACCACTAATTCGTCAGCTATTCATTATTGATGCCAAGCAAGGATGTTTTTTTGTTTTCAAAAGTTCAAGTTACCACGCAAAAAAGCACAATCCCTTAACCGTTCGTTCAACCTATCCAGGTCAAATCCAACGCTTTTTTTTTCAATCTGGCCAAAAACCAGTTCCAAACCGGGACAGAAGGTTATACCCGTTCCGAAAAAAAAGAGAAATATATTGCGTCACTCATTCACTCAGACGACCGCACCATGCAATTGCTTGACACGGTGATGACGGCGATTGCGGAGCCGGCGGGTCAATAGAGTTATAGGTACCAGTAAGGCTTTCAATACGACACGTCTGCGCACAAGTACATACTGGAACCGCAAACTGGATCGTTGCTGTACGATAGAGTTGCAGAAATTTGTTTGTGAAGTAGCACATGCACGCCATCGGCCGTGCTTCTCGGTAAGGTAATGCAGACCTGTCAACAGTCTGCGCTATCCAAGGTGTGACCGCGCCCCACTGTTGACTGACTGCCGGGCTGGCTGGCGTATAATTTAAGACTCCGTCCGGGGTGGTTTGGTACAAGGGGTCCGTGGAAAGAAATGTACCAGCAACATAATAATCACCAATACCAGCAGCACCAGATACACAAACATATGGCAGTCGAAATTCGGGGGTGCGTGGAATGACAGGTCAACCGATCAGCAATTATTGCGGATAGAGGCAAGATAATCTTACCCAATCTTGCAGACAAACTCAGCGCCGAGCTAGTGGCGATCGGGTGGTAATCGAACATATTGCGTGGTGAAAGAAAATAGAAGTTAGGGGAAACCTGCATCATCAATCCCATTCGATCATATGAGAGCTAGATGTAACAATTGCGAAAAACGCAGTTCACTTTGGAAGGTGACCTAAGATTATATACAAGATGCTTTTGTCAAAAATTGAAACAATAAATAAATAAAAATATTTTCAGAATGTTGAACAGACAAAAATATCAGTTGCAATAATTCAGAACGCGTTACGAGAACGTGAACGAGCTCACCGCTAAGGACGCTACTAAAGAGTCCGTTTTTGGTCCGAATGCTTTTGCCAATCATATCTAACGGTCTCATGACTTTTTCTTAGGTTGTTATTTAAAATTATTGACATTGTTCGGAAGTGCTGATGTATTTTGAAAAAATAAAAGGAATTGCCAGCAATGAGTAGCAGAGGTTTTGGTTATTTTGTATGTGCCATGCGGTCCATCGCTTGTATAAGGCTTCAAGTCTCGCTCGAGACGTTATTTGTTTTTTGTGTGCATACATTTTGAATAATCATCTATTTTTTTATAAAGCCTTTTTTCCACGTTAAATTTCGGACACCAAAATATTTAATAGCAGCAAACAAAATTTACACATAATTCAACAAAACCGATTGTTTATTTTACAATAATAATTTATCTACATGAGAAACAGATGATTAAGATGTTAATCCTTCTTTCTGTAAAATTCTCGAACTTTCTGTAGTACACCCGCAAAGACATGGTATCCTCAGATACGCCCGCCGTGACGATTCTCTATCTTCTCTTGAAATCATCGATACCATGCTTTCTTCTTAGTTTCGAAGAGTTTCGCTCAACTGGAGCCCAGTACTTTTCTATTGGGCGAAATTCTGGACAGTTTGGTGGATTGGCTGTTTTTGGCACGTATTTCACCTCTTGTACCTAATACCATTCCAGGACGGATTTCGCATAGTGACAAGAGGCCAAATCAGGCCAAAACAGAGCAGGAGAGTCGTGGTTTCGGATAAACGGTAGTAACCGATTTTGCAGACATTCTTTCTCGTACACATCCTTATTGATAGTGCTGGTAGAGACGAAACATTTAGATTTTCGACCACAACATATGGCCTGCCAAATCAAATATTTCTTCGGGAATTCGGACACTTTCTTTGTCCGGAAATGTTCGGCAACGGTTTTCCTTTGTATTGCGGTATAAAAAGCCAGACCTGGAAGCTGTTTAAAGTCTCCGAGGACGTATGTTTCGTCGTCCATGATACAAGGAAATGTTTGCAAAAAATTGGTGCAAAGCTCCTTAACACGACTTTTTGCAGTGAAATTGTGCTTGTCATCACGGTTGGGCACCTTTTTCACTTTTTACGCCTTCAGTCCTTGTCTTTGTTTACTTTTTGTACGTATGATTTTGACTTCTCAACTTTGCGAGCTACATTTCACACAGAGAGATTGGGATTTTTCTCAATAATGGCTACCACCTTCTTGTCCATTTTTCGGGAGCATACTTTAGCATTTTCTAACCCAAAACAGGCTAATTTTTGGTAGTTTAAGTTTCTTGGCATGATCGCGTACCGATAAAATCTAATTTTGCTGCCGTTCGTACAAAATGCGTTTGGAAACTTCTACTAGATTCGACATTTTACGACATTTGACTGAATGCAACAAGAATGTAAACATGTTGTACCATGAAATAAAATGGACAGTTTCAGCTGTCATATAAGTGAAACGTTTCAGCGATCCGTGAAATAATTTAAAATCTACACTGAAAGAAAAGTGAGCGAAATTTAACGTGAACAGGCTTTAGGATTTCACAAGGATTAGTTTGTATCTTTAAAACCCAGTAGGTGACCAGATTTGCATTAAGCAAAACCCCTAGAAAAAAAAGGAAAAGGAAAAAATATAGGAAAAGGAACCCAGAAGGTAGAAGATCTGTTAATTTTTGGTCTATATGTTGCACATAAAAGACGCTTGTCTTTTCATACTTAAGTGTGCAAAATGATACTTTATTATTGGACATTTGCTTAAATGTTACAAATTATGAGTGAAACATGTCAATCCAATCTTCAAAAAAAATTGTACAAAATATGACCAAAAAAAAAAAAATTTGTACAAAATATGACCGCAATTGGTTTAAAAACAAAAATGTTTTTCATATAGTGAGTGAAAATGAGATGTTGGATTTTGTGGGGGCTTCTTTTTACAACTTATGAAATTTACTGAGCTAAGGCATTTAATGAATAATTTTTAGCAATTTTTCATTTAATTCACTCAGTTCCCAATTCTGGGCGCATATACAAACAAAGAGAAAACCAGCAAAAAACAATAAAAAAAAACCTCATTTCATACACTTATGACGAGATTTCAAACAATTGTTCTTCCCAACTTGACCATTCTCAGCTTCCTTCCTCGTTTAGCGGGAGTTTTTAATCTAGATCCCGATTCCAGTCGAGGTGTATCATTAGATGACTCAGTTTTGGGCTTCCTTCCCCGTTTCGCGGGAGTTTTATCTGCCTTCGGTTTTTTTTGTCGTCAGGCGAAATATTTTTTTTCCGAGATTTATTTTCAGCTTCTTATTCGGTTGAGGCCCAGCTGAAGATCCGATGACGTCGTTGCTGTTTCAGGAACTTCTTAAACGATTCTCCATCCAAATCGATGTTCACGTCCTCAGTAGGCAGCTGTTTAACAAGTTCAAGAGGGTTTCATGGTACGAAGAGTGAAGCCTAACATCAGAATGCTACTTCTGTTCGGGGCCATTGCCTTCATCAGTTCGTCGATAAGGCTTCCAAATTTGCTTTTAGGAATTGTTGCATCCAACACGGGAGTCCCGTTAGCGTCCCAGAATCTTTCGGCAATCTCGCTTCATTGTTCCGAAGTATGCGACGTCCAACGGTTGTGTCAGATGGATTGCGTTCGGTGGCAAGCAGATGAATCTTATGCCTTTTTGAAAGCATATTTCATCAATCTTTGAACTCAAATGTGTGGAAAGGTTGTCTCCGATCAGCACAATCGGTCCTTTCAAATGCCTCTTTAGCAGCAGGAAAAGCGTTATAAGCCTATTTTCAAAAACAATCCAAGTCGAAGCCAGAAGCACTTCGGTTGCAACTCGTTCCTTTAGGCCCATCAGGCGTCCAAGAGTCTCATCAGCGCTCTGCTTTTAACACCACCGCAAGCACCGAGGGCGCTGGAGTTGAGGAAACCGCGGAACATGTGTTCCTCGCATGTCCTCGCTTCGATGGCATGAGATCCGGCATGATAGCAAGTAGGATTGGGCCTTAAGCCTTAAGCCTTAAGCGATTACGACACGACTCCGGACAACCTGGTCCAGAGGATGTGCCAATACCGGGACATCTGGGACGCGGTATGAACAGCAGCCTCCCAGATTGTCCTCGATCTCCAACAAAATTGGCGAAACAACCAACGGCTGGTCGCAGAGAGACCACCTGACTACTGAAGCCCTAACTAGTTAGGCATAGTGGGTGCTTAATAAGCACAATAGCCCTCTCCCCAAAGTAATACCGAAAGGTAGTTCCGGGGAGGGTCCAGGGTTCAAAGCACGGGTGGGTTTTTAGTGGGTCGAGGAGTATGAACCCTCATCCCTACACCCTGAGTTCTTCAGGAGTCTGGTAGATTTTCTATCCCGTCTAAAAATTAAAAATTAAAAAACAAAAAAACACCACGTATGTTGGCAACAGCTCTCCGTTTGCATTGCCGCAAAACACCACGGATGTGGCCAACTTACTGTAGCTCCCCACGTTTTCAAAGTATTTCAAACTACGTTTACATAACTATGGTAAGCTTCTTCCCTAGATTGTCCGAAAATGTTGGACGGAGGAACTCCATGGCTAAAATGCATAACCAGGTATTACTGAAAGAGATTTGAAAATATTTCCCAAGTGTTCCCAAAAATTTTCTTTATTTTAAGACTGCACCTATCAGCATTACATTAACAAGTAATGAAATTTTATCAGTAATGCAGTTTAAATAACCCGGGTAATCGTGTTATAATCTATCATGGAAGAGAACAAACTTGTAACACGTGGAACTGACAGCGATAAAAATAGGTCAAATATTGTTATTCTCAGACTTCCTTTTCTATTTTCAAATTCCAGTAGTCAGTCTAGTGGCTATTGTCCAACGCTTTTCGGAGTTAGATTTGAGTTTACAAAATATATTCTAGAAGCAGTTGTGAATGTAGCAACCGAATCGTGACTTTGCGTGTGTCAGTATTTATTCTTTTATGTTTTAAATTAGGATTTAACAAAACTCAAAAAAAAAAGAATGTAATTGAGTCATATTAATGTATATGTCTGAAAGTATTTACGTGTAACAAGGCTTACATCACTCGTATTGTTAATTATTTTTAAGAGTGCAGGATCCGCCGTTGGCTTTTGTCTACACACTTGTGCGTGAGCATTGCTACTTACCTTACCAATAAAATCAAGCCCGTGGTGGGCTCTGTTGTATACAGAAGATGTCTCCATTCTATTCGGTCCATGGCTGCACTTCGCCAGCCTCGCAGTCTACGAAAAATCCGCAGGTCGTCTTCTATTTGATTTATCCACCTTGCTCGTGGCGCGTCTATTCTTCTTCTGCTTGTCGGTTCGTTATTGAAAATCCTTTTAACTGGGCTGTCGTCCGACATTCTTACGACATGCCCAGCCTACCGTAGTCGACCGATTTTAGCGGTGTGTATGCTGGGAGTTTCTCCCAGCAACTGATGCAATTCGTGGTTCATTCGCGTCCTCCACGTTTCGTCTTCCATCTGCACTCCATCGTAGATCGTACGCAACACCTTCCGTTCAAAGACACCAAGGGTGCGTTGGATCTTCACAAGAAATGTTCGTGTTTCCTGACCGTAGAGGACTACCGGTCTAATTAAAGTCTTGTAGATGGTCAGCTTTGTAGTTCGATGAACTTTGTTCGATCTTCACGTCTTTCGGAGTCCAACGTCGGAACGATTGCCAGTAAGGCGTCTTTTTGGTTTCTCTGCTGGTGTCGTTATCGGCGGTCACCAATGAGCCCAGATACACAAAATCGTCTACCACTTCGTTCGATTTCATCACCGTCAATCTGAACTTATGTTGGAGGCTTCAAGGCTTATCGTGAGCCTCTTCCTTTCGTGTATTTTGTTTCCGCCATCCTCTCATAGTTACGTGCTAGATATCAACGTCGTCGGCGCAGCCAAAAAGTTTGACAGACTTCCTGAAGATCGTGCCTCTCGTGTGTGTTCTTTAAATCACACCCTCCAATGCATGTTAAATAGCAAACACAACAATCCATCACCTTGCCCTAACGCTTCCTGAGATTCGAAGGGACTCGAGAGTGTCCCTGAGACTCGATCGACACAAATCACTCGATCCATATTAGCTTTGAGCAACCGCGTCAGTTTTTCTGGGAATCCACAATCATGCATGATCTGCCATTGATCGATTGTGTCGTAAGCTGATTTGACGTTATTTTCGCGACATTTCTGCAGCACTTGCCGAATCGCGGACATCTGGTTCGTAGTAGCGCGGGCACCCATGAATCTTGTCTGGTATTGCCCCACGAACTCCTTTGCAATTGGTGACAGGTGGCGGCACAAAACTAGGGACAGCAACATGTAGGTGGCGTACAGTAGCGTGAGCAATGTTGTGTTTGTTTATTTAAAGATGAGTGCATATTCGGGAACATTGAAACAAAAATAACAATTTAACAACAAATGAACTAACCTCGGTTCCGTATAGCTTCCCGAACCGGAACGAATAACTTGATGTTATAAGCAAATTCCAATTTGAAGTAAGACAATACCAAACTTGTAAAACTAACCCAAAGAATAAAACCTTTGTCCAATAACATATATATTCGCTTGTTCCATAAAATATTTGAAATTTTCCATAAATGATCATTAAACCATCTGGTATGATCCATAAATTATGCCTGGATGTTTTTTGTAGTTAGGTCCGACGATCGATAGCGAGTTAGACAACAAGCGTCTGCCTGGCATAACTTGATTAAAATTTTATGAAATATCAGTTTGATCACGTCTTAAATTTGACCTGTAGTTCTATATGTGCAGGAGAGCTCTTTACCAAATTTCTTGATAAACATGTGTCGCAGTTGCGGAGAGATCAGCAAAGATCATACCTTTAATGTTAAATGCACAAACTTGGTTTGTTATGAATCATTTTTGAAGATTATTGGTTACTATACAAACTGTCATAGATCATTGGCAATTTATTTATGGAACATTTTTAATAATTTATGGATGATATGTACATGTTAGTGCACAAATGTTACATTCCGTGGATCAATTTTGCAAGCTTAAGGAAAGTTATTGAACCGGATCATTTACATGTTTATGGGTAATGGGTCATGTTTATGGGTAATCCGAACAATTTTATCGATAATTCTTTTCATGGTGATGAGCGTACATCTCCTTCTACATGATAATTCTTTTGATATATAACGGTAGTTATTTAACATTTTATTGCTAAATTTTATTAAGAGTATGGATCAAATTGATGAATTTTATCATATCATATTATCATTTTTATTTTTTTTGTAGATTTTCACCAGAGTCGTATGGGTTAAGAATGTGTTTTTTTATGGAACGTTTTTCAATTTTCCGTGGATCATTTCTTCAATTTTAGAGGTGCAAACTTAGTGCTGCATTTTTTTACAGATAATATCACTTTCAATCTTTTGAAAAACAAAATCGCCGCAACTTGAACAATAGACCTACATTGCTTGCTCCGTTCTGGACGAACACATTTGAAACAGATGATGTCAGGGAAAATCGAAAAATATGTCCTGTAGTTTATCTGAAAACTGGCAACCTTGATTTTTTCAACATGAATTTTTGTTCATTACTCTATAAATTCAACTCGTGGACACAATTTTAAATATATGGAAAACCCTTCGGCCCAAAGAAATCAAGAAATAGAATTCATTCTATTTCGAGTGTAACCCATGGAGAGGGGTCAATCTTGTCCCGTTTTACGGTAGCTGTAATGCTCCAATCAGAGCTAGTAAAACTCACGGGTATCATGTGACAATAAAAAAAAAGGTCATCACATAGTCACGAGAAGAAACGAACAATCATGAGCTTTCCTGTCATTCTCACACCATCATGCAATCATGAGGATTTTTTCTCATACGATTTTGTTTCACAAATTTCTTATTAGTTAACTAAAAATTAGCCAAGCAATAATATGTTATCGACAGAGAAGAAATTGTTTTTGAAGTGTTGTGATGAAACTCACTAGTATATCAATAAATGAGTTTGTGGTAGCGATGACCAAAACACTGTCACGTGCTGTCATGACGAAAAAATCGATAAGATTTAGAAGAAAATCTCCATCATCGTTTTCTCACCCGATGAAATTTTCAGCCGTACTTCGCGTAAAAATCATAGGTCATTTTTCATTGAAAATGTCATTTGCCAGTCCTGGCTCCAATGTTAAGTTTCTGATTTTATGTAGAAGTTTGGAAACTCAACTGTGGGTCATTATCAAAAAATAAAACGAGTTCGTGACATGCTATCTACTGTAGTCTAGTTTTGACAAAATAAATCAAATACTTTCGACTTCCTCATCAGATTTTGTCGACAATATAGTAAATATTAACTATTGTGTTTCTTAGCCAATTTTTGATTTCACAGTAACCACATTAAATTTTTCGGAATTTCTTAATTTTAGATACTTCTAAGATATGAGGAAGAAGTTTCTAGTGTTAGCTTCTTGAAATGTTTTAGTTTGGCTAAAACTATTGATAATCGTGAAAAAATCCTATCAATCAAAATCTGAAAATATTTAATAGTAAATAGTGGAATGAAATTTCTAATGGGACGAATGGTTAACTCTTTGAATAAAGCCATGTTTTGCTAATTTTTTCATTAGGTCATATGAAGATCAAATCAAAAGACTTTAAAAGATTCTGAAAATAAGACTCAAAACAGAAGATTAATGAAATGGAAATATGCTCAGCTCATCTGGCTCATTAAGTTTTGTTGAGCATGAGCATGAACATGATTGACCGCCCACGGATGCTACTCCGTTATTGCCAGATCAGCTGTATTTACACAAAGAACCAAGAGATGATGTTTGGGACTAACGTACATCCTCAATGTGTAAAAACTTGTGACCCATTATGAAGTAATCCTGGCGCCGGCCGTGCCCGAATGCTGGTTAAGTAGGGAATGGGAAGGAACGTGTTGACCTAATACTCGCTTTGAAGGAAGCCGAGAAATCCTCTGCACTTCCACGAGAAATCACTGGGATGTTGGATAGTTGGGAAAAGGTCAGCAGCAGGGTTCCCTTTGGTTAACGATACGCTGAAAGTATGTAACTAGCACTATCCGCCAAAAGCATGGGACCGCTCCTTCAAGCAACGCCAGCCCTCTTTTCTGTGGATATCCTCCAAATAGAGATAAGACAAGTTGGGCCGCCCCTCCGAATGGTGGCCCATTATAGTATAAGTAACTGATATTTATTCTATTGATTCCTACGCTCATTAATTTGGTACCAACCGGGGGAGACTTGGTCCTATACCCAATGCTTTCCTTATCTCCAATCCGTTCAACTAGTCGCAATATTTTGTGATATAGTGGGCGGAGTATTACAATTTTAGATAATTCTAAGCAGTCGGTTTACCAAAATTTGGCAGATCGACAGGTAATCTGTGGGTGACTGACCACCAGGTACTTCATAGCAGATGCTAGGAAGCGTGTGAATGAGCAAACTCCCCCATCTGGCTCATTGAGTTTTGTTAGAAAATAACTTATTGACTTTGTTTCTTAATTTGGTTCAAATGGTTTAAGACAAGGTTTAATTGCTTGTATTTGAACATGTTTGGCCCTTATACTCTTTTTGGCTGCACAATTGGTGGCGTACTTCTCTTTGACGCAACATCATAAATAAAATAAATTACAATTTGAGAAAGATTTCACCAAAAACAAAATTATCTTGAATTGAATCAATAGATAATAAATTCTCACAAATACGATCCAATTTAATACATATGTAATTGAGACAAATGTGATTCATCTTTCAAAACATTTCGATTCCACCACTAGGCAAATGTTGCCCAAAACCTTCACCGAAACCTCTGGAATCATGAAACAACCGGTCTCCGGCTACCTTTCCCACCATTTGAAGATCCCTCATGACACTCCATACAATGTTGCACGTACGAGAAGAGCAAACCGGCCAACAACTTGAAAGAATCATACACCATCGGAGATTGCTTTGTAACCTGCAATCTCTATTAATGGCTGAATCAAGACACGTTTAGAAACGCGCTCGCAGCCATTGCAAGCAGGGCCAATCCTCTTTCATTTTCGCAAAACCGCATTCGATGCACCACACCGACGCTGATCGAAGAAGAACAACGGGTGCGCGCGCGTGAAGCATGCCAAATTAGTTCTCTCCCTTCGCAGAAACTAACGAGCCCAACCGTTGCGATGCCGAAAGCGTCGTGTGTTGCATTCGATGTTCGACCATTCCTAGCCGACGAAACAAGAGGTGCCAATTTGTGTGAACGGCGCTTGAGTGCCTAAAGATCAAATGTCGTGAAAACATTAGTCTTTCACGTTCATATGTCACAACATCATCATCATCATCATCATCATCTTCGCCCGGCGGGTGATAGACGGAGTGCCTCGGTAGAACTTGCATCATCGATCGGCACTGTAATCAGAAAGTCGTGCATTGGCGTATGCCCAACCCCATGTCCCGAGCTTGAAAAGCGTTCTCTGAGTTCATGATTAAGCCGTACCATTGACTCTCCCGGGAAGCAGAGTACACAATTCAGTTGTGATGTATTCGGTGGATTTCGCGATTATTTCGCTTGCCTTGGAGCGAGAAATATTTTGCGAGGTGACATTTAAAGTTTATCATTCCTGTACTATTGTAAGACCTTTCAAAAAACGACACATTTTGCGATCGTTGTCATCTCATAGCAATGACCTATGACAGCAGCATTGAACACTGTGAAGCATTCACGAAAAGTGGAAAAGTGCAATGCTTGGAGTGCCCTTTCGATTCAAAAACAGATCCACCCATATTTTGTTCGATCGCTGTTTATGGCCAACCAATTCAAGACGGATTTCTAGAGAAACTCCTCAGCCATGAAAAATGCTAATTGCCTGAGACATGATGATTGTGATGATGATGGCGATGCACTTTGCTAACAAAACTGAAACTGTTTATTGAGTCAATTATCGCGTGCTACTGTTTACATTACCCGGCTGCCAAAAATGCGGTAATTTTTGGTTAGATAATTTTATCCGTGTTGAGCAACTGGTGCCAAACAGGCGCCGTCGCCAACCTTAT
Organism: Aedes koreicus; assembly: GCA_024533555.2. Lineage (NCBI taxonomy): Eukaryota > Metazoa > Arthropoda > Insecta > Diptera > Culicidae > Aedes > Aedes koreicus. The sequence continues at coordinate 201,928 of JAHHFK020002973.1, read as the reverse complement.
GTATGATGTCTGCGCACGATCCAACAGAGATAAGCTAATTTGACGAGCGGAATCATCCGGAATAAGAAACAAATAAAGCTGATGATGAGTAAATTATGATGATGCTCGACGATCATTACCTAATAGGTAAATTGATCCCCGAAATTGGTGCTCAAAATTAGGCAATCGTTAGTTGCGAACACAAGTTTCCCAGTTGAGTGATTGAATGAATGAAGACCTATGTCAGCGTGTTGACGATATTCCCTAGAATTGTGACTAATTTATTCTTTTTCTTGTTCTATAGCCACGGCCACCGGGCGAACGAAGCGACAGTCGGATGAGCCCAAGAAGGAAGAATCCTTCGAGAAAGAGCTGTGCAAGGACAAAGATGCCGGTGAATGGTTCCGATTGGTTGCCGGCGACGGCGACAACTGCCGTGACGTCATCCAGTGCACATCGTCGGTAAGTACCTTTTGCAACGACATGAAGGCATCCATCAGTGCAAATCATCTAATTGGGGGATCGTTTTGAATTGAATAGCCTGTGCAGCTCGGAAGGCGATTGTTTAATTTAGCTATTCGCATATGAATGCATGCCCTTTTTTGGCGTTGATGAGCCAGCAGTGCTGTATAAATTTCGAGCTTACGAGACATGTAACCTTGCCAGAAGCGGCAATAAGGAAAAGTTTCTGCCTTGAACGAGTTGAGTATGTTTATGAATCGAAACAATTCTTTTTGTCGAGCTTGGGCTGCGCAGTAATTGAAACTTATTCGGTTTTTTGTTTCAAGAAAAGTTGATCAATTAGTTTTTTTTTCTTTTTTGCCGACCGTAGTGATGGGAAAGTGACAACCACCTTCACCAAGGGTAAAAAGATCTATAAATATAAAATCTAAGGAGCTTTTTCACGGCAAAATATTCACAGTCTAGGAATTTTTCGTTAAGGAACATTTCTCGACTCCCTGGGCACAGGACATGATTGTATTTGCCTCACAATCATACTAATGCAAATATGGTACCTGTCATCGAAAGCTCTCAATTATTAACTGTGGAAGTGCATTTAGAACACTAAGTTGAGAGCATGCAATAAGCAAATTGTGAAAGCAATAAGCTTGAAATGCTTATGAAAGAAAGAAAAGTTTAAGCTAGTCCTATATTAAATGTGTTTTTGATATTTTGAAATATATAAATACTCTTGGTAACACATTTCACTTTATTTTTTAACGCATACTTATATAAAATACAATATAAAATATATGCTCTGAACACTTATGCGTAATTGGTTAAGAAAAAAATAAGTTTAGCACCCTAACATTACCAGAATTGAAAACTTGTCAACTTATATCAAAAATGCTGAAAACTTTTGAAGATTGAACATGAGTATAAACATGATTTACCGCCCGATGTTGCTACTCCGCTATTAAAAGTTCAGCTATTATTCACCAGAGAATCAACAGATGATGCTTGGGACTGACAAACATCCTCAATATGTAGAAACTGGTGATCCCGGACTAAGGCAATGCCGCCGCTAGGCCCACCCGCAGGTCAAATAAAGAAAGTGTCAGAGTATGTCGACGTGATACTCGCTTTATTGGAAGCCGAGAACACCTCTGCACTTCCACGAGAAATCACTGGAACAACGGATAATAGGGTTGGTTCGTTTTTGTTAGACCGATTTCCCGGTTTTTACCAATAGTAAAAATAGCCGCCTCAAACCAATTTAAACCAACAGTAAGGATGCAATTGGGGTCACTCACAAATTATAATGGTGTCATTGGAAAATCGAGGAAAATTTGAAGTAACGCTTTCGAGTCGATTTGGAACAATTTAAACAAACAGTACGAATGCTTTTGGGGCCACTCACAAAGTGGGATTGTGGATTTTCATTGGTGAAAACAAGGTAAATTAAAAAAAACGCTTGAACGCCGATTTGGTCCCATATAAACCAACAGTAAAGAACACTTGAATCCTATTTGGTACTATTTAAACCAACACTAAGGATGCTGTTGAGGCTACTCGCAAACTGTGATGATGGGTTTCATTGCGAAAACAAGGTAAATGTTTACTAAACTTTGAGAGTCGGTTTAGACCGATTCAAACCAACAGTAAGGATACTTTGGCACTCAGAATTTTTATTGGGAGTACAAGGTAAATTTAAACTTACGCTTGAGAGTCGATTTGGCCCCATTTAATTTTTCAGCACTCGTGCCAACTTTTGTAACACGAGCACTCGCGCGTTGAGCTTAGTACAACACATTCCGGAATATCTCGTGATACGGATCACATAGAATGTCACTGTTTTCAGCAAAGTTATTCAATAGGTCAAGGTGAACAGTTTCATTGGCATTGGATTCTCATTGGATTGGTTTTGGATTCTCTTTAAGCGCTAGTGTGCTAATTATATTCAGAAATATACTATATCTTAGTACTCTGACCAGATAGCATGTTACTGTCTTCGATTATGTTGTTCAGTGGAACGAACCCCTTTTATTGATGGCCAGCAGCTCACAATATATATTCTATTCTGCATCAGAATACTTCTGAATCTTCCTCTCTTTCCTTATGCTGAAAATTTTACTCTATTTTCATATCTTTGCTCCCACCCATAGCAACGCATACTCGCTTTTAATCCATGAAAAAGTATACACAACACAGAAGAAGAAAAGTGACTGAGATAAAAAGTATAGAAATGCTGCATACTTGGAATTTTTGGTGAAGAAGATTCCTGTAGGTCAAGGCGTCGCGTAGTGAGAAAATGCTGACCTTCATTCCATCAAACTAATGGCGCTGAACTACTGAACAACTTTGTCCAAAACAGGAATCTTCCATATGGACAGGGTAAAAACGTACATTATGTTCAGGAAACTTTGCACTTGTGCACTAGCACCGCGTAGCGAAAAAATTCTGAACTATTAATCACCAATCAAAAGGCCATGGCCCACTGAACAATTATATCGAAGACAGGAACGTTCTATATGGCCAGGATCCTAAGATATAGCATATTCGGGAGACTTACTTACACACTAGCGCCACGTATTGAGACAATTCTGAACTTCTGTTCATCAATCAAAAGACCTTGACCTGCTGAACAACTTTGTCGATGACGGAAACCATCCATTTGGTCAGGATCTAAAGATAGAGCATTTTTAACTAATAGTCACCCATGAAAAGGCCTTGATCTACTGCACCCTTTTGTCGACGACAGAAACCGTCTAGATGCTCAGGATTACGAGATATACCAAGTTGGAACCAGTTATGTTGAACTAGATACACTACGTATTCTATTGACGCGGACACGTCTCGCAAGAATACGCTGTTTGGTCTTAAGGGTGTATTCGATAAAAATGGCACACCAACATATTTACTCACCAATATTAAACCGACTATCGCATTTTCTTGAAACTTTCAGGGAATGAAAAACTACTAATTAGTTATGATTAACCAATTTTTTTTATGCAGTTTCATCTTCCATCCCGAATGCCCACACCATTCATAGTTTTTGGATTTTTGCGAGGTTCCGTCTTCATAATTACCCAGAATTTTTCAATTGAACGAAGTTCCGGGGAATCTTAGGGGTTCATATCTTTGGCACAAAATGGACTCCGTTAATTCGGTACCACTCCAACACGTTTCGAACGTAGTGGCAGGATGCTAGATCAAGCCAAAACAGAGTTGATCCATTGTGCTTCCTTATGAATGACAAAAAAGGCTTCTTAAGGCACTCTTCCGTGTAAATCACACCGTTGATTGTTCCGGATGTGATGAAGGGAGTGCTTAATCGCCTGCCAAATCTTTTTTTGCAAATTTCGATAATGTCTGCTTTCGAACATCCTCCGGAACATCTAATGTAGACTTGGCAACGAAATGTTCTTCTGATATATTTGGCCGGTTGTTCAACTGTTGCGCCATTTACCTGGGTAATTTACTGTCCATTGAACCACTTAACGACCACTCTTTTCCTTCCTTCGAGCACTCAGAAGCTCCTTGAAGGTTCTTATCACACGAGACCCAGATGTATTTACAATTCTCTGGATTTTGATTGTAAGTGTACAAAATTTTATCACGGACAAATTCTTGTTTCGACGACATGACTGGATCTACTGTATGGAATAACTATGAAACTTGACTTGTCACGTTTAACTTCGGAAAAATATTCCGCTCGATTATTCCGTAAGTGAAGGTGACATTTCGTTCCATGCAGACCAATTGAATTCCGCTTGGTAATATTAAACACAATTCCGTAACCTCTCTACTTTTTAAGTCGATACTGGCCTTAAAATGGTAAGGGAAGATCTTCACGTGTTGTACAAAGTACAAAATCGCGAGTGCTCAAAAGTTAAACCAACAGAAAGGAACACTTGAGAGCTTATTTGTCCCCATTTAAACCAACAGTATAGATGCTGTTGTGCCACTCCTAAAGTGTAATGGTGGTTTGTCATTGGAAAAACAAGGTCAATTTTTAGTAACGCTTTAAAGTCGATACGGACCGATTTCAATTAACAATAACAATACTTTTTGGGCCACTCACAAAGTGGGATGGTGGTTTTTGATAAGGTAATTGAAAGTAACACTTAAGAGTCGATATGACCCCATCTAAACCAACAGTAACGATGCTGTTTTGACCACTTGAAATGTGTGATGGTGGATTTTCATTGGGGAAAACAAATTAAATTGCTTCAGTAGCACTTGAGAGCCAATTTAAACCTATTTTAACCAAATGTACGAATGCTTCTAGGGCCACTTATAAAGAATGATGATGGTTTTTATTGAAAAAACAAGGCAAATTAAAAATAAGCTTGAGAACCGATTTAACCCCGTTCCAACCAATAGTAAGGATGCTGTTGTGGCCACGCACAATGGTGGTGGTTTTCATTGGGTAAACACTTTAAATTTGTACAAACTTTTTAAAACAAACTTTTTTACAACTGGAACTAATATTTGCATCAAGCATGTTGAACGTTCTAAAGAGCAATCTATTCCAATCAACCTAAATTACGATTTAAGGATTATATTCAATTAGAGTCACTAGATGCATTTCGTTCCTTTTGCTAATTTTATGCTTCTATTGATTCCAAGCTCATCTGTTTTGACCAACCCGGGAAGACTTAGTTCTATACTCAATGATTTCATTATCTCCAATCCGCTCAACCAATTGCAATGTTTTGTGAAATAGTGGGTGGTATCTTATAATTTGAGATAACTCAATGAAGACGTCTTCCAAATTGGGCAGATTGACAAGCAATCGGTGGGTAACTCTGTGAGTAACTCTGTGAGTAACTCATAGCAAGATGCTAAGAAGCGGCCTGAAGATTCGATGAGCTGCCTCCCCCTATGCTTAAAATCTTTGAAGTTTGAACGTAGAATGCATCGTCATGTTGATTGCAAGGCAAGCATTCTGCCACGTCTAAGGTTCAGCAATACGTCTTACAATCGTATCATACAAACGATTAGTGATTGGTGATTTTCTTCCATAGTCTTCGATTGAATACGTTCTGCAACCTTTGATTTGATATCAGACCGAAGACCTCTCCCCTCTTATATCTGGCTACGTATATTTTAAATTTGATTGCCAGAATTCTCTTTGGTTGTTCTGCCAAATCAGTAATTTGTTAGCAAACTTAGACAATTGCATATGCTTGAAGTTGTCTGCCACCCCCTTTATGTCCCCTTTAAGTTGCCGTGTAAATGTCCTGCTCAGAAAGCTGATTGAAGTCTGCCTGATAGACGTAGGATTCGTCATCGATTGCCACTCAATCGAACTTCGTGTACAGCTTCTTGAATCGAGTTTTGGCTGTCTTGGTTCATTTATTGTCACGATTTGAAATCACCTTCTTCTTATAATTCGAAAGCCTGGCTTCTTTTTTAACTCTGTGCACGGATGTAGACTTTACTCTCAGCTAAGTTGTGACATCTTGAACGGAGAGGTTGGAATTCCGCTTAAAACCGTTAACCGCTCTTCTTATTTTGATTCTGGTTTTCGATTCTCCCCGAATATCAGGCTTCTTGGCTGTCGGCAAACGATCTCCGAATATTTTTATTGCATTGGTAACTTTTGATTGGGCCACGTTTAATGACTTCATTAACTCAGCAGGCGACAAGTGCGGATTTTTTAGATGCGCGAGCAACATTTTGATGCGTAGCGCTTCTTTCCTGGACACCATTTTGATATTGTAGAGCTAATGTACAAATTCAAATAGAGGCATCATTTTTGATGATGGTTTAGGGTTGTTAAATGCACGATTAAAAAAAATGCGTCAAGTTTGAATCGACCCATCTGCCTCCAAAAATTTTAACTTTAAACTTTAATTTAGAGATTGTATCGAAGAGTAGTTATAAGCATTCAAAAATTGATACATGTATATTATTACAGCTATCAGTTATATCAAATAAACTAACAAATCAATCAGATTGATGGTTTTGATCATCAAGTTCTGCTCAGTGGTTTTTGTGCAATTCCTGGACGATGCTGACCATTCTTTCTTGACATGTTGTGGGCCTCTTCCCCTTTCTTTTAGAGGTTCTGCTTGACGATTGCTCAGTACCATTGGATCAGTCGCAGTTGGGGATAGTTAGGTGGGTTGATATGTTTTCCATAGAAACCAACGTTGTTATATGAAAGCGTAGAGTTGATCTTGAGTTAAGAGGCAGAGACTAGATTCAGCCCGAAGGGTTGAGGAATCTCATGCAACCTTTTCTGCAAGCACTCGTTTCCATATACTTTAGTATTAATTGTTCCTTGTGTGTAGAATATGGTAGATCACAAGCCACATTTGCAAATTGCTTGCCAAACGAACAACAGGCGCAACAGTCGTATCTGCAATTGGGACACTGTCCTCAGCCGATTTGGTGTAGAATTTAATTCCTGGCGCCACTCTGGAATCCTCTTTCACGTACGTTTCGTTGTTCATCAAAACACAGGGATTGTCCAAAATACGGTTGCACATCTTTCGGACCATCATTTTGGCACGACACTTCTGTTCTGGAGATTGCTTTGGTACTTTCTGCTTCCTGTATTTCTTCAAATCATTTCGTTTGTTAATTCGTTGGATCATCCCAATGGTGGACCTATATTTCTTGTCCAAATCACGAGTAGCAGCTGATTTCTTCTGCAATCCCATTCGGGATTGCAGGCTCCGGGCATCCAGTTTTTGAGTGATCCTGCAGGGTGCACTACACATCATACTTTTTAATCACTCGTTTTGCACTTGCTGGATTCCCTTTGGCCTGTTTGTCAATCTGATTGTACGTTACGTCCTTTGCAGTACACCAAATGTGCAGAATTTTCTTTCGTACTTCAAGTTCAATCCACACAAAAAACTATGATAGTAAATAGAACAGAACCCGATACAGGCTTTTTGAAATCTAAACAACACGTAATAAAAATACACACTTAAATAATATGCACTAGTTTAAGCTGCGTATAAAATGATTATAACTACTTTTCAATACACTCCTTACAGCCAGATAACCTACCAGATCAGAATTTCTTAGCGAACTTTGACAATTGTATATGTTTAAAGTTCTCTGCTACCTTTTCCTTTTTTTCCTTTTTTTTCCCCGTACAAATCTCCTGCTCAGGAAGCTAGTTGAAGTTTGCATTGACGTAGATCGTCGTGTACAGCTTCCTGGATCGTGTTTTGGCTATCTTGATTTGTTTACCCGGCACAGTCTGGCTCCTTTTTAGCTCAATGCACGGTTGTAGACTACGATCCCAGCTTACACTGAATCCAATATATTCACTTGCGAATTGATACTACATTAATTCCTTATTGGCAATTCAGATTTTAACAAGAAATTGAGAAGAAAGATTGATAATTTCGATTTAATCCCAACAACCTCTGTTGCTTATATTGACAGATACGCGTATTTCGTCTACTATGTGCAGACTCCTTCATTACAGGACTTACGCGTATCTGCCAATATAAGCAATAAAGCTAGTTGGATTTAAAAGGAAATTACTTATCTTTCTTCTCATTTTCTAGTTACAGGTATTCCACTAAACAGCTCACAGAGTTCATTTCAGATTTTATTATTGAATTTGCATTAGTTTAATGCCCAAGTAATGATACAAAAATTCGAAAACACCCACGAAAACTTTATGAGGACCACTTAGGGGACTAGATGTAGATTATATTTCAAAATAATCTTGAGATATAGTCGACATATAAAAAAAAATAGTTTCACATTTTTCAACTTTAAACTTGATTCGACTAGACAATACCAACTAACGGAAACGTACATACTAAATTTCCCACACAATTCCCACCTTTTCAAGCCCATTCTACAAATTATCATTTTCAATCACAGAAGATCTGTACTTGGAACATTTCAGAACCCACAACACATCTGCCACCCCGGCAAATTGATTACCTTCACTGTTTCGCTTGCCCAAGTTCATCGATTCATCCACGATCCGTTCCCCTTGTCATACCCTGCTCCTCACACCACGTGGGTCTTACTCAAGTGCAACTAAATGAGCCCATAATATGGGCTACTTACTCAAAGCGGCTCGATTTTCCTTGGCACCACTTCCACACATTCCCATGAAATTGCTAATTAGTTTCACATGCAGCTTAATACTTAATGCCACACGGCAGCATGCAAAACGACGACAAAGTAGAAAATTAGCAACGAACGATTACCGGCCACTTCAGCAATCGGGCGCTGCAGCGAAATTCATGTGCACTTTTACGACCTTGGATAGATCCGAGGCGTCGTAATTGTATTTTATTTTTTCAAACTTAACAAGCTCCATAAAACTAACGCGCACCGATTTTCTTTTAATTGCCTCTTGCGCGCCGGGCTCTTTCCGCGTGAGCACGAAGAAGATTGCCCAGTAAATAGCTCAATCTTGTAAAATTAATTGAGCGCAAAACTTCCGACTTCTTTTAGCGAAACCGCATCCATTTGTCAGCTTATCTAGATCCATAAATATGCACGTCTCTTTATGTGGTTGTTGAAAATTTATTAATCACTGTTGTGTGTCTTTTGTTTTTTCTTTGTTCAGGGCCTGCAAGCCATTCGATGCCCGGCCGGTCTGTACTTCGACATCGAGAAGCAGACCTGCGACTGGAAGGACGCCGTGAAGAACTGCAAGAGCAAAAACCGCGAGCGAAAAATCAAACCCCTGCTGATCACCGATGAGCCACTCTGCCAGGACGGATTCCTTGCCTGCGGTGATGGCAACTGTATCGAGCGCGGTCTGTTCTGTAACGGCGAGAAGGACTGTACCGATGGTTCGGACGAGAACTCGTGCGGTAAGTTGAGCACTTTTTGTTTCCCTGGAATGTTTATTGTTAACTCCCCTTTGCAAGGTCCAGCCAAGTCCGATAGAAACATTAGATGAAAACAGCTTGTCTCCATTAAAAGTTGCTTTGCTTGGCACATTGACCACATGCTCTCGCCGAACCACCAGCTCGCAATAGGTCAGTTGACTAGCGTGTCACTCCGATGGCGCGGCAGCTGCATTGTAGAGATTCAGGTTTTGCTGCTAGCGCAAATTATAGTTCAGCACCAGCCGGTGAGCGAGCTATTGGTGGATACGCGCGTGCGACTAGGCAAATATTTGTTCAAACGAAAGCGAAATTTCGCAGCCAACCAGCACCAGTCAGACAGCTAGCGGTAGTGTTATAATCTTGCCCAGATAACCCACCAAGACTTGTTTTTCGCCTCACTTTGCCTCGCAGCAGCCGTCTCTGTCGGACTCGAATCATGCTACAGTGTTTGAGGAATGCATGCAGGTTTGTAGGTTGCTAGGATGGATTTTTGAAGAATTTCATCTTTCCAAAGGAATGGAACGTTCCAAGATTTTGGCATCATTTTTTACTGATACAAAACTGATCGTATGAGAGGGGTATGATCGTCTGGTTACAATCTAACAACCCTCGGAAAGTCAACGAGCTGCTACTTATGCAGTTTTTCTACTACTTGTAGCAACGAACCTGTTCGACTGCGTTAGCAGTAATCGTTTTGTACAAATTTTACCCGTAACCAAACTCAATTCACCTGTTCGGCGGTAGCATTCAATATATTGGCCCACTTTTATATCTCCAGCCCACCTAAACCTGACATCAATCTAAGAAAAGTGAAACATACGAGAAAAAAGTAACACTTTTTCGGTTTCAAGGACATCAACGTAGATGACAACTGGTTCCAGTAAAAGTAGAGAACCGGCTGTCACACCACCGCAGTATATTAGTATTGGGCGACAAACTAATTTGGTTTCGCTATGTGTTACCACCTTGGTGTATTTGGTCCAAGACCAACCTTTCTTCTCGTCTTCATTTTCTTTTCATCTAGTGCGAATTCGCAGCTATTTCATAATTCCCTGAGGCCATCGTGCTAAGATTGAAGCTTATTAACGACCATATGCAAATAGGAGGCGATATTTTTCGGGTTTTTGTGATGAAATCGAATTTCATCAGCGTTCATCCCATCGGTTTATTGGACTGAAACCCGTTTTTTATGCGGTCTTGATTTTATCTTTTCTAGCAACGCGCTCCCATTCTAAAAGCTGTCATAATTAAGGAACTGTAATTACTTCCCTATGACAACACACAAATCACGTCTACGTACAATGTATGCATACTGGATTTGTTGAAAGCAAAGACTAGATAGCTATTTATGGATCGCTGATTTTTATACGCTTGTTGACGTAGGTTGACTAACCGGATCGGATCTGGGGTATGGCAGTAAGGTTTTAGTTTCCTGGATTTTAGTTTTTTTTTTTTTTTTTTTGATGGAATTTTATACTAACTTGAAAAGGGAACGGGCAAACGTGGGACTCAAGGCAGAACAGACATTCTTCTAGAAGAAGGGAAGGTTCTTGTTTGAATGAAAAAAAAACTAATCCGTAGAAACAAACTGTTTGCTATGCCGGAATTATAAATTTAAATGGGGTGAACTTTATAATACTCGATTGATCTTTTTACACGGTATTTATCAATACAAAAGCTTAACACATTATTCCTCTTAGCTTCTTCTATTAGCTAGGGTAAGCTTGCTGAATTTCTGGCAGTGGTTCATTAATATGTGACTTCTATAAATATTTAATCAGAAACAGGATTCAAAATTGCTTTGCAATGCTCAACCTTGGACCATTTGGCATTTCTAACATCACTAAAGTGTGGAATTGTTTTGCATATTTTAAAGGTTGAATAGGTTTCTTTTCTTCTCAAAGTATTCTATCCTATTCTTATTCTCAATTTGATTAAGACAGATTTTTCAATTTCTTCAGATGGTATGTCATTGAAAGCTCAGCGGGTCTAAAAACACAATCTTGGCTAATTTTTAGTATCCCAAAAACAGTGTTGCTTGTGAATTAGCATTAACAATTGGTTTTTATAAGAAAAAAATAAATGAAGTCTTCAGAACTGCGGTAGCTGGAAAACTTTACAACACGCATGTATAACAAAATAACAAGTTTAGCATTTTGGCGCAGTGGGTATGAAACTATCACGGTCAGTAGAATGATTTTCAATTAAAACTATGATTTGCCACACACTACCAAAAAGCCCTGTAAACCTCGGTGCCCTAAGACCGACACTTAGAGCGCCTTAAGCACATAAGAATCAGCCAAAAGAAACAAAAAAATCAATTCAATCAAACACCCCACCATCGGTTTCTGTTTCAGAGCGAATAATTATACATGAAATCATTGCTAATGTTCCTTGACCTAAATCAAATTTGAATTACGTCTCATGTAAACTTCAAGATTTCTAATTGTGCAGTGCAGTATGAGTTAACTACCAAATGAGCTAAAATTGCGGTAGAATGATTAACACTTGAACTGCAATTTATTAAGTAGGATCAGACAAAATAGTTACGTTTAATCGCTTTAATTCAAATTGAACATCCCTCGACAAGCATGAATTATTCGTTTCCAAAGGCTATAGACGACACAAAGAGCAAATCTACAGGATCCGACAATTGAACTGCTACATTACTTCAACAGTCATTATTACGCTGCACACGAAACTGTATTGGACGACCCCTCGTCGCTTTGTTTACATTGTGTCTTGGCTGACAGTGGATGCACTGTTACTTTTTTCAATCGAGTGTTGTGTACGCTTAGAAAAAAGTACCCAACAGAGCAGTTAAGTGTAGGAAGCCAACGTTGGGTCATGTTAACCTACCGTTGGGTACAAATAACTTACTTCTGGGTAAAATTCTACCCAAAAGTAAGTAATTTGTACCCAACGGTAGGTAAACATAGCTATACCCAACGTTGGCTTCCCAGACTCTACTGCTCCGTTGGGTACTTTTTTCTAAGCGGGTACAGTCCAAAGATACCTGGAGACCGTAAATATCAAAAAACGATATGATGAAGAACGTCAAGCTACTGTGGTGACATCTGCCATGGTGAAGATCGTCAAGGGGCGCCTTAAGAGGAATCCTCGACGTAGTGGCACTAAATTGGCGGAGTCTTCATCGGATCCTTAAAGATAAGCATCAGATCACGCCCTACAAGATCCAGAAGGTTCAAGACCTTTCGGTGAGGTAGAAACAAGAGCGGGTAAATAGAGCGAAGGCGCTGATGAAGAGGGCTATGGAAGGAAGGTTGGAAAATATCGTGTTTACCGACGGGAAACTCTTCACCGTACAGCAGTTCGTGAATAATAAGAACGACAGAGTTTGGTTGCCAAAAGGATCACAAACCCATGCCAATGTGCTGACGGCCACCAGGCGACAGAAACCAGCATCGGTGATGGTTTGGGCCGGAATCACCCGTGATGGCTGGACTCCGTTGGTTTTTGCCCCTGAAAGAGTGAAGATCAACGAAAATATATAATATATATCTGGAACTAGTTCTACAGAACGTCGTCAAACGGTGGGCACGTCGACATTTTGGTTCCAGGGATTGAATTTTCCAACACCGGCTAACAAAGCAAAGAAAACTCTGGATTGCGGAACATTTTCCAGGGTTCATTTCTAGCTCAGAGTGTCCGGTGAGTTCACCGGACCTGAAAATATGAAGGTTTGAAAGTCCTGAAGCGATGACTGGCGGCAGTCTGGGATAAAATATCACAAGGGCTTCGTACGATGTGTGTGTTTGCGACGAGTGGTTAAACTCAAGGGCAAACAAGTTGAACTGGACCATTGAATTTTCTAAAAATGTAGCACTTCAGTTTCAATGTAGTACTTCAATTGCCGGACCCTGTCAAATTGGCTTAAGTAGACCGTGTGCACATTAAACGCTTCAGTTCAGTTAATGTTCACGGTCTTCGTAATACGAGTCAATTTAATGAAATTAAATTTTCAGCTGCTGAAAAATCATGCCACAGAGGGAAATGTAAATAAATTTCTATCTGATTATGGCTTACTTGACTTAAACTACTATACTTAAATTTGGAAGCCTCAAAGCACCTTAACTTAAATTGTTCAAATTCCATGAGATAAGTGTGCTAGTTGGAATTTGTATGTACTGACAATGCAAATAACATGGAAACCATGACCAGATCGCACAAAATGCGATGCTGGCGACAACTATCTGATGAGACTACATAGTTCCTTTTCCATGTTTCTTTTCCAATCTATCCTTTGAAAAAAATGTCATCCCTTTTAACCTCGGGTAAATCACGCGTAAACGGCCAAGACCCACTAAACGTAACATTAAGTTATTCATTATATAAAAAAAAAAAAACAATGAAAGCTCCGTAAAGCTAACGCGAAAAAAATGCAAATAACATCATGCAAAAATCTCAGACACTACAATGGGTAGATTGATCAAAGATCGTCTTGAAAACATCATCCAAACCCTTGTAGTTAATCGTTACCGTCTAGCATTTGTTTCGCTGACTTCTGCAGTGTACATTTCTATATGAGATGTTAACGCAAACGCGCACAGACGTTAAGGATTAACAACCCTGACAACAGACCGTATCAAGACTCCATAATTTGGGCGTTTGTTGTTTTCGATTAAATGCATCCATCTATGGTGTAGGGCCACTAAGCCAAACGCCATCAGGCCGAATTTTAAAAGTAGAAGACTGAACTTATATTAATGAAATCTTTCCTAATTAACTTCCATGAGAAATTATTCCTTCTTACTCCCAAGCGCTGTTCTTTCAAATTCAAATATTTTCTATCTAGAATCTAGAAGTCATGTGAGAGGTTAAATTTCTAGACATGAAACTAATCAGCTTTCATGTCTTATTTCAATCATGCAGCATCGAGTAGATCTTTCTTATTCCAAAGCTTTCATTTTACCCGTATTCCTTGTGGAAGCGTAAATGTAGTATTTCTTGAAATCTTTTAAGATATGAAACCATATGAAAGATTTTTTCTTCATTAAATTATTAACAGTTCTTTCTTATTTGAAATCTCGTCATTTGTTGTTAAGTAATTTTTTTTTCGATTTGACGCAATGAACTATTACCTATTGCCTTTTTTGAATCATGAGCAATTCTTTTTAATTATAAAACTCACATTGTGAGAATTTAATTTGTTATCTTTGAGAAATGAAAATGTTATCTGCAAGCATGGGAAAATTCATTCACCCGCATGAGAAACAACCGATATAAAATAGCAACCCTCGGTAGCTGACAGAATAGTGAAGGAGTGTGATGTTTCCTATCAAACGATTCTACACGAACCCTCGAAAACGAAAACAGTAGTAAGAATAAACGAGGAAAACAGAATCATGCGAAACAAATTTTCATCGTTACGTTATACCTGAATGAATGCGTTGCCAGTGAACGCAAGCGATTTGCATACACTGAACGAGAATAATTTGACTCAGTGAATGCCATCAGCTGGAATGATCATAGAAGAGATACGGCTTAATATGACGCTAACTGTTTTTATGTTGCCTTTGATTACTTAACATCATGTTAGATCATTATTTGAATTGTTAAATCATGTTTAAGCTATGATTTGAAGAAATGAGTGTAATTCAATCAATCTCGCTCAGCTGAATCAAACTGAATGCAATCGTTACTGATTCATCGAGTAAAAAATAGGCACTGAGAAATCGTCCACACTGCCTCAGTTCGATTCATTCAGTATACGATCAGCTGTCAGTTTTGCTCAATTCTTTTTTCTACGAATAGAATGAAAGCAGAATAGTGAACAGAATCGGAATAATTCACACGTGGTACGGCTCACTGCTGAACGTTGATGCGTCTGAATGAGAAATGAGTGCAAAGTGAACCGATTTTTCCCATGCTTATCTATGGGAAAATCGAACTTCCTTGGGAGATTTTTTTCTTCTCAGAATCACAAGCGAGTTTTTCTAAATTTCAAAATTCAAAATCCGAGAAATTTGTTGGGGAGTCACCGGAACATCTAGTTTTTGCTTTATTTGGGAGTAGGACAGCCAGATTCGGTGTGGCTTTCATGTCTGATTTGGCCTTTAAGCCCCAAAAAAAGTGGTAAGAGGTTTAATGACATATTTTGAACCTTTTTTGATGAAACTCCGTACCGCTTTCTCTCTTCGCAAATTTGTTTATGCGATTGAGGCATTAGAGTGACCTTTCTCCATGAACAACCTTATAATACGCTGTTCTTCCTCCACCAGACAAGTACCTTCCGTCATTCCTGATATTATAACATTTATCATCAATCAACAAAAAAGAAATGCCATACGATTGACGTACCTTACTGATTGTAAATCGTTTTACCGATACGTGTTAAAATCTGCTGGAAAATCGCGCTATATAAACGAAAACAGTATCTTTTGCAACTCCGCTAAATGAATGTCTAGGGTTAAACGTGTGTGCGTGCGAACTGTTTCCTTCACATGAAAGTTGCTCAAGTACTCTACCACTCTGTTCTTTTGTTTGATAGCAAAATATCCAATACTAATTGAGTTTTTTTTTTTACAGCGTATCATGCTCCAAATCATATGCGCATTTAATTTAATGGTGAATATTAGCACGATAAGAGCCGACAATTAATGTGCTTCGCAAAATATGCGAGTTTACAACAGCATAAACGAAATTGAAACAAATATATTCGATAACTTAATCATGCATTCTCTGAAAATTTATGGAATTCAGTAAGGTTATCTAAAAGAATGCCGAAATTGGTCTCCGAGCTACAATTCATTTGCATTAAATTTAAAATTTCGTGCATTTAGTTTTCCAAATTTCAATTATTACTTATATTTCAATACGGCGATTTGAAAAAATCACAGTTTTCCAAAAAGCCAATTTATCTTCGCAATGACTACTATAAAACTATTTGGTCATGTTTTTTGCCGTTATGAAACCACATGACTACTCTCAATGACAATTTGCCGTTTAATGCATTTAATGGAGGCAAAAGGGTTTTTAAAATGCTTTTTCAATTGACCATAATAAGATAATATGAATAAGTCCTAAACCAGAATTTCAAAACCTCACTTTACGAGTTCATAAAGTCGATTTAACCTTTGATAGGAATAAACGGTATTTGAGAAAACAAGGTTTTAAGATCGTTGTAAACAAGCTATGTAGGTTCTCACAAACTTGACTAGATTATGAAACCTATAGGCACCTGCTGGTGCCATAATAAATGCTAATTGTTTTTTTAGTGGCTTTCATCAAACTTCAATAAAACTTAATAAAGCTGGATGGTTTTAGCAATGTTACTTGGGATAGCAGTAAACGAATATACATTTTTTTAAATGCATTAAAAATGAGCCAACATGCACTCTTAAAAATAATAGATTTTACACGAGACGTATTCCTAACAATTCGTCAATAACTTGAAACTTAAAAATAAATATAACTCGGGCTTAAGTTCATTTGGATGTACTCTGAAATCTTCATTCGAATCATATAATAACACATACAAATACTTGTCAATTCACAATTCATCGCCAACTATTCCATTAACTTCTGAACTGTATGAATTTGAAATTAAATCAAATTCCTAAACCATTGAAATTAAAAAGCAAGTCTGAATTTTGTGTTCTAAAATATGTGAACTTTCACGATCCTCGACATTGGCATTAGCGTTGTGTATATCTCTAAGCTGATTTTGTGAGATTGTCTCGTCACAAATGCTCGAAGATCATAATTTCTCACAAATGGAAAACTGTTCCCCAATTAATGAGAATTTGTGCCATTGTAGAATAAAGTAAAAATTATGTTTGGGAATCCAATTTTAAAACTAAATTCATAAAACTATGGGCAGTTTCGAAACTTTCATTAGAAAAAGTCGCATTTGCACAATTTATCTTCTTGCGCTATCTTCTCTCAGTCAGGCAACATTGAGTTTATAAAACCCTCCACCTTTCCAGAATTCATAGTCCAAAAGGTTGCATAGAGGCACTGTAAAGAAATTTAAATCTGCGCTTGTATACAACATCACAACTGCCGAGCAGATAATCCGAGGTTTCACGTTTCATGTTGCAAAAACGACAGATATCATTCTCAACCTGGCCAATGTTTTTCAAATGACATTTACTAGGGCAGTGACCGGTTACTAGGCCAGTATATGTTCAAAGAACTCTCTTATTGAGCTTTTGACTGATTATGACATTTGGAGCTTTTGACTGATTGTGACATTTGGAACTATAAACCTCTTCGATTGAACACACTTTGTGGTGACCAACGACAGTTGGTCATCACCCTTTGTTCTTCCCAAGATTTTAGTTCCCTTTTTATGGCTCAGTATGATACACCGCAGAATGCTTGTGGGCAAATAAACTGTGCATTTGAACCTTGTTTAGCAAGCTCGTTTGCCCTTTTATTACCTTCATTGCCGCAGTGTCCCGGAACACAAAATAAATTTACGGTGTTGTCTTGGCACCTTCCACAGTGAATGAATGCATTCTCGGACAAATTTGTATGTAGCATAGCATAGCATAGCATAGCATAGCATAGCATTTTCCAACCATACACAATCCTGGGCTGGCTGTTGTAAAGACGATGGATGCGCCAGAAGAGCTGCCTTGGGTGTGACGGGCTCTACATCCAGCGTTCTTTTTGCACAACACATGGCCAGGTCCTTATGATCAGCAAGGGATGGGAGGGAAGTATTGATTAGATGTCTACTTAAGAAGATGCTGAGAACTCATGCTATCTTCATAGACATATGGAGTTGGAAGTTGGATGGGATTGTGCGGGAGGCTTTCCTTGGCGAGAAAGCAAATGTATATTTATGAGTATAGGTCGTTGGGAGTGACGAAGCTAATAAAGTTAATGCACTCCTTTATTGTCCGCTTTTCTGGCCTGAAACGCAGGCGTTTCTTACTTCCAGTCTATCCAGGTATCCAAGCTCCAAGCCAAGAGTATAGTACCTTTTCTTGCGTGCGAGTACCTTTTCTTGTCAGTCGGTTGGGACATGAGCACTAACTCTTGTCCTAGCCTATTATGGCTTATAGTACTCGCTTTCTGAAAAGAGAAGAAGGGCGCGCCGACACAAAGACAACGCATACACACAAACACACACACATAAATAAACAGAGACACACATACACGCAGGCTTTGTTGGTATACTAGCGCATATTGCATATAAGGGTTTGAGCCCTTTGTCTCTGTGCGCGACCTTCTAAGGGGGCCAGCTCATTATGATCGACCACTAACAAGGTGCGACACGGAGACAAAGACGGATGACAATGACTGGCTGGCTGCTCTCCGTTGTTGTTGAAAATTTAATTCCCCCGCAGAATGAAATTCACCCCGTCTCATTCAGCTGTTTCGACTCTTCAAGCGCTATCCTTGGCAGGCTTTTTCGTTAGTTTTTTTTCTGAGACAAATTTCATCTTCATCTTTTGCTGTTATTTCTTCTTTCTCACCAACATAGAATGAAGAATTCATCGTCACTCCTTGGTCCTGAATTCACACTCAAAGAACACTATATTTTTTTCACTCGTGGAGCCGCACATCTAATATTTGCCTTTCTTCTGAAGTCCACAACTTTAGGTTTCGAGCAATAAACACTCCGCGATTTCGATATCGAATTGAAGAGCCGTGTCTTGCCGATGCTTGTAACCTTTTGCGACTATTTTCTGCTGATCAGAATAAACGCAAAAAACGTGACAGCTCACAAAACCCAACCGTGCGTGGGCAGTGCTTGCTGCGATCTGCGCATTCCCGGACAAATTTGGATGTGCATTTATATTTACCCTAGGACAGGACCTGCCAGCTTAGAAAGATATGCCCTCATAAAAATTTATGTTTGCTATGATACGGGGGTCGCTCCAGTGTTGCCAGATATGTTTACACAGTAATCTCATTGAAAAAAAGTAATAAAATAAAACAAAATTTGTCGATTTTTCTGTATACTTGGTAATATTCAATAAAGTAAACGTTTTACAATTGTCAATATTTTTAATGGAGAGGTCCAAGAGTTTAAGGCTCTTAGATTATAAAACTGCCTTACAGGGAAGAAAAGGCTGGTATCAAAAATTCAAAAAAATAATACACGTTAATTTTGAATCTTCTTAAGCTTATTTTTGGTATTTATTTTTCCAGAAAGTATCATTTTTAGGAAGAGCGATCCAAAATCCCAACAGTTTATCATTTAATAGTATGAGCAAACTTGTGATTTTCATAACTCCCGGTATTAATGAATATTTTTTTCCTAGCTTTAGGGAAACAATGTGGGTGTACTTTAAAGATTGATGAAAGGCGCAGCAAGAAAATTAATGATCTTTATATGTGTTAAACAGATTAGTATTTCTCATATATTATTTCAAATATGTTCTGGAACAATTGCAACAGATTGCCGTAGCGACTTCTCCAACGACGAATCGATCTAAAGTAGAAGGATGCGATTCAATGAAGCTGAAATCATTCCATCCAATCGAATATTTAGCAAATTACCACTTATGCTTGGTAACTTGCTCTTTCAAACGAAAAAATTCACCTCGTAGACTAGACTGTGACGTAGTATCTCCTCCCAACCTAGGAACCTGTTCAATGTTTCCAATAATTTCAAATTCCGAAAATCCTCCATTTGATGCAGCATTGCCTTTTCAACTATTCTCACCACCATCAATGTATTCACCAACCTCCATTAGATGCCACTCTTAATCCGGCGGAGTGACGGCAATTGGAATATTCCAACTTCCATTGGCATTCGGCAAATGAAGCTGCATCAAACTAAACGTTATAAGGTTTCATTGAATTGCATTGATGCTTGCGCTGCAAATTCTGCTGTGGGGAGAAAGTTTGAACAAGAGAATGTCTTCCTCGCTTGCGTTCCCAATGCAGGCCTTAACCCACTCTCGACGAACGATTGGATCTCTAGGGAACCGATGAAAATGGTGACCCGGATGTGACACGTTACTGCGACCACAATTTATCACTTTGTACTTCATTTCAAAAAGTGAAAAAACAGCAACACTGCCTGCTTGTAACATAACTCGACGGTGGCGGTAGGGGCGGTTGTCACAGCGACCAATAAAAACCGGTCTTTTTTGACAGGTAAATGGTGATCTTTTTGCACTAACAGCTGGCATGTCCTGTCCTAGTATTTACCCAACGCTTTGAGTGCCACTTAGCTGTCAGCAAAAATACAAACATTTCCCCTCGTTTAATTCCATGTCGAAGGAAGCGTAAACAACGAAATTGTTTGCAATCTTTCATGCGCCATACAACAATGTTCGCAATCTTCCATACAAAAAACTAGATTCAGGCGTGATCTGGCTTAAATTAACATGAAATATCCCATTATTTTCTGTTAACGTTAACGCATTTTATTATAGCCAAAATCTCCGCTTGGAACCCGTTGGAAAGTTCCCCATCGCCACTGAAATTTCTACTCCAGGTCCGAAGATTCCTGCTTCCGTTTTTGTTCCAATTTTTGAACCATCTGTAAAGAATTTTATGGAACCATGATGAACAGTGGGACCTCCGACTTCCCAATCTATACGTGACGTCTCACAAATGTTGTAAGGGATGTCATAGTTTTCCCCAGGTTTCATCCACACAGAAAAAAATAATTAGTTTTAACAGGCGCGTAAAATTTCCCCTCGTTTAAATCCAAGCCAAGGGCGACGTGAACAACGAAATTGTTTGCAATCTTTCATGCGTCATACAACAATGTTTGCAATCTTTCATACAACAAGCTAGTTTTAAGCGTTATCTGGCTTAAATTTACATGAAATATCCCATTGATTTCTGCCAAATCTAGCATTCCCTTTATGTGCATCAGATAACGTAGAAAATTAAATGTTTCTTTTTATCTGTGCAGTCTCCATTCATGGTACATCACTGGCCAATTTTGCAAGTTTTGCGAAATACTCAAGTGACCGACTAAGTCTCCAGACTTGAAAGTTTTCAACCGTTTCAGTCTTAGCAAACGTGCTTTTAATTGCACGTATTCGTGCACAGGCAGCAGATTTAGAATTGCACCTAACGATTTTGATAAAGTGCCGCGCATCGCTTCCGCAATGGACACTAGCCGTTGAAGTTTCGTCAGCTTTTTCTGTGCAGTAGCCTCTATTGTTTTTGGCCACCACACAAGCGAAGCATACGTTAGTTTTGGACGAATTATGGATGTATAAATCAACATTATCATTTTTGGTCTAAGACCCCATTTTCTGCCAAATGTTTTTTGAACATATCCAGAAAGCACTGGTTGCCTTACCGATCACATACTCAGCATGAGCATTCCAGTCCAGTTTGGCATCCAGTATCACTCCTAGGTATTTCACCTGTTCACTAAGATAGATTTCCAATTCTCCTGGCTTAAAAGCTTTTAGATTCAACTTCCTTTTCCTGCACACTTAGAAATTATGAACTTTACACGAGACGTAATTCCTGTTTGTAAAAAGTCGGGAAACGTAAAGAAAGATTTCGTGTAAAATTATATCTCATGAAACTGACACATACACAATTCGACGAAAGATGTGTTTGATTGAATTTATTTTCTCATCTCTTTCAACTCATTCTTCTGTGATAAAGGACACTTGCATGTGTCGGTCTCGGGGGACAGAAATTTACATGACATTTTGGTAGTGTGTGGTGAAAGGTACAATTAGGGCCTGTTAATAAACCACGTAGGCTCATTTTTGAAAATATCAGACCCCCCTCCCCCCTAGTAGACTTTTCTCCATACATTTTTTTGAAATTTTGTATGGAGCGTAGACTTTGGTCAAGACACCTACCGCCCCCCCCTCCCCCCAGAAAAGTCTACGTGGTTTATGAATGGCCCCTTACTAATTTTGAGGGGTTTATGCTAAGGCCCTCCTGAATACACCAAGACTGGGTAAATTTTAGGGCCCATTGCATTATCTCTGAAATGGTATTGTCAAACTTTTCTCCCACTATGATGACTATATCGCCTATATGCAAAGCCTTAAAAATTAAATCTAATCTAGAATCTAAAATTTACTTTTGTGTATCATAACCTACATTTACGTCATGGTATGTAAACTATTATTTTGAGTTCCTATTGGCATGTAATTTTCAGGAAAAAAAAACTTCAATCTACGTCAATGGTTCGCTTTTTTTTATGTACATCCAAGCAGACTTAAATTAACATGATTTTTTCTAAGTGTGTGCGTTTATAGTGGTCTCCAGGAGGTAATCAAATACATGTGGTCAATAATGCTAACGATGCAACTTGGGTGTCCTCAATATTTTTTATCATGTTTTTGGTAATGTTACTTTAATAAATTATCCCTTCTGTGCATTAGAGAGGCATTATAGAAAACGATGAGCTATTCAAAATGAAAGTTTTTGTCACTAATGTTTTGCCTTATTAATAGCATAGCATAGTATAACCAGGTTGCCGGATTTCATAGGTAGCACGAGCTGAATGCTGTTCTTAAGAAAGATGCGAACCTTCACATCGTGCTAATGATTTGTGATAGAGTACTAACTCTAAGATACGGGATGTGTGCCCTTACAACAGTATAGATCTGTCTTGATCACGTCCTTGAAACTGATGATAATGAATAAAATAAGTTATTCCGAAATTTACTTAAAAGCGCTTTTCCATATTAACGTTCCAAAAAGTTACCTTTGTACAATGCAGACTGTTGCTAAAAAAAGAAATGATCGCACTCCAGACTGTTGATTTTGAAACTTTGAAACTTTGAATAACTTTAGTGTGCACTGCAATGAGGTGTTTAATCGAGATATCTAAGCTGTAATTCTAACCCCTGAACTGGGAGAACACTCTAGTTTTCAATCACAGAATTACTTCCTCCGCCCATCGGTATCTATCATAATACCACAAATCAAAACCAATCCGAGCTTCCAAATATCATTCAAGGTACTCACAAACTAGTGAACCGGATCTATCAGCAACCGCAGATCAACTATCGTTCTTGGAGTGTATCCCAATCCTCCTCCACCTCCACCTCCATGTGATTGCCAAACCGATATCCTTCTTATTAACTAAACACAGTTATTACCCACCCATGACAGCACACATTACACCCGAGTAACCGTGTGATTACAAGACCCACAATTACCCGACTAGATTCCGAAGCCAAGCGACAACGAACCAATCAGTTACACCTCATTAATAAGCTAATCGTGACAAAACACTACCCAACTGCCCGTTTCTTTTTCCGAACCGAACTAACAAACCTGGCATTCAATCCAAACGTCTACAACTGCTCAAAATGCAAAACAAGTGTTTTACTACGCAGCAGCGACAGGCAGTCATCGTCATCCTGTCCGTTTTCGATGCGATTACGAAACCTCCGTTAGCCAGCGTCTAGCACCGTACTGTCGTCTACCGGCGTTGCATATCAAGTGGCAACGCTGGAGACGTTAGCAGGTGCATTGTACTTAATTGCTGCTGCAGCTACTGCTCTGCAAAGTGATTCCTCCTCGAACACTGATGGATGTAACGGTACTGGAATTTACATAAATTAGCCAAGACCAAGACGACGATGTTGACGACGCTGATTCATCATTAATCTCGACCGATGCAGTCTCGTAAATCGTTTGAACTTTTGAACTTTGAAATCAACGACCAGTTCCTGCTTTGGCGATTACAGTTAAGAGCCATAAAAAGTCAATCTTCGCCTCTCGTAATTAACCTTCAATTATGATACCTCGGTGTTCAGTGCACAGAGCGCATCCGGTAGTCCATTGGTCGTTCAACGTCTAATCTACGTGGAAGGAAGGCCAAAAGTCAGCCTCAAGACGATTAATGACCCTGCACTTTGTCTATCCATTATACAACTCTCTTGCACTTAACGACACTGCAATTCTTTGCCTTTCTTCAACCATGCAAAATGTGAAAGCATGGATCACTCTGAAACACCTTCTTTTTTTTTTTTTGTTGAACAATGTGTGATATTTATGGCGAACCGGTGAACGCGACCGTCGGTAGCATCATGCATAGGTCGGTGTGAAAGGGAAAGTGTTGTGGTCATACCTTGAGCACAGGCTGATATACATGCATGGTTACATCAGATACCACGCGAGTTATGTAAAATTGACCCGGGTCTGGTCGGTTGATGGGGCTATAACAATTCATGGGCCATGATCAAGCCTCAGGTTTAAGGTTGGTTGGCCTCGCGAGGGCTCCAGTAGCAATGATGATGCAAGCTTTGTCATGGATTCACGTAAGGTACAGCATGTGTAAGCCCCTTTATGACAAACTACAATAAATCAAAATAAACGAGGAACAAGGAAATCGAACCCCTTCAGCAAGGACGTCTTGTGAGCACTTTTTACGAAGCGCACATTCACCCGCTACCTGTGCGAACTACCGGGTGTTGAGCCCAACCCGCAAATGACTTAACCAATTAAACAGCGTCATCACGCCAACACTTAACCCAAGCTGGTTTCAAAAGAATGCAACAAGAATCTTTTGAAACCACTCAACAACCCTCGCTGTGTTTGCTGTGGTAGTTGTTGACGGCACCAGAACATGCGCGATCGCATGTTTTTGTCGTCATTGCTTTTTCGCAGGGTGCGCGCGGCGCATGCATTTGCGCAACTCTCGATCACCCACTCTCTGTAGCTCGATTCGACAGACACAACGTCAAAGAGCAAATTGCTTTTCTTTTGTCTACACTTAACTCAAATCTTTATGGGAATTCCCGTCTTTGTCGGTGACAAGAACGTCTAATCCTACCTCTTTGGCTGATGCTTCAATAAATCATCCCATTGTGGCGATGTAATAACTCTTTCGGTGCAGCAAACCAGTCGTCGAGATGTCTAAGCCTGACATGACAGCTAATCCGCGTGCGGCAAACGCACGCCTGTCAATCTGGCGTGATTTACGTTGGACCTTGAACTGGAAACTAAAATTGCCTCCCCATCGTAGATTGAATCTCAATGACTAAACAACATATTTTTCCTATCTCTATGCCCACCCACAGACATCGAAAGCGATCCAAACCGCGCACCACCATGCGACCCGGCCGTGTGCGTACTGCCCGATTGCTTCTGCTCCGAGGACGGTACCACCATCCCCGGGGACCTGCCGGCCAAGGACGTCCCAATGATGATCACCATCACCTTCGACGATGCCATCAACAACAACAACATCGATCTGTACAAGGAGATCTTCAACGGCAAGCGCAAGAACCCGAACGGGTGCGACATCAAGGCGTCGTACTTCATCTCGCACAAATACACCAACTACTCGGCCGTGGCGGAAACCCACCGCAAGGGACACGAGATTGCCGTGCACTCGATCACGTAAGTGTTGAACCTGTTTGAAAATTTCCCTATCCGGTCGAAAAGTCAGAATTTGGCGTACATTTGTTTTGTGCGTGTAAAGATAGATCTGCCGTGGGCAGAAGTCATTTGAAGGCTGACAAATGTCATTTTCAATAAAACCTTTCACATTTCATGCCTCTGTGTGGTTGAACCGCAGATCAGCGGAAATTTCGGCGGGGTTGCGTTTATTCTCATATCATGACTATCTTCTCCTTCCGAACTGACTATCTTCTTCTATTTCTACTTATTCTTATTTATTTTTCTTCTTCATCTCGTATGTATGATTAAGTGTTCTAGAAGTCCTTCCACAGTGATTGACTCGCAACTTTCACGGCAGTTTTGGTTATACGAAAGTTCTGAATACCGTTGTTTGCTAACAAAGAGAATGTCGATGATGCTAGTTCATGCCCAAGACATTTTTTTTTTTTGTAAATATATTTCTTTAACTGAAGAGAAATCGAACTCATTGCTTTTGACAAGTCCGTGCAAGCAATTCTGTTTAAAAGTGATTTTATTTACCTTTTTTTTCATCCCACGATTTCTACGCTTCGCCAAACTGCTGGTTTCGAACAATAAGTTAAACATAAATCCTGCGTTACTAAATGTGCCCCATTAAACATTTCTCGAGTACTTTTTCAAACAGATGTATCTGATTTTGTAAACAAAGAGGGGAAGTAAGATACAAACGTTAAATTGTTAAATCCCTTAGCACTTTGATGCAAACTACCCAAGTAACGAATTCAATTTTAAGGTACACTTGAAGAAGTTTTCAAGACTCATTTGATAAAACTACGCATAAAACTAAATATTCTACATAACATTGATAAAAAAGCCATAAAACCCTCATAAGTTCAAAAAGGCCCATACTACAGTAGGTTCTCAAGACTATTTCCCAAGGTTCGCTGAAGACTTGGTAATTTTATCGGTACATACTTGTAATGACATTCAAGAGATGCTTAAAACTATGATGAAACTACCACAAGTTTTGATAGTTTTATGATTTTCCTCTTTAAGAACACTTTCAGTCCGTCACAAATATGTTTCGAAGATTCCATTTTTGCATTCGTTCTGCTGAATGGGGACTTTTTTTGTTTATAGTTGAGTGGTAGCTATTAAAGAAAAAATAAATATTGATGTACATGATGTTCCTTTTCCAAAGTGGATACGTATGTAGATTAATTGTAAATTTGACCATAAATGCATGAGTTTTTGCCTGAAATTGATAAATGTTTCATGCGACGTTCAGATATAGGAGTTTTATAACATAAATTATTGCAAGGACATTGAAATATTAAAAAAAATACTTTAAATTTCAACAATTAGGTGACAAGGCTGATAAATTGTTAGATCTTGAATAAATTGTGTCTACAAACCATTTTAAGTTTCAAAATGTATTTTAAAAGGCAGAAATTGTTTGTAGCATTGGAAGAACGAGAGTTTTGTTGCATAAATATGTAAATGGCTACCATTGCAAGGGAATCCAGAATACCCACGCTCGCCATTTTTTAATGGTTTTATCGGAAACTACCATAAAGCGCAAATAAAACAAATATTTCTTGCACAAGACTAACAATTTTTTTTGAGGAGCGCGATAAGTTCATGTTTAATTGTTCAATTCTTGTAAAAGATGAGTAACGCTTGAATAAAACTTGTTTGAATTGCTCAAGGTAAACAAGTCTTTCGTAAGATAACCATAAAATCAGCGTGGAGAAGGTGAAAAAGAAAATGTGAACGTTCAAATCATCACTTCCGACTTTAGCTTCAACGTAAAGATCAGATCAAATCGATTTCGCTCAAATGATGTACCCGTTTTTACTTGCAACGAGTATAATTATTCTGTAGCCTGTTGGGAACTGAAATGCACGGCTCGGGAGAATTTAACATTAACATGACATTTTACCATCGTAGTGCACTATCGTTGGTTTTTATTGAATTTCTGCTTGAACGATCCATTAGTTTTTAATTTCTTCCACCTATGGGCGTCCATTGTGACAGTTTGTTTATTTTTCACATAATGTTCTTTCTCAAGTGTATGTGCTCTAATTCAAAATCAAATGGTTCTAAGAGCTTTTTATGGCAGCATTTCCAAGATACGTTCATCTTAAAGCAGAATGTCATAAAAATTTTTCAAAGCTTTTATCAGCTTTTAAGAAAGTTACGAAACGATGTATTGAGAGGGGGGAAAAGTATCTTATAAATTTACTTATAAGGTGAATTACACTTATAAATGATGTAGTTTTATGGTGGTTTCTCCAAGTGTTCTTTGATCACTCTTAAGAACTGTTAATCAATTAAAACCACCTTAACTTGGAAAATGCCCTGAGGAAACCGGATGAACTCCATATGCTCCGCTAAAACTATCATAAAACATGAATAAAACCAATTTGCATTTGAATTGCTACTTGGGTAGGGCCACCAACACAAGGAATAAAATTTCCGAAACATGATGGTGATGCTTGTTTCCGTGAGGGTGCTGAGAGTTTTAAGAAATTTACGTTTGAATCTTACTTCCCCTCTTTGTTTACAAAATCCGACACGTATGTTTGAAAAAATACTCGAGATTTGTTTGAATACTACATAATTTGTTTGTGAGATTCAGTACTAATCTTAGTCGATTTTGATTATCGACATTTCATGTCTGATTAAGTTCACTAAAAACATAAATTTTCTCTTCACCTAATCAAATTTTAATTTAAGTACAAATCAACAACAACAAAAACATCAGCTGGTAACTATTTTAACCCACAATGTATTCAAATTAGGGTTTTTTTTTCGTCTCGGCAACCGATTTTCAAACCTTTCAAAGAACCCCAAGGGTATATATTCACATGAAACCTTGGTTATGTCGCTTTAATTTGATTGTCGCTTGATTACCTTACGCATAAGGGGCAACTCCGGCGTAGTGATAAGCTTCTAAAACTATCCCGAGATATTTTGCTTGTAATTTTTAGGTATTTTGTCTAGATATTTTATCTCTTAATCTGAGCTTTTTAATACCAAGGCCAGTTACCAAGATCAAAATTAGGTATTCATATTTATTTGTCTCCTGCTCGGGGTAAAATACCTGAGGATAATACCATAAAATTGTTCCCACAATGTTATGCGAATACCAAAGTGAGGTACGACAATACCAAAATAGTACCTCTCAGGTATTCCCAGGTATCCCAAACAACAAGTTTTTTTATTCGAGAGATATTTTGCTTGTAATGCTGAGGTATTTTGCATAGGTATTTTACCTCTTGTGCTGTGCTCTTTAAAGCAATTTCCATTTAGAATCCGGAATAATAAAATCATCTGTATCTCGGTAACGGATTGATACATCCAAACAAAGGTATTTCACTGTACTTTAAGGAAAAAATATCAATACAAATCATTTCTCTTCGTTTCTAATGAAAATTCGCACTTTCTTCTTACTTCCTCCCATCAAACGCTGTACACCTCCGGAGTCAACTTCCTTGGCACATTTTTTTTCCATATTTTGGTCATCTGAGTCGCGTCCCGAGCCGTTTTTCCACTTTTCTTAAGCTCCCGTTTGATTATTGCCCAAAATCTCTCGATGGGTCGGAACTGCGGGCAGTTGGGTGGATTTATGTTTTTATCGATGAAATCTACTTTATTATCGCGGTGCCACTGGACGATTTCCCAGCTGTAGTGGCAACTCGCCAAATCTGGTCAAAACTTCACGGGACCTTTATGGGCTTTAATGACGGGTAGTACGCGGTTTTTGAGGCATTCTTCCTTGTACAGCTTCGAGTCCATCGTCTAATTCGTCACGAATACTTTAGCAGCTGCATATCCCTTGCCAAATCATCAGTTTTTTTTTTTGGCAAATTTGTCCATAAAAGCAAACTTAAACTTCACAGGAACATTTTTGCCCAGGAAGATGTCCGAAATCCATTTTGACGTAGGTTTCATCGTCGATGAGCAGGCATCCCTAGTAATTCGTCAAAACCTGCTGGTACAATTTCTGAGCTCGAGTTTTGGTGACGAAACTTTGCTTCAACGTTCTGTTTGGTTGCTTTCTGGCTCGATAAGAACTAAGAACGATATCCTGCTCGCAAACAAATTCTTCGAACGGTACTGCGAACAGCAGCGTATTTTTGTGCGATTTCATTATCTGATAGTCCAGGGTTTGCTATGACGGTTCTCAACACCTTCTGGTTCAGCTTGCGGTCATATGTTCCACTACGAGGCTAACTTTGAGGCGCTCGATCCACGCTTTTTCGCTCCCTGAAACGTTTGAGCACATCATACACGGTTGATTTGACGATTTTCAACGTTTTTGCGATTTTTATTGCGGACCACGTTGGGTTATCAACGTGGGTGTGTTTTTTCTCTCCTCTCGGCTTCTATCTGGAATAACTTTTGACTCACTGCACGAAACACCGTGAAATTTATACCACAGAAAGTGGGCGTCTAGGTTTACAAACCGCTGTAAAATAATTCTTGCAGCGGTCACTTGTCGTGCCACTGCAACACAATAAGTGATTCCGGATTCTAACTGGACAGAACATTAGTACCAAGGCCAGTCATCAAAATCAAAATTAGGTATTCATATGTTATTTCCTCCTGCTCGGGAAACTACGGACAGTTTCGTAACATAAGTAACGCCTGACCATGTATTCTTTACTTTCCAGCTGCATACTAGGCTTGAGCAATGTGAAATCATGAGCATATTTTCTGTAACGAAACTTTTGCGTTACTTATTTTACTGTAACAATCATGACTTATCATTCAAAAGTAAATTCTGAAAATAATGAAAAATTATTCATGACTGTAAGCAACCATTTTTGATGGTTCCAACCACTTTGAATCGAGATTCTCGAGGTCATGTTGAATTTGAATTTGATTCATGAATTATAAATCCGAAACTGAAAACGTTGTTCTTGAATTGAATTACGCCTGATTAACGACAAAAAATAATTATCCTACATTTAATAGCTAGTGCTTTTTTTACATTAAGCACAACAGTGGTATGGATTTCCACTTATGCTTGTTGTTTTATTGTGCTTTCCAGTTTCAAAGAAATTAGTGTATATTGGTGAATTGAAGAAATAATAATAGAAAATCACACATCTACCGATTGAAATAAGTCACGTGATTTTTGGCTGCTGGCTGATCGATTCGGGAATCTTTGTTGTTGTTGTTGTTGTTGCTGTTCGTCAGCGGAAACGCTGGACCCTACATATCGAACCTATCAACACATGGGCCAGGGCCAACGACTTTACTTCCCTTCTGAAGAAAGCCGAGATTAGATATTTTTCGTCTCAGAAAATCCCAACGGCGCCGACTGGAACTGATACCAGATCGCCTGTGGAGAGAGGCAGCCACGCTTCCCAAGTAACATTGCCAAATCCATCCTGCTTTATTAGGTTTTATTAAGGTTTTATCAAAGCCACAAGAAATCAATTTGGTTTTATTAAGACACCAAGAGGTTCGAATAGGTTTCATATTTTAGTCAGGTTTATGAGAACCTACACAGCTTGTTTAAAACGACCTTAAAACCTCGTTTTTTTTTTCAAATGCCTTTTACTTCTATCAAAGGTTTTATTTCGACTTTATGAACTCCTAAAATGCTGTTTGGAAATGCCGTTTTAGGACTCATTCATATTATCTTATTATGGTCAGTTGAAAATGCATTTTAAACCCATTTTGCCTCCAGATAATGCATTAAACGACAAATTGGCATTGAGGGAAGCCACCAAATAACCAAATAGTTTCAAAGTAGCCATTGGGAAGATTACTTGGCTTTATGGCAGAATTGTGATTTTTTTACAATCGCCATATTGAAATATAAGAAATAATTGAAATGTGGAAAAACAAATGGACCAAATTTTAAATGTAATGCAAATAAACTGTAGATCAGTGACCGATTTCTTAGAAGTTTTTAGTTAACCTTATTGAATTTCATAAATTTTTAAGAAATTCATGATTAATTTATCGAACATATTTGTTTTAATTTTGAGTTTGTTTTTGATGACTCGCATAATTTTTGATGCGCATTAATACCTATTCGGCTCTTATCGTGCCAATCTTCACAACCAAATTAAATGCGTATGTGATTTGGAGCATGATACGCTGTAAAAAACTCAATTTGTTTTGGATATATGGCTATCAAACAAAATTTCCCGCAACACCAGACCTTCTTTCTCAGATATTATTTACTGCTAAATGAATCAGAAGAGCGGATAATCGAAAAAGCAGAACATCAAAAACACAACCACGATATCACAGCTATGTTTGACTGCTGTGGCCATTTGGCCTTATGCTGGTTTTCATGGCAGTCAATAGGTTTAATGGAGGTTCTCAAGTGGTCATAGCATCTATCACTAGAGCATTTTCAAAATCTTTATGGTCTTATTAAGGTTTTATTAACTTGTTTTCATAACCGTCTATAGAGTGAGCCACTTTGTACAACTTTCGGCTTTAAAGAAGCATAGAAGAGGTGTTGGTAGACAAAACAGTTTTGAATGTAGTTTTATCAACAGAGCCGGGAAGAATGCTATACGGCTGGAATAAAACTTAAATTGTTACTTGGGTTACCACTACACCACCGGCGCCGTCAACGATTCAGAAATTTTAAATTGGTATACTTGTATAAATAACCACATTGACTTTTTTTTGTCTTGATTATCGAGATTTTCAGCCTTGGGCTGGTTCATCTCCCGTCGTAGTTACTCAAATTCCATTTTTGGGTATTTTCGTAACTTTTTTCGGAGGTGAGATTCGAACTCGTGACTTTGGCGTGAGAGGTATGGATGCTAACCACTACGCCACTCTGCAAAATAATTTAATATCAAATAACTTTGAACGCACTATAGCCAAAGGTTTTATAAAATGTAGTGAATTTATGAATTTTGAAAATGTAATTTTGCAGGCACGGACGCTGAAATTCAAAAACCAAAATTTTTAACACAGATGAGTAATGCTAGGAGCAATCATAATAATTATTCATGGCAGCACTTGCTATGGTTCATGATAAGAACTGTATTGAAAATAAGTTATTCACATATTTTCTTTCAAATCATACAAAAAATGATGTCTTATTCAAACAAATGGATGATTCTTTATTGTACGGGATTGAACTTCGATCTAGCGTTCGATGGGCCGAAGCTGAGGGAAATTTGGCGGATTGATGTTTTTCTCAACGAAATTTATCCCCTTTTCCGTGAGCCAGTTGAGAGTTGGGTTAGCGTAATGCGCCGACGCTACATCCGGCCAAAACAGTACCCCTCCACTATGCTTCTGATATAATGGCAGCAACCTCTTCTACAGACACTCAGATTGAAAGCGTTTCGCATTGATTGTTCCGGGAGTGTACAAAAATGGTAGACTTCATATCGCAGGAACGTATTGCTTGCCATACCAGCACTTTCCGACCAAACTTCTCCACTTGAATCGACCTGTCTCCATCGCTTACATCCTCTCCTACGACGGCAGTGTAATATTGTGAACCTAGAAAAGTTGTTGAGTCCTCTTTAACATACACGGTGTTCAATAAGTTCGAATACAAGTTTTCATCATTGCGTAGGTATGCGCCATGTACATATTCTGCATTGGTATTGGTGTCAGCTTTAGCTTCATTCATACGCTACCGAATGTGCGCGGTGTTGACATTCTGTTAGTTGTTGTTTGTTTGTTACGCGCGATGAAAGAGTATCGGGACTTCGTAATTAAGCGTTTTTTGAACGGTGAGCGACCCGGCGATATATTCCGGCTGCTGAAATCGCATGGGGTCAAGCGGAACTTTGTCTACACGACCATCAGGCGATACCGGGAGACGTCCTCGACCAATGACCGTGCGAGATCCGGTCGGCCGCGTTCAGCGAGGACGCCACGGGTCATCAAGATCGTGAGGGAGCGAATTCGGCGAAAAAAAAAACCGCTCAATCCGGAAAACGGCTGCAGATCTCAACGTTTCCATTGGAACCGCTCACACCATACTCACCAAGGACCTTGGTTTCAGGCCTTACAAAAAACGTATGGTCCATGGCGTTTCGGAGGCTACCAGCAAAAAGCGGTTGGATCGAGCTAAGAGGATCCTCTCTCGGCACGCTGGTCAGGAGTTTGTTTTTTCGGACGAGAAACTGTTCGTGCTGCAGCAGCCGCACAATGTGCAAAATGACCGGGTGTGGGCGCCATCGAGGGACAGCATTCCTGAATCCAATATAAACATCCCTCGGTTCCAAAGTGCCGCGTCGGTGATGGTTTGGGGGGCAGTATGCAAACGTGGTAAGCTACCCTTGGTGTTTATTGAAAAAAACGTCAAAATCAACGCGGCGTACTACAAAACTGAGGTTTTGGAAAAGGTTGTTGCCCCCAGTCTCCGAAGCCTCTACGGCGATGAGCACTACGTGTTCCAGCAGGACGGTGCACCAGCCCATACGGCAAATGTGGTTCAAGCCTGGTGTCGGGACAATTTAACCGACTTTCTGGACAAAACTTTGTGGCCTCCCAGCTCCCCGGACTTGAATCCTCTCGACTTTTTTGTTTGGTCCTATATGATGGCGAAGCTGAACGAATACAAGGTCAGCACTTTGGATCATTTCAAGACGGTAATTCTCAAAATCTGGGACGAAATGCCCATGCAGTCCGTGCGTGCCGCCTGCGACGCGTTCGAGAAACGTTTGAAGCTCGTTAAGGAGTACAAAGGGGGGGTCATTCCAAGAGAAATGTTGTAAACGTTCCTTGTAAACATAGCTTTCAATAACATAAATCCAAAAAATAAAAAAACATGTTTTCATTTTTTTAACAAATTTTGAAAGTGTATCCGAACTTATTGAACACCGTGTAGGTCTCGTCGTGGATAAAATACATGCATCCGGTCGCTGCAAAACTCGCGAATATAATTTCTGAGACCGCGTTGCTTCTGTTCTGCTTCTGTTTGTTTGGCGATTTTCTGCTTCTTGTAGGTCTTCATGTTGTTCTGTTTCTCGATACAATGAATCATTCCGACGCTCATCACGGATCGACATTGATTTGCTCTTTCGAATTAGAGTTACCACTTTCTGATCCAGCTAAGGGTTGGTAAATCCGGGTTTTCTGTCTCTTCCTGGCAGTTTATCCAAAGAACAGTGTTCTCCAAACTTGGTTATGATGGATTTTACACTCGCGTGATGAATTCCAAAGCGCTTGTCGCATAGTTACACCCTTTTTGCATAGTTACACCTTTTTCACGTAGCCATGTGTCCAAAACCTTAATTTTTACGTCTTTTTCAATGCGCGATATTTTGAAAATGAAGAATTTAAACCGTGCAAACAAGTTAACAACCGAAAGATGACAGTTAAACGCACAGCATACTATGATGAACACCATCACAAATACACGCGTACAACGCAAATGTACGTGGATAGCATATTTTCAATAAATTCCTTATTTGACGTTTACATAATGAAGTTATAATACATTCCCAACAAACATCGGTGTTGAATTAGAGCTTGTTCAAACAAATTTGGAGAAGCTATTCAGCTTTTCTAGAAGAAACAGCTGAATAGCTTCTCCAAATTTGCTTGAACAAGCTCTAATTCAACACCGATGTTTGTTGGGTTGTTATCATTTCATGTGCCTACGTTTTGATTTGTCTCATGATTTTTGTTTTAAGGAAAACAAGAACAAACACGTGTCCGTGTATTAACACGCACTTGAGAAGTTTGGCACATATTTACTCTTTCAATCAGTTATGGATAATTCTTTCAATTGTAATAGATAGAGGGTCACGGAGTTAATAAATCTAAACAAACAAAAACCTCAGATGTGTGCAAGACGCTGCAAAAATTGTCATGAAAGGGTGGACTCTATTTACCCTGTCTAGAAGATGTAAATCCACCTAGTTTGCTGTCGTTTATTTAGGCCAACAATAAAAATCCGTAGAAATTTTCATATTTTCAAGTTGTATATATAATGAAAACAGTTGATTGAGATGGTAATCCTCCTTTTTGTAAAATTCTAAAACTTTCTGCAGTACACCCGCCATCAGATTCCGTAAATTCCTCAGATACGCCTGCGGTGGTGGTTCCCCATCTTTTCTTGAAATCGTCGATCCCATTTGCTTTCTTCTTAGTTTGATAAAGTTTTCGCTTAACCAGAGCCCAGTATTCTACTCTTTCTTTGTGTGGGATTTAAATGCTGCAAGAATGCTACAATATTCCAGTATTGACCTCAAATAGACAACATGTAGTGTTTATAAGGGCCCTGAAAGCTGTAGCAAGCGCGCTTTATAAAGTCCAAAGTTTTGATTGCCCTGTGAATAATTGTGTTAAATGGCCAGTGCCAGTCAATTTGGACTCTTTCACATTGATCTACATTCTGATTTTCTAATGCAATGATGATGTTCTATTTCTAATGATTGATGATGTTCTATTTCTGCTAAATGATATTAAGTTGCATTGTTTTATATTCAGTTCCAATAGGCTTTTCTTACACTATACGTAGAATAAGTGTATTTCGTTCTGTAATATATTGATGTAAGCTTCATTTCTAATTTCCAAAAAGAGATTCATGTCATTAACAAACGCTTATGCCTAACAAATAAGTTCAATTTTAACAATTGATAGGGAAATGTCGGCAGAACGCCCATTAGATGGAGTCGATTCGAGATAGATTCTATCTTGTTCTTATTATGAGAAAAATATATTAGAAAACTCTCAATATTGTCTAACGCTTGTGTCAAATCAAGTAATAACGAAGCTGTATCATATCATTTCTTCCATAATTAATATAAATCCTCTACCTTTATGACGTTGGAAATGACAAATTTGGCAAGCCACCGCGATTCAATAATAAACCTACCCTCCCTCTCT
Organism: Aedes koreicus; assembly: GCA_024533555.2. Classification (NCBI taxonomy): domain Eukaryota; kingdom Metazoa; phylum Arthropoda; class Insecta; order Diptera; family Culicidae; genus Aedes; species Aedes koreicus. The sequence continues at coordinate 165,584 of JAHHFK020002973.1, read as the reverse complement.
GGACATAAAATGAGACCAACTGCATAGTAAAAATTCCAATCCTTTCCATTTTTGTTCTTTTCATTTTAGCAAGTCCACGTAAGTATTACATTCCAGACAACCAGAAGTTGTGCAACAGTTCACAGATAGAGTCGTAGTCACAAAAAAAAACTACGGATTAAGTCCAAATCATTGCATGATGTTTAAGTTTAATCATAAATTGTTCGAATTTCCGACTTTTATACGCTTTATCATTTTTGTACTGTACAATAGTATAAATTAAATCGGATAAAATCGCAATGTTTGTCAATCTGAATTTGTTTAATACAGATTAAATCGTATATGATGTCAAATTAAATCGTTTATAATGGTAATTCAAACTTGCACGTATATGGCTTCTTCCTCTGTACACTTAAACCATTAGTGTACATTATATACGATTTGTTTGTCGGTATACATGTCCGTATATCACAGAAACAACTTTGATATACACGCATTCTGGTTGTCTGGGTGATTTGTACAATTGGACTGAAACTGAAATGAAAATTGGTAAAGTCACAGATCCTGAACATTTGATTCACTTTTGTTGGATTAAACATTCATAAAAAGAAACTCATACTGACAATCTATTCTGCATGGAGAGAGTATTTTTTCAGAAAATACGAAAATCATATCATTCCTCTCTTTTTATCTCATCAACAGCCACAACGATGACGAACGTTTCTGGTCCAATGCTACCGTCGACGACTGGGCCAAGGAAATGGCCGGCATGCGTATAATCATCGAAAAGTTTGCTAACCTGACCGACAACTCCGTGGTCGGAGTCCGAGCTCCATACCTGCGAGTCGGTGGAAACAATCAGTTCACCATGATGGAAGAACAAGCCTTCCTGTACGATTCCACCATCACTGCTCCGCTGTCTAACCCACCGCTATGGCCATACACCATGTACTTCAGAATGCCCCATCGTTGCCACGGTAATCTGCAGAGCTGCCCAACCCGTTCGCACGCTGTCTGGGAAATGGTAATGAATGAATTGGATCGCCGAGAGGACCCCAACAACGACGAATACCTGCCTGGATGCGCTATGGTTGACTCTTGCTCCAACATCCTGACAGGAGACCAATTCTACAACTTCCTGAATCACAACTTCGATCGGCACTACGAACAAAATCGCGCTCCATTGGGACTGTATTTCCATGCTGCCTGGTTGAAAAATAACCCCGAGTTCCTCGATGCCTTCGTGTACTGGATCGATGAAGTTCTGTCCAACCATAACGATGTGTACTTTGTCACCATGACCCAAGTCATACAGTGGATCCAGAACCCACGTACGGTTTCCGAAGTCAAGAACTTCGAACCATGGAGGGAGAAATGCTCCGTCGAAGGCAAGCCAGCCTGTTGGGTACCAAGCTCTTGCAAACTGACCTCCAAGGAAGTTCCCGGAGAAACCATCAATCTGCAAACTTGCGTGCGTTGCCCCAATAACTACCCATGGGTTAACGATCCAACCGGTGACGGTTTCTTCTAAATCCAGTCATTGTATTTCCTTAGAAAATTTCTAGCTCACCTTTTATGATCATTTTGCTTTGAACTATTGACTGTGTTTAAAAAACAAAAACAAGTATATACACTATCGTCTAGCCCCTCGTATGACCCAATTCTATAAAGATTAACTCTTTTCTATTGAATGAAACAAAAAAGACTTGAAGAACTGCCACCATCTTGGATCATCGGGAGGCAGTTCGTAACATGTTCGGACATATGTCAAATGATATCAATGAATCGCGCGATAAACCAACATCATCATCATTGAAAGACAAAACTATGGCCAATGGCGTTCCGTCATGAGAACATCCTCTCAAATCAATCTCTCGGAACAGCAACATCAATACATCTCCAGTAGCTCATGACAGTGGAACGTCAACCAAACAAAACGAGATTGAGAGAACAAAAACATGCTGTGGATATTTTTGTGTCGTTTTAATTTAATTTAATTATGAAAACAAAAAAGACAAAAACGCAATCCTTATGTAATTGAATGAAATGAAATGTTTATTTTTTTAAACGTAATTATGTTTTGAAGCGACATTTTAATTTTAATTACTGCCTTTTTCTCCCCCAAACTATACATTTTTATTAATTTGTGTAAAATGTAAATACTGTTCAACTGCGTAATTTTAAGTGATCTACTTGATAATACAAATGGCGAAAGACAACAGAAAACACTTTTTATTAGCACCTTGACTATAAATGATAAGGTAGTGATTCAAACTGATGCTTTCAGAAAAGCAGCTGAACGACCATCTACTGCCAATTAATATTTTATGAACAATTTCTTCGAAACCGGATGTTCTACAAAAAAAAATACAATAAACCATTCAGAAACCCACAATCTCAAAATGAAAAAAAAAAAACTTTAGAAGGTATGAAGTTAGGAAAAGAAAAAAATACTTACATGTTTTGAAAAAGTTTGACGACAAATGTGAAGGATTTGACTTCCCGAAAAGGACTTTTACTCATCGTAATAAGTAATAAATTAAAATTGAATAAAAATTAAACTCAACCCATTTACTACTTCGAAAAACCATCACCCTTCGCTTTCTCCTTTTTGCGCATACACACTCACACAATCTCTCACATACCGCAGGCACTCGGCATGATTCTATTAGCTTTTCCCTATTACGTATCCCCAACCCACTACACTCTACCACGGGAAAGAGGGAGATAAGCAGAAAAAAAGAAGTGTTTAGCAATTTTCTTTCTTCGCTAATATAATCAAACCACCAAGGTGATCCAGTCGGCTGCGCAACCAACCAACCCCCGTCTTGCTGAATATATGTACGAGTACTAAGCAGCGAAGAAGTCAATCAAGTTGAATTACCAACGTAGGTTTACAACCGCGGAGCAAGAAATAGGTTCAAGACATGCACGCAAAATACTGCCTGGTCCGGTGAGGTGATCCACGACACGTACATTGGAATCCAATTTATGAACCAATAACTGAGATTGCCAAACTTCATCTCTTTGTCAGCGTAATAACGTGCCAATTTGAGGAGGTTGATGCTTATTACAGTTATACCTAGATTATATGTACACGACACCCGCTCTTCCAATACCGTTCTTCGAAGATGACAAAACCAACTGTGAAAATCGACAACAGCATCCGAAAGAAGATCATCTATACTGAAAATAAAATTTAGATTACACTAATCGATCGTTGGACTCACCAATCTATTCGTTTTTGTTTTCCTACAACGAAACTGATTTGTACTTTGAATTCGATGAAGCCAGTGACGTAACCGAAGGGATACTGTTCACTACAGATTCACATCCAATACCGCCAGGTATCGAAGATTGCATGCCACTGCACAATGGTCCAGAATGCGAATTTAGTTGGAAAGATACGTTTTCAGCCTAAGTTTGAAGTTTTGGAACAAAATTGTATTCTACAAAGCTCTTTCTAATAATAAGGTCCTTCTTTTGGTGTGAATGAAAACTAGGGTCCTTGTTTTCAGAGAAATCGGAAATCAAACTTTTTTATTTGCAGAAATAAAGGCATATATTCTTCAAAAAAGTTGTAGATGAGAAAATTCTAAGCAACTTTTATGCCACAAATTTTTCTGTAGCTTTTGAAATGACCGAATTAGAGCAATTTTTCCTACGTAGCTTAGGGTGTCCCTATAAAATCAGTTATTTTGCTCTAACTTTTTATTTCAAATTTTTGAGCTAAGCTGTCTTCCCATTGATTCTCGAACAATAAGAGATACAACTTTTCATGTGCCGAAATCGTCGCTATCATGTGTCAAACAAAAGTTATTATGGTTTTTATTTTTAAAAAAATAGGCCTTTTTCAAACGTTGATCTCTCTGGTTGGGGCAGACAGAAAAATATTTCTTAACTGAATTTGGAAGGTTTTATATTGATTACTAATTAATTAGGTTTTTATTGCGTACAATGCTCCAAATTGAAATTATAATGTTTTGAAATTGAAAATATCTTCTCAACATCATGGGATCCCAGTAGTGAACAGCAGTTTCCTCTAGAACCAAAGATGTGAAGAGAAAGCATCGATAGGTCCGATAGAGCTCGGCAGGTTATGAAATTGAATAGAAGTAGTTTGAAATTGAGTGTAGGGCAGACCATTTATGGTGACCTGACAGGACATTTACAAATAATAAAAAATGTCCTCATAGATCCGTTGGTGACACAAAATAAAGACTGGATGCAACAAAAAAGATCAATGATCGGAACACGTGGGAATCTGGTAGGCCGACAGTTTCACCAGGATCTATTGTATTTTACACAGACGGTCATAGGCGTAGCCAGGATTTCAATTAGGGTGGGGGAGGGACAAGCTTAGCTTTTTTTTAGAGAGAGAGAGAGAGAGAGAGAGAGAGAGAGAGAATTATGGCTGGCCCACAATTGATACGTTGCGGATGCGTTTGCGTGGATTTGACAGTTTTCCCATAGGTTTTCTGTCAAATTTATGCAACGCATCCGCAACGCATCAATTGTAGGTCAGTCATTACACCGTCTTCAACCAGTTTCTGCACAGACTGAACACTTAACATTATACAACGGACAACACAACGCCCGTGGACTCATATAGTAGGGACATTATCGAGTTCAATCGGCTGGAGCGGGAATCGAGCCCTCAGTTTGTGACAATCCGTCTGAACGACGGGTGGATTAACTTTTCTACTCTCACCCAAAGTATTTTACAGTACCCGTCCGATTTTGGCAACAAGATTAAACTATTCTAGACTTGATTTGTAATGAACAAAAAAGATTTTATAAACCCTCGATTTTCCCCGTGTTTCAAAATCGAACCCCATTACATAGGAACCATGCTGAAATCGAACGGGTACTGTAATGTGTCGAAATATTCATTTTACAGTCATGTTGGATTTTTATACGACAACCACCGAGTTTGTTCACAGTTTTTACTGAAAATGTACTTTTACTCGCGACCCGCTCACCCACACTGAAAATTAAATTTCGTTTTTATTACGAAATCGAATGTAGGGCTAACAAATCTGTTCGTTGTTTTCTGCAACGAAATTGATTTGTACTTTTCAAGAAACTACCTTCGTATTCAATGCCCCAATGCTGTTACATAACTGTTAAAAGCACGAAGCATTAGTTGACACAGAAAGAACACTCGTTCATTGTTCGAAAACAATACAAAATGCTACGAATATTTTGTTTTCAGTAAAAAAGAAACGTCTTTCAGGTCGTTGCACAGAACTTCTATATCGACTCAGTATGTAATTGAAAAAAAGCGCAAACGAGGAGTTCTTCAGATTTTTTTTTAAACATTTCTGACATGAGGTTCGAACCTGTATTTTTGGGAAGACTTGTAATTGAATCCGTGGTTGATCTCACTAAGCCATGGTGACTCGTTAGAAGTTACTTGGTTAATGAGTATGAACTTATAACTCTCGATAGCGCTTTAGTTTTTATGTTGGGATAAATTAATGATTCCAGCCCACCCAAGCAGCAAAACCAACATGTATGAGTACGATTGAAGAGAAGCAGCAATTGGTTGGTCTACACGAAATTCATTTCGAGCATTGTACAAAAAGGTGTAATGATAGCATTTCACCAGATGACAATCATTAAGAATATATCATAAAATTTATGAGACGTCTGGAGACGAGGGAAAGCTAATTCACGAAAATAAATTTTCAGTGCATATATTGACAAGGCAGCACCGCAAAAACACCGTTTTTTACTTACCATGCTCATACCGTTTCAATAGATTATTTTAATGATTGTTCAAATAATAAGTGGTTAGCTTTTTACAAACATACATTTTGAGTTTTGGTGGTTTATAGCTTATGGTTTGTGTCCTCTTAACTTACCTTCAGTTTAATTATTTTCTCTGTTTAATCCAAACAGGAAAATCAAGCATAACTTTACAAACCGACGTAAGTTGCAATTGTAAGCAAACTGTTTGTGATAAAATTTCGCTACTTGCATTCTTAATACACGAGTAATTGCCAGTATTGCCTTAGTTTGGGATCACCAGTTTTTACACATTGAGGATGTATGCTAGTCTCAACCATAATCTGTTGGTTCTCTGTGTAATAACAGCTGATCTGGCAGCAACGGAGTAGCAACCTTGGGCGGTCAATCATGCTGTTTATCATTATTTTGCTCATGCTCATAGAAAGGGATAAAATCTTTGAATAGGATAAGACCACTTCAACTTCTCGCACTGCTGTCTTGCTTTCTCACACGCTTATCAAATTGCTGGTCTGAAAATCGGATAGATTAATATCTCTTGGATACAGAAACAATATTTCAAAATACTGAATCAAACTGTAAGATATGATTAACATATATTCTCAATAATACGAAACTACAGTACCGTTAATCAGAATATTATTGATCAGCGGGGTAATATTGATCGGTTAAGCCCAAATCATGAATACTTCAAGTATACATTTTCCGTTGATACACTTTCTAACAATGAATTATGAATTATGTTTCTTAATCTAGTGTTATTTGGCGTCCGAAAGATATAACATTGGTTTTAATGTCAAGTTTTTTGATTGCCAAGAACTGAAATTTTAACTAGGAATAGCATTTCTCCACTTTCATCTAGCGGGAAAATACCAATCAATGCTTGAATCATAGTGAACATTACACACTAGAGACATTTTTTTAGATACGCTAGGTTAGCTAGGTTGGGTTCTCATGGATGTCCGCTTTTTGCGCTTTTTGGCTACAATTTATTACAAAATCGAGGCAACTTCGCGCTTTTTCATTGAGGTAAAGGGGCAATCTCACAAACATTAAAAATAAATGATAAAAAATTGAAACAAACATTAAAAATCTAAAAAATAAAATAAAAAGTAAGGGGGGAACAACGGCCCCACCCTGCCCCCCTCTGGCTACGCCTATGCAGACGGTTCTAAAATGGGTGATAGAACTGGGGCTGGAGTGTATAGACCCAGGACTAAACTCGCCATACCAATGGGTAAATGGCCTACGGTATTTAAAGCCGAAATTCAAGCAATCTTAGAATGCGCTGCCATCTGTCTTAAAAGAAAATACAGACACGCCAGTATCTGTATCTTCTCAGACAGCCAGGCGGCTTTGAAAGCTATCAGCGCATTTGAGTGCTTTTCCAAGCTTGTGTGGGAATGCATTGAATTATTAAAAAAAACTGGCGTCAAAGAATACCCAACAAACATCGGTGTTGAATTAGAGCTTGTTCAAGCAAATTTGGAGAAGCTATTCAGCTGTTTCTTCTGGAATAGCTGAATAGCTTCTCGAAATCTGTTTGAACAAGCTCTAATTCAACACCGATGTTTGTTGGGTAGGGTCAACCTCTTCTGGGTACCAGGTCATAGTAACATTGCAGGCAACGAAGTTGCTGACCAACTTGCTAGGGAGGGGTCTCTGGGCACCTTCTATGGACCAGAACCAGACTGTAGGAGCAAATTGGCACACTGCAACTGGAATAAACCAGTCAAAAAGATTCATTGTTCCAAGCGTGAAAAACACGAACGCACTACTGAAACTTAGCAAGCGTGAATTATTTGTGTATCAAGGGGCAAGACAGCTCCTTTTCGCGAGCAATTTCAGAGTTGCTTTTGAGGTACCTCGAGTAACTCACGTTGCTCAGCAAGCGAACACTGTCATTTGTTTTCTCTCTGTTTTTGCACAGCAGCTCTCTGTCAAACAAACCGCTCATTTGTGCACAATACATTTTGAAAATAATCTTTATTTGCTCAAACTACATATCTGTATATGTTATTTGAGATCATCTTTACTACTACAAGTATTCGCCTTTGCCATTTTTTTTTAGAATAGCATGTCTCCAATAAAGTCAAACTGTAATAAACCCACCTTTTTCGGATTGACCTGCTATTTGTTATTGCAGCATCATTCCACCAGACTGGTGCTGTGGAACAAGGGCAGGAGAAAAGACAAATGAGCTCAGCCCGCTGCACTCCGACCCAAACTTCAAGCTTCTTAGAAATCGACACTTAGAAAATTTTACAGTATTCGGTAATTTTTTACCGAACTTTCAACAGCTGAACGTTCGGTAATCCGATTTAACGGATTTCGGTAAAATTTGACAAGTTCCGGTAATTTTTTACCGGAATACTGTAGAATTTCACCGATATCCGGTAAATCCGATTACCGAACATTCAACTCTTGCATGTTCGGTAAAAAAATACCGAATACTGTAAAATGTTCTAAGTATGTATACATACTGTTATCAAACCTGAACGTTGGACTTCAGTAAATCACGTGTCTCATATTAAATATTCACAGAACCCTCATATTCGTGAAATAGAGCTCGCCGTCGTTGCATCTCACATTGCCATAAGCGGAATATTCACTATTTTTTTCAAACATATTAGAAGTCAAACTTTTCGAAACCCTGACAACCGATAAGAACCGATGAAGATTGATAGAATTTTAAGCTTTATTGAGTTACTCGCGAGTTACTCGGTGTATCAAAGCAACTTAGAGTAGAGCTGTCTCACCCCTAGGTGTGTATGTAGGCTTATTAACCGGCCACTGCCCATCTCGACACATCCTAATGAAGCTAAAGAAGATTCATTCTGAAGAATGTCGGTTCTGTGAGTTCAAAACCGAATCCTCACAGCATCTACTTTGTGATTGCAGTTTTCTCTTTAATAAGAGGAAACGTTATTTCGGGAGTTGCATAATGCAACCTCGAGATATCTGGTGGAATATAAATCCCAAGAAGGTAAATAGTAGCATTCATTATGGATGCTATTCCGGACTGGGGTATAACGCAGGCCTAAAAAACAACCTCCAGTCCTAAATACTGGTGGGTGTAGAAAAGAACTGCGCACAATAAATGGGTCTTACCACAATAGGTCAATAAATGGTCGCAGTGAGTTTGTACCCCGACAGAAAGAAGAGCGTAGGTCTTTGTTTTGGCAGTATTTCGAAGCAAACACAGACACTTTTGCCAAACATCCCACTGCGGGGTAGGTCAAGGCAGGGACGGATCCGCTACCTTGACTGGCAAACATGTATGCATTTGATTGCGCTCAAATACCGCCAATGGCACAGAATGGTTCTAAAGAATGTGCACACCAAAAAGTAGTCAACGGGAAATTAGTGGTATTTAATGGAAAATATGAGAAAATCAAAAGTAAATCATTTATTTAAGACTTCATAAAAATACATATATAAAACATATACAGTTAAGTCAATTTGACCTGTTATATCCAAATGCCCGCACCTTTCGTTTGACTTCTTCCATCAGTTTTTGCACAGTGTCATCCGTAACCAATTTTGAGGCTTTCTGCCAGTTACGCCTGAAGCTTTTCTCATCAATTGCTACGCTATTCGTTTTTCGAAGATTCCTCTTGACCAGAGCCCAATACTTTTCGATCGGACGGAGTTCTGGCGAATTTGGCGGATTGCAATAATTTGGGACAATATTTACACCATTAGCAATGTACCAATCCTTAGCCAGTTTTCCATAGTGGCAAGATGCCAGGTCAGGCTAGAACAGCACCGAACCGTTGTGTTCCAGAATGAACGGCAACAGTCGTTTATTCAGACACTCTTTTACGTAAATTTGTCCATTTAGAGTGCCAGTCGTGATGAAGATGTCGCTTCTGAGACCGCATCCACATATTGCCTGCCATACGAGGTATTTTTTTGGGAACTTCGACAATTTTTTTTGCTTAAAACGATCAGCAACATTTCTTCTTTGCAACAAGGTATAAAACTGTAGTCCCGGTATCTGCTTAAAGTCAGCTTTGCAATATGTTTCGTCGTCCAATATTATGCAGTCGTATTCCTTCAGCATAGTGTCATATAATTTTCTCGATCGAGATTTTGCGCTCTTGTTCTGGATGTCGTTACGATTTGGAGCAACACCTACTTTGAATGATTTCAAGCCTGCACTTTTCTTCACTTTCTGGACGAACGATGGAGACATTTTCACTTTTTTCGCCACATCACGAACGGAGATATTCGGTTTCTTCTTAAATTCTTAAATAATCACTTTCTTCCTCTCCGTGACGAAACGAGAATCATGGTTACCTCCGGAACCGACCTTTCTCTTTAAAGTTAAGCGCTGCTGAAAGTTTTTTAGCACTTTAGTAACCGTCGATTTTGCGATTTTTAATGACTTGGCAATATCGCCGTGCGACATATCTGGATTTTCCACTCTTTTGTGCAAAATTGCTTCGCGCACGCGTTCTTGATTCGACGCCATTTTACTGAATAAAGGTTACTGTAGCCAAACGACGTCTTCATCATAGCACACATACATTAATATTCATGTAGTAGTGATCGGATTAGCAAAGCGTACACGGAGAAGACTGCATTAGGGCATTTCCGACGACTACTTTTTGGTGTGCACATTCTTTAGCGATGTGAAATCTCTGTTTTTACACTCCCTAAAGATCACATGTGATGGGCATCAATTTCAAATTAGAGATTTTGAAAACATAACTTCTTATTTTTACCAGTTATGTTTTTCTCGTCGTTGTTTACTTAACAATCTCAGAGATAAACCTGGTAAAGTGTTGTATGCTGATCCTCTAGACAGCATGTTTTGACGAAAACCCCATCATGTATGTATGTATGTAGGAAGCCACCATCCTAGCGTGGGCCTTGCCCTGCATGCGGTTCTACCTAACAGAAAGATCATGCTTTGTTACCGTTCTAAATTCAACATACTGCTGTATGAAGGGCCAAAAAGGGTTGGGCAGGCCCGTAAGCAGACACACTTACGCGAAACCTGCGGGAATAAAAGAATCTCCTTCCAGCAATATGATCCGATAAAACGAATAACAAAATACGCAATTCAGTTAAGCTTTCCACTAGATGGCTTGTTTGAGAAAGGCGCGTCAAATTCATTACAACTGTTGGAGTGGAATGTAACAATCATAAATGAAAGACACATCCCCTCCTAGACTCCGGTTGGCTGTCCACTCCATTGTCCAATTGCAACTTCAATGATACCCTGGTGCACCCTCCCATCCCAGTATTGAAATGTCTTAAATCAATGAATTATAATAAGGTTCATGAATATAATAAGGAAATAAGTATTTAAAGCGTGTAATTTTATACAGCAAAGAATTGTACACCTTGCATGTAGAAATTTCTAAAATAGTGATTTCCTTTCTGCTGGTTCTATGGAGTAATAAAATGTATAAGGATATTTTAACAGAATAATATCCGACGGACTCTGTGTTAACAGTTAATATCAAAATGACGGTCAATAGATGTTAAAATTGATAAAATTAGTAGCTACAACAGCCGAGCCTGTAAAGAGATATAATAAACGAACAAGGAAGCCTAAACGGACTTTAGGTAAAAAGTACTTATTTCTGCTGCTGATTCAGTTGCAGCTTCTTGTATTCAAGGCACTAGATACTTCTAAATCATAAGAGAAAGAAGAAAGGATTAAAATGATCATTGGACATCATAAGACAAAACAATCTATACCTATGAAGTGAAAATAATAAAATTATGTTTATGCTAATATATAAATCACGAATACAAAAGTAATGATAAAAATAAAATCAATATACAATGTCATACAAATTGATATACATAATACAGTGAAGGGATATTATAAAATGAACTGATACCAATTCTATTTTCATTTAACATGTCTGCAGATTGTTGTCCTGCTGCAATTGTAAAATAACTTGCGTAATATGAACCTGAAAATTTAGACAATATATCATAGCCATGAGAAAAAAAATAATAAGATACTTTCAATTCATATCTCAACATAAAATAATATAATGACGAAATAAAATATTAATATGAGCATGACAGTTAACGATAAAAGAATAAATATCTGTAACTAAGCTGGCCATCCTCTCATCAATAGAATTCTTCTTTTGCAGCAACTGTAGTATTAACCGTTAATATCTAGTAAGATTAATATTTGTATACAATAATAATAATAATAATAATAATAAGAGAACATAATATATTAATGTGCACAACATATCTGACATCCGTAAGTCCAAAGACATCTAATGTAAACGTTATGCTGAAATAATTAAAAACAAATTGAGCCTTTAATGCTAATAATGTTGCTCCATGTTCATAAGGTAAATGGTTTGGAACCCAAAGATGATCCCAAACCGGGCTGAAAACAGCCCCTCATTTCGCTATTGTCAAAATGACAACATTGCCCAGGCTACGCCAACCAGCATCTCCATGTTTCAGCTGGCAGTCTTTTGTGATCATATGACTCGTGGAGGCGTGAGGTAGGAACTTGTGAGGACCAGAGGTCGGTCGCACCCTCATTTGAAGATTTGAAGCCCTGTTTGCCCTGTTTTGACGGAAACCCCATCATAGGCATGAATCTTTGGTTCTAGCAGAAACTGCTGTTCACTACTGGGATCCCATGATGTTGAGAAGATATTTCCAATTTCAAAACAGGTTTTATATTATTGCATATCATATTTGAAAATATGAAGTTTATTTTTTTAAATTGAGTGAAACACATTTGAAAAGAGCGTAATTTTATAAGAAAATCATCACAATTTTACCAAAGAATGTATGCCGTTATTTCAGCAAATAATACAATAAGGTTTATATATCAACAAACATAATAATCAACCAACAATACTTGATATACTTAATTAGGCGCTTCGCAGTATGATCAATAAGATCCTGAAGCACAATGCTTGCCTCAGACGGTTTTATGCAAGTACCTGTTGTAATTATAAAATTTATTATGATGTCAAACATTGCCAAAGCTTTTTTGTTTCTACTAACGTTTGCATTTAAAAAAATGGACTTTTTTCGGATGGCGATAAAAAAAAGCTAAGACAGATAATTGCTTTTGATAAATTTTCCATGGAAGGTAATTATTTAAGCTAACTTGCAAAAAAATTCTACGCCCTTGCGAGCGGCCTTCCGGCAGTTAACAGGAACATTCGCCAGGGCAGACGAATACATGCGTGTAGGCATGTTTTTGAGTTCTTTCTTCGTTTTATTTATCAATTTCTCCTCAGTTTTCGCGATAAAATTGTTGGAGTAGATCTTACGCTTCAGGTTGGCCCTACAATTCTCGATGGGTACCACATCGATATTCAGCCGCTCCATCTCCTCCAACGATCGCTTCGAGTAGTGGGCCGACGCCAGATCCGGCCAGAACACCGCGTCTTTGCCCTTATGGTATTTCTTGATGAACGACGCAACTTCCGGCAGGCATTTCGTACTATAAATTTCCCCGTTCACGGCCAATCCGGAGCGAAAGAAGAGCGGCTTTGGCATCCCCTTATCGCTGATTGTCAATGTGAAATGAACTTCACCACGGAGTCAATTCCTTCGTGGGGAAGTAAAATAGGAAGTGCCCTGCTAGTCGTTGCCATCCAGGGTGAGACAGGTATCGTCGTCCATCTTCACCGCCACGTCGCGATTCGCCAGGAAAATCGAGTTGACCATCTTATTCAGCCGCTGCCGCTGCGTCATTGCCAGTGGACCTCCGAAACCAGTGGACGCGACTTCCGCTTCCTGACATGTGTGTTCATGTTCACCAGGTACTTTTTCACTGTTTGGCCAGTCTAACCGACCTCCAATCCAGGCGCACGCAGCGATTCAGCCACGTTTCCCTCGGTCTTCCTCCTCAGCATCCTTTGGAGCTTCTTGTCGCTCAGGGTCGTCGGCCGTCCGGAACCGGGCTTTCTTTCGATGCTCTGATTATTGTCTAATAGTGCCAAGATGTTGTAGATGCTGGAACGGTCGTATGCGGGCGGCGTCCACAAAGTGCCGCACGATGTCCTTCACTGTTTTTGCCATCATGGTTAGAGTTCGACTGATAGAGCTGTTAAATTTTGTCTGCTGACTCATGTGTTACTATGATTGATGCTGCATGGGTAGTTTTATCAGTGCAAGTGAGGGTAAACCCATGAAAAATCGTAAATTTTTGTTCTTTTTTTTTAATGCAACGGGGTATAGATTAATACTGCTCTATGGTGGTAATTCGTACGTCCATGTATTGTGCCTTGCTGAAATCATTTCGACATATGAAGCCGATTGCCTCTTCGGGAGATATTAATACAGCGGTATCATGACTTGTTTCAGATGTTGATGATTCTGCAAGATCTGATTCTGGATTTTTTTTTCGACGTAACATTCGCTTTGTTGAATGCCAAAAGCACCTCTGCACTTCCACGAGAAATCACTGGGATGTTGAATAAAGGTTTTTTTTGGCAGTAGGGTTGGTTTTAAATGATGTGCTGAATTTGCGCGGCGTCTTGTTAATTATCTATACATCAGACCGATTGCCGATTTTGAACTATTTGTACCGACAGTTCTATTAGTTGCTTTGAACCGATTTAAACCAACATAAGAGAGAGGACCCCTACAAAGTGTGTAAAAGTTTTTTTATAGGGAAAACAAGTTAATTTTTTATAAAGCTCTCAACGATATCAACCGATTTACACTAGAAGTAAGGATTCAGTCCAAGGTAAATATTAAACAAATCTTGCAAGCCGATTGGGCCCAGTTTTAAAGAACAGTAAGGATCCTGTTAGGGCCACTCACATTAAGTGGTAGTGTTTGTTCATTGGGTAAACACTTTCAATTTGTATAGCTACGTTTTACGAACGATTTTACTACTGGAACTAATATCTGAATCAAGCAAGTAGAACGTTCTAAAAACAAGCTATTCTAATCCACCTAAAACTGCTATAATTTAATTTCGTGATACAAGAGTCTCTAGAAGTATTGCGTGCCTTCTGGCAACTTTATGCTTCTATTGATTTCCAAACCATCTATCATACGCAATGAAAAGCATTTCGAGTCAGTGTAGATGAGTTGTATTTGTATTGCAAACCTCAGATGTCGAAATCAAGGGCGATGAACAAATTAAATCATTATGCTTCTATGACTCCTCGATTTTTTATTATTCATTTGAGGGTAAGTTTCCAGCCCAGCTTTGTTAAAATTGCATGTGATCATCAAACAACAAAAACTCATTTTCAATTCAATTAAAATGATTATTTTGAATAGTGTCAATCGCAGGGTCTTACTGCCGTCTATTATCATTAATACAACTTGTAGTAATTGTAACCTATCGATCTGAGCCTAAAGAATTACATATCATGTTCTACATCAAAAGAAATATGAATTGTTTACACATTCTTTTTCCAGTCAGGGTAGCGGGTTCGTTCCTTCCTTGACCTAACCCGCATTGGGGATGTGTGACAAAGGATTGTGTGCTTACTCGAAATACTGCTTTACAAATGCCCTACGCTCAATTTCAAACTACTTTTATTCAATTTTCACAACCTGCCATGCTTTAGCGGAACTTTCAATACATTCTCTTCACATCTTTGTTCTAACGAAAAAATTACTGTCCACTCTTGGAGCCTCGTGGTGATGAGAAATTATTTCCTTCCTAAACAACATAATCATAGATCGTCACTCCGCGTATGGGAGAATACCAAAATTGCAATCATAATGTAAATATTATTTCTTCATATGATACTCAAAACTAACCGCACCTAGATGAAATTGAATATTGATGTTGATAACTGCGCAGGCTATAATGAACACTTATCGACGAATGAATCAAATCAACTAATGACTTCGAAACTCAGTGGTTGCTCTGGCCAAGAGAATACTGTCATTTCCAAATTCAAATTCCCGAAGACAGTTGGTTTGTCCATTAAGGTTGTCTTCATTTTCAGCTCAAGTGCAGATGAATTGATTTTTACCGGAACTGGTAAAAATCTGCTGCATGGTAGCGATTTTATTTTTAGTTTAACAAAACATTTTTACATTCTTGATCGCTTCAAAAAGTTTTGGAATGCAAGAGATTTCACGATAGTTTTGTACGTCACTTTTAAAAATAGGAACAGGATGGGAACTTTTCCATGAATTGGGAAATATGACGAAATCGAGCCAAAACAAGGTTTTTTTTTCATAAAAATTGGTGTAGTTTAAAATATTATCTTCCTCCAGGTGGTGCATTTCATTCCAAGTTTACATAGGAATAAACATGTAAAAGGCAAATTGTTCGTTCACTTTCGGCTAACACAACGCAGAATAAAATATAGAATATGAGTATAAAAAGGGCTATATACCACCACTTCACATGTAGTTCAATGAATACTTGTACGCCTCCAATTTGTATTCAAATCCGGTAAAGTCCTAAGAATCGGCACGCTTTCAGCAAACTTATCTTTGAATCTATTCTCTGTTCTTCTAAAAAACAGTGTAAGCAGAAAATTTTATGTGTTTCTTGTAGTTTAAAGATACAATTCGGATTTTGCGATGATTCTCGATTCGCAATTTGTCTCGCATGAAACTTCATTTTTCAGCTTTTTACTTGCCATTAATTTCTGTACAAGCTGCTGGTCAGCCTCATTATCTGAAAAAGCATCCTTAGTCATTTTCCTAACTTCTTTTCTTTAGCTTTGATGGAACCCTAATACAACTGGGAGTAATTCCGGGTAGTTTGAGAAGTGTACCCCTTTCTGAATTACATCTACTTCATTATCGCTATACGACTCACTAAGATTTTTTTACAGAATTCTGTAAAATTTTACCGAATTCTCAACAGCTGAACGTTCGGTACTGTAGATAACTGTAAAATTTTACCGAAATCCGTTAAATTGGATTACCGAACGTACAATTTGAATTTGGTAAAATTTTACAGATTTCTGTAAAAAAAATCTAATTGTGTACTATTACGCATTCTTACTGTAGTGGCAAGTCACCAAAACCACTAGTTCCCGGCGGGAACTACTGAAAATGAGAAAAAAAAAATGTAAGACTCCCATCCCGAGTTCAGATAACCGGTGATGAAATTGAGGTGGTAGACGAATTTGTTGTATCTGGGCTCATTGGTGACCGCCGACAACGACAGCAGCAGACAAACATGACGCATTATGGCTGGAAACGGTGCCTACTTTGGACTCCGAATGACGCTTCGGTCAAACAACCATTTACAAGATATTGATTCGACTAGTAGTCCTCAACAGCCACATAACTTGGCCAAATCTCGTGGAGGACTAACGCGGCCTTGGTGTCTCTGAACGCATGGTGCTACGTACAAATCGGTAGAGTGCAGATGGAACGGAGAAGGCAAATGAACAACAATCTACATAACATGCTGGTAGAACCTCCCACCGTTCACACCGCAAAAATGGGTCGACCACTATGAGCTGGGTTCATCGGTGCAAGAGTGAAGATATCTCGAGTAAGGCCTGTGCTCGAAAAAAAATGCACCAGACAGAAGTGTTCGCCAACTTATTTAAAGTCGGATTTTCTTGAAACTTTCAGGGAATGAATTAATACATATGGATTATGTTTCGGCATAATTACTTTATTCAATTTCCTTTCCATCGCTGAAAGCCCGTACCTTTTCCTTAAGACCCCTCATTACATTTTGTGCAATGGTGGAGCCGACCTTTTTGGTCACTTTCATCCATCCTTTCTTCAACTTCAGCTCGTTCTTAAGCATCTTTTACGATTTTCGAACTTTGACCTTCATTATGGCCCAAAATCTTTCCACCGGACGAATCGCTGGTGAATTTGGAGTGTTGGCGGTTTTTGGTACAAAAACAACGTTATTGTCTCTGAAGCAATCCAACGTCGATCGCGCGTAATGGCATGATGCCAGGTCCGGCCCAAAATAATGTCTCGCCTCCGCGGGACCGCAGAAAGGGCAACAGACGCTTCTGGAGGCACTTGGTGCGGTAAATTTCGCAGTTGATGGTACCCATTGTGATGTACGGTTTACTCAGTTTACCGCATTGGCATATGGCCTGCCAGAGCAAGTATTTTTTGGCGAATTTGTCCACTTTCTTCTTCCTTATGTCTTCCGGAACATCAAACCGTGATTTGGCAACGGAGAACTCCAGCCCCGGTATCTGTTTTGCGTCTGCCTTGATGTAGGTTTCGTCATCCATAACCACACACATCGGTTTCTTTAACCACTCTCGATACAGCGCCCTTGCGCATGATTTGGCCGCCGTGTTTTGTTGATCACGCCGGTTCGGTGCCTTGCGGACCTTGAATACACGAAGCCCTTCTCGTTTCATGGTTTGCTGAACGAACCAGGCGGAACACTTCGCCTTCAGAGCCGCGTCGCGTATCGAAAGGTTCGGATTACACCTCAACACCTTCAACACCTTCCGGGCCTTCACAGGGTCAGCTGTCTTCGATTTTCTTCCACTTCCAGCCCGCCGCTCGGTCATCTGGGACTCCTTAAACGATTATAACACGCAAAATACAGTTGTATGGGTGATTCCCAGTTGTCTTCCGATCCATCTCATGGTCGCAGTCTGATTTTCCATGACGGCGCGCCAAATTCTCCGGTGATTTTCTTTTTGTTTCGATGACATCTCAATAACCACTGAACCGTTTGTTATGAAATTTTGCACATGTAAACAGCTCCAAACTATTAGGTGCGTAACTAAGTTCCCGCTGTTTAGCAATAGATGGCGCCAGTAGTAAGTGCTGGTCGAATGTTGTACATCTCAAGCGTCATAAACCAAGCTCAGACATATGGTAAACAAACCGCTTTGCCAAATCAGTGATTTTGGTTTAGTGTTGTATATTTTGGTTGTTTGAAGATGTCTGATTTCGTGCCAAATAATCGTCATTTGCGGCAAGTGTTGATTTTCTTCTTTCATTCGAAGAAAACGGCGGCTGAAGCACATCGAGAGCTCCAAAAAGTTTATGGAGATGCTGCTCTGAGTGAAACAACGTGTCGTGATTGGTTTCGTCGCTTCAAAAACGGTGATTTCAGTGTTGATGATCGTCCGCGTGAAGGAAGGCCAAAAAACATCGAAGACTCTGAACTGGAGGCATTGCTCGATGAGGATCCGTGTCAAACGCAAGAAGAGCTTGGTTCAGGATTAGGAGTTTCCCGCCAAGCCGTTTCTAAGCGATTGCATACGTTGGGAATGATTCAAAAGCAAGGAACTTGGGTTCCTTACGATTTGAAGCCAAGAGATGTTGAGCGTCGTTTTCTCGTCTGTGAACAACTGCTCCAGCGGCAAAAAAGGAAGAGTTTTCTACATCGCATTGTGATGGGTGACGAAAAATGGATTCATTACAGTAACCCAAAACAGAAACATTTATGGGGACTGCCCGGGCATGGTTCAACATCGTCGCCTAGGCCGAATATTCACGCTGCGAAGGTTATGCTGTGTATTTGGTGGGACCAAGTTGGTGTTATTTATTATGAGCTGTTGAAACCAAACGAAACCATTACCGGGGAACGGTATCGAACTCAATTGATGCGATTGGGCCGAGCACTGCACGAAAAAACGGCCACAATACGAGCACAGACACGAAAAAGTGATTCTTCAGCATGACAACGCTCGACCTCACGTTGCGAAACCCGTGAAAACCTACTTGGAAACGCTCAAATGGGAAGTCCTACCCCACCCGCCATATTCTCCTGATATTGCACCGTCCGATTATTACTTGTTCCGTTCGATGGCACATGGTCTCACTGGTCAGCAATTCCACTCATATGATGACATCTCAAAATGGCTTGATTCTTGGATAGCATCAAAAGACGAACAGTTCTATCGAAATGGTATTCACGTTCTACCAGAAAGATGGGAAAAAGTCGTAGCTAGTGATGGGCAATACTTTGAATAATTCGTTTGTAACCTTTGTTTTCAAAATAAAGTTCCTTTTTCACCAAAAAACAGCGAGAACTTAGTTGCGCACCTAATAGTTATACCCAGATTTTCATCAATTTTTACCCACGGACAAAAAAGTTACACATGGATAAAAATGGTGCATTTTTTTCGAGTACAGGCCTTACTTTTACAAACAGACGTATCTGATTTTGTAAACAAAGAGGGGAAGTAAGATTAACGTAAATTTCTCAAAACTCTCAGCACTTTCACGGAAAGTAGCATCACCATCATGTTAGGGACATGTTTTTCCTTGTGTTGGTGGCCCTAGTTTGAATGAAAGTGCTAAGGGTTTCAAGAATTTAATATGTGAATCTTCCTTCCCCTCTTTGTTTACAAAATCAGATACGTCTGTTTGAGAAAGTACTCGAGATATCTTTATGCACACATCACTATTGATTCTTGATTCATATTCTCGCACACTCTTGATTCATACTCAAACATATGAACAAACTAATGTTAAATATATCAGCTGAGGTGTAAGAAATCGCATCTAGCAGTTCCAAAACATCTTGGAAATTTTAAAATTTACGTGTCAATGTAACTCACTATTTCAACCATTTTGTGGCCATGCGTTATGAAACATGGAACACATACTAATACGCTCTTAAAAGAGTTTTTTTTACGTTTTGTTCTATTATATGAAATGGAACACAATATTTGGAACACCTATTTTTGTAAAAGCATATACCTACTGATTAAAGCAAAATTTAATATTAAAAAATACGATTGAATGCATTTTCTTAGTTTGAACATCAATCAGCTATATACAATGCTAAATCACGTCTTTGCTTCCAATGTTTCTTCACTCGACAAGGACCCATGAAGCATCTACATTTCGAACGTAACGATTGGAATTGGGATCGTTTACACTTTGAGGAAACAAAAGTTACCGAAGATGCGGTTGCACAAACTTTCTCTGCCATCGTATGGAAATCGCCTGATGAGGAAGACCTGAATAAGAAAACAGAGATTCCTACATACAAACAAACATACATAAAGATCTAATCTGCTAATGGTCCTATTAAAGCAAGGGTGGGCAGCGCTTGAAAATTTGAATACACGTATGAAAGTGTGCGTGTGTGTATGCAACCACATCCCGATGCAAACGCCGACGGACGATGGTTGTTTGCAACGATTACCGGGTGAGCTGAACCGCTTGGGTTTTTAATTGCATCCTACATTCATCGTCCATAAATTACCGCAGCCACCGAATATTACCACCGACAGCATAACATCATCGCTGCACTGCGCTGGTTGGAGTAATTTGAGCAGATACCATGTGAGGATGTGTGTGCGTGACGCGAGGTTGCCACCGATCAATGGTGGTTACACACAAGCTGTCATTTGGATATTTTTCTTTCTTTTTCCGAATGTGATGCATTTTTGATTACCGGTTACTTTCTCGACGTTTTTCCAACGCTGGCGCATTTACTGCAGTATCGTTGGCATCACTTTGGCTTTGACTAGCGAACATGTCAGACAGACCGACCGCGGTTATCAGTTACACATGCGTTTGCCAATGTAGGGTTATGCAGTCAGGTGAATGCACTAACAAAACATTTATACTCTGCATTTAAATATTCAATAATTTACACAGTTTGAAAAAATCGAATAAATGTCTAAGTTATCTAATGCACAAACATCAAATGCTAGATTTGGCATTGATTCATGAGATACCTCATGTAATATAATTTAAGCCAGATATCGTCTGAACCAGGTTTGTTTTATGAACGATTTCAAACAATACCGTTGTTTACGCTTGCTTTGACGAAATGAACGAGGGGAAATATTACTCGTCTGTTACAATTCATATTTTTCCGTGTAGTCAATGGCAACTCGATTGAGCAGAGCAGCAAAATATCGTCCACACCAAATGATATTGATCATTAAACTGTCGTTATAAAGGTCATAGTCAAGGCTAATGATATCAACTAACATGTTATTCACTAACATGTGCAGCTTTGTCAATTGACTAAATTCATTGCCAAATCAAACTAATTAAGTAAAATAGGCACATGGAGCCTAGGCTAAAGTGTGTTCCGATCAAAATTTTGTCAAACAGTCATGTGTGTGAGTCGAGCAAAGTTTTTATTAATAAGTCCAATTCTTTTTCTTTTTCAAGTTCAGTTAATACAGAATACAGGAGAAATATTTCGCTAAGCTTCCTTTTTACCGAATGCGAATTGCCGGGTCTTTCGTTTAACACCTGCCATAAGATTTTGTACAGTCTCCTTGTCCACTTTATTCGCCGCAGAACGCCAGTTTGCCTTGAACTGTTTTTCGCTCACAACAGCTTTTTTAGTCTTCTTAAGGTTCCGCTTGACGATGGCCCAATATTGTTCAATTGGGTGGGGCTTTGGCGTGTTGGGAGGGTTCTTGTCCTTGGGCACCACTTGAACGTTGTTGGCAGCATACCACTCCATCGCCTTTTTTCCGTAATGGCAAGATGCCAAATCCGGCCAAAATAGAACGGAACAATTGTGTCGCTTCAGGAAAGGCAGTAAACATTTGTGAAGGCACTTGCACAGATAAATTTCCTTGTTGACGGTTCCGGTCGCAATTGCTCTTCAAGCCACAGGTACAGATGGCCTGCCACACCTGATATTTCTACGCGAACTTTGACAGTTTAATGTGCTTGAAAATATCTGCCACCTTTCCCCGTGCGGTGGCCGTATAAAATTCCTGTCCAGAAAGCTGTTTAAAGTCTGCCTTGACGTAAGTTTCATCGTCCTGTACTACGCAATCAAACTTCGTCAGCATCGTCGTGTACAACTTTCGCGATCGTGCTTTGGCCGACGTGTTTTGTTTATCGTCGTGATATGGAGTCACCAATTTCTTGTAAGTCGACAGTCCAGCTCGTTTTTAAGCTCCATCCACGGGTGAAGGAGCCACTCCCAGCTTCTTTGCGACATCTCGGACGGAGAGGTTGTGGTTCCGCTCAAAACACCGGGCAACTTTTTTTGTCGTTGCTGTGGCCTCCGGCGTTCGATTTCCCCCGATCCAGCTTTCCTGGCTGTCGACAATCGTTCACCGAACACTTTAAATACGTTAGTGATAGTTGATTTAGCCACATTCAATAATTTCGCCAACGTGGCGTGAGAGTAGTTTGGATTTTCGCCATGCACGTGCAAAATTTTGATGCGTTGCTTCTCTTCCTTTGACGACATTTTGATAACTGAAGTGCTACTCTCAAAATCAAAATAGAGGCATGATGCTACGGATTTCTGTAAAAAAAATCTAACTTCGTACTGTTACGCATTCTTACTGTAATGGCAAGTCGCCAAAACTTGACGGTACCCCGGCGGGATCTACTGAAAATGAGAAAAAAATGTAAGACTCCCATCCCGAGTTCAGATAACCGGTGATGAAATTTAGGTGGTAGACGAATTTGTTGTCTGAGCTCATTGGTGACCGCCAACAATGACAGCAGCAGACAAACATGACGCATTATGGCTGGCGGTGCCTACTTTGGACTCCGAATGACGCTTCGGTCCAACAAAGCTGACCATTTACAAGACATAGATTCGACTAGTAGTCCTCAACAGCCACATAACGCATGGTGCTACGTACAATCTACGGTAGAGTGCAGATGGAAAACGGAGAAGGAAAATGAACAACGATCTACATAACATGCTGGTAGAACCTCCCACCGTTCACACCGCAAAAATGGGTCGACCACTATGAGCTGGGTTCATCCGTGACGGAATGAAAATATCTCGAGTAAGGCCTGTACTCGAAAAAAATGCACCAGACAAAAGTTTTCGCCAAAAATTTATAACAAGAATTATTACAAGAAAGTGGTGACTCCAAATCACAACGATAAACAAAACACGTCGGCAAAGCACGATCGTGAAAGTTGTACACTACGATGCTGACGCAGTTTGATTGCTTGGTACAGGACGATGAAACTTACGTCAAGGCAGACTTTAAACAGCTTCCTGGACAGGATTTTTTTACGGCCACCGGACGGGGAAAGGTGGCAGATATTTTCAAGCACATTAAACTGTCAAAGTTCGCGAAGAAAAATCAGGTGTGGCAGGCCATCTGTACCTGTGGCTTGAAGAGCAACGTCTACATTGTGACCGTTACCGTCTACCAGGAAATTTATCTGAGCAAGTGCCTACAAAAACGTCTACTGCCTTTCCTGAAGCGACACAATTGTTCCCTTCTATTTTGGCCGGATTTGGCATCTTGCCATTACGGAAAAAAAGACCATGGAGTCCCAAGCAACACACACCTGTCAAAATAGGTTGCAGCAACCCGATTTTGACTCGAATCAGTTGCATATCAGTTACTTTTACTAATTTGCAACAAATGTGCTACTAGGGGTGGTATGCTGCCAACAACGTTCAAGTGGTGCTTAAGGACAAGAACCCTCCCAACACGTCAGAGCTCCGCCCAATTGAACAATATTGGTCCATCGTCAAGCGGAACCTTTAGAAGACTCAAAAAGCTGTTGTGAGCGAGAAACAGTTCAAGGCAAACTGGCGTTCTGCGGCGAATAAAGTTGAATTTGACTTATTAATAAAAACTTTGATCGACTCACACACATGACTGTTTGACCAAATTTTGATCGGAACACCCTTTACTACGCATTTTACAGAATGTAAACAATACACTTTAAAGAGGAACTGTGCAAAATTTGGTTTATTTCCATTCAGTGGAAAAAAAAGTTACAGCCAGTTGTAAGTGTTGCAATAATATTGTGTTCGCTCTTTTGGTCAGTTGCAAAGAGCTGATGAATTTCTCTAAATAAGTTCATGAAAAGATTGATACCCTTTTAATCACGTTCTTTTCATCTAAAGTGTTTCCATAAGCTCGAAGAAACTCCATATTTCAATGGAAAATATTACAGATAACTCTCAGATGCCTCCAGAATTCAATATTAATTTAGTAAGTAACAGAATCACTTGTCATAACGTGTGTCCAATAAAAAATGAGAATGATTTCAATACCTTTCTGTAATAAAAGTAAAGAGCGTAATTTTTTTTTCTCTCCAAGAGAATTGCTCTCTGGACTCCCTAGAAACGGGTGGCATGTTTCTTTTCGCTCGGGTGCTGTCAGCTCAATCGAAGATGGCGTCGAAACAGCAAGCACTCCGCGAGCGTGTTGTTCACAAAAAACTTCTAAGAAAAATTGGCCGAATACTTTAACTACTTAATACTGCTAAGGCAATAGTTTACCATGATGTTCATTTTACCGCCAGTATTCGTTCATATTACCCCCTCTGTATGATCAAATTACCCCCATTGTATGTTCATATTACCACCACTGTGTATGTTCATATTACACCCACCATATATTCATTTTACCCGCACGTGTAAGATTTGATCCCTCAAGGTTGTTTTTTTAAATGTGATGAAAATCAATATTTTATGCTGTATTTCATGCAATTGAGCATCTTATTCTATAAAATATTTATTCTTTTTTTAATCTGTGTTACTGTTGTTATACCCTATTGGGTTTTAAAGGAAAAAATAGCAAAAAATGCTAAGGGTGTTCATATTCCCCCAATTCCCCAACTAATGCCTTCTCTTCATTCTCCTTTCTCCTGTTCTCTTCCTTATTCCATAACCGCGAGCAATACCATATGACACATACATGGTGGATCTGCATCTGCATCACTGAAATAAACTCTTCAAAAGCAGAAATACTGTGACAACCTCCCGAAGATCCTGGAAGAGTCTAAATGTGGACCGGGTGGATCCCGCAAAGGGTTTTTAGAGACTTAAGAGGTGGTAAGAGCCGTCAAAAAGGCGGAGCAAAACCGGTAATTGTTATCAATTTTGTCCCTATATCTCTATATTTTGACCCTAAATCCAAATTAATTTTTTTTTCAATAAATATACGACACATATACCTAAACAATACGACTTTCAGCAAAATTTCTAACTCATGGTGAGCAATCAAATGACCAAGCTAAAATGTAGTAAATATTCATAACATAACATATAACGGGTAAAGGGAGGGACCATCAGGGCACCCAAGTGAAACGATTTGGATAAGGAGCTTGGGACTGCCTCCTGCCTATTGCAACATTCCGCTGAACAATCTGGTTTATTCTGTCAATCGAGGGCTTGAATTTAGTGCTATGAGTGTGAACTTGCTATTGAAAGGATATTCTCTTCTCTATATTCGCGGGTTTCACGTTGATATGGGCCCACACAAACGTTTTTGGCTCTTCATACAGGAGCTTGATGATCACATTCAACAATAGAATCCTGGTCAATCGTTTTTCAGATTATCTCAGTGCAATGGAATGTTCCCCTGCTACAATAGATGTTGGTATTACATCATCACATCATCAACCATAGATTTCACTGGTGAGTTTGAGCTTTTTAGTGGAATACCTGTAACTAGAAAATGAGAAGAAAGGTTAGTAATTTTCATTTAATTCCAACTACTATTATTGCTTATCTTGACAGATACGCGTATTTCGTCTACAATGTGCAGCATTCTTCAGTGGCGTATACTAATACTCGACTATGTCGACACCCGACACTGTCGAATATTTGTACACGACACTGAAGAAGTCTGCACATTTTAGACGAAATACGCGTATCTGTCAAGATAAGCAATAATAGTAGTTGGAACTAAATGGAAATTACTAATTTTTCTTCTCATTTTCTAGTCATAGATTTCAGTTTTTTAGATGATCTCAAAACGTGAGACTAAATCAGTACTATATACAGACGTATAGTTACAAAACAGTATACCATTAAGTCGTCGCAGTAAATTTAAGGTTTCAAAAATAATAACGATACACCGCCCGCCCATGACCAGCAACTTCCTGGTAGGTTCCACCTGAAGCAATCTCGACACTTTCCTGTCTAGTAGATTTACCAGCTCGTCAATCGTCCCACTGTTGTACGAAACAAACAGTTTCACACATCGAAGCGTTTCGCTGTCCACCAATAATAACTGTATGGAATATTAATGCCACCGTTGAACAGTTACACTCGGGTGCGACTTAATTGAGCCATGTGTGTTCGATTTCCATTATCGTACGTCGTTCCATACGTGCTGAATAGAATGTACCGGTTCTTCTGAACCGTGTCTATAGTAGCAACTAGCGAATCGTCATCGTTGAATAGTTCTCGGATTTGTTTGACTTACCGTTTACCGTCATGGTTTCGTACATACTTACAACCACACGGCGGCAGCGGTGGCAGGTGAACGGGTTCAACTGGTTTAGATTTGGAAAAGGATTGTAAAAGGAACCTACCTAACTTGTGCCGAATGGGATGATGGTGGTGGCGGTGGCGTCAGCGGCGGTAATGGCAATCACTACCTATTGGAATCAATTTATTCCAATCGCAAATTGGAATGAAAGGTCTCACTTTGTTAACTACTGCTGGGCAGCGAATGGTGAAACGATTTGAACACACTTCCTAGTGCGATCAAGTTTTGGGGTTGCAGAACGAATCATGCTTATGAGGAAGCATTTGGCTTGCTGTCAGGAGTTTTAGTTTTTTTTTCTTCTGTTCAGATTTTTGCAGACAGTAGATATCCTTGAAGCCAAACAGCAGGAGGATGACTCTCCACTGATGGTTGTTCGAAGATCGTTAAAATTCTTGCTACTTCTTCGGTGATGAAAAGGTCATAGTTTTCGGTAGATTCCACTGCAAGAGATTAATCGCATACAAATATCACAGTTCGATGACGATGAAAAATCGATAATCAATAATCGAAACAGCGAAATAACTACTATTACGATCTCATGCCATGAAGGTGGGACCAGCGACGTCGTCGTCGTCATTGTCGCCGTCGTGATCAATGGATCGATGGACCACAACGGTATTTCGTAAGCCATTACCGTTCGTCGTTGAGACAAGGTGAATTGCAGAGGGGAAAACTTCAACCTCACGAACTTGACATATAGCAGCGGCGATCTTAGTGGCACAACAGAGTGATCTACCGTGTTTTGTTGAAAAGGAATAGTCGTTAGTAGCAACAGCATAGCATTCTCCAACTATCATCAACAGCCACCCCTTGGGTTTTTGTAACGCGATCATGACAAATTAACAGATTGTTACCTATTGAATCGTTCAACAAGAAGAAGTTGCAACCCCTGGCAAGCACATGATATGGTCGTGCTAGTGATACTAATTAATTGAAAATGGCAGACGGTCCCGGTTGATCAACATTCAATGCCTTGGCAGATGAATCAAACATTCAGGAGTGGCTCCATGATGTCACACTTGTGCAATTCAGAGTTCGATTCGCTTGGAGTCGTGTTTGCTCTCCTCTTATTCATAACTTGGGAAACAGTTCGTAATCAATATCGATAAGCATATGTAGAATCACTAAAGTGTGGTTATGTATTTTGCATGTCAAACCATACCTGGTAAACACGAAATGAAAGCCATGCAGCAAGTGACCAACCGACTCGACTCGACCCACTGACTGAACGGGGCTGCTGTTGTGCGGTGGTCCAAAAATAAACCCGAAATGACCCATTCAATTTTTGCTCAATACACTATCACCTCTCAACCCAGTGCCCGAGTCGTTGCATGCCAACAGCAATTCAGCCAGCCCCCATTGCTGTTGGCCCAAAGAGAAAGATATATCCGATGCGGTAATCATTTAAATTAATCACATTGCATAATCTCACGCGTTCGCGCGCACGCTCCAGCATGGGAGGTAAGAGTGGAGAAGATGTTGAAGTTGGAGGACTACCGTCGCCATCGCCGTTGTCGGTGTTGTTGTTTATCATGAACAGAGAGTTTCTCGATCACCAACGCCACCAATAACGGAGTTCACAAATTGTACGGCTATGCATATGCCACGTTGTGCGCATGCGTGTTTGTGCCGTGCACCATGGTTATTTTACGTGAGGAGCTCTGTGTGTGCATAACTCGAACTCTGTTTTGGCCTGGTCCACTATCGTCGTAATCAACTGACCGACCAACAACCCGGCTGCGTCTCGATACCGGAATCCTGGGTTTCCGCTTTCTTTCGGACGAAATGCACCCAATGCACTGGGGAATTTTTGTGTGTGCTGTGGCTGTGTTTTTTTTATTGATGATCGGTTGAAGTTACGTGATTTTTTTGTTTTCTCGAGAAAACATGTTTCTTCAGGAATAATAGTTGACCCTCTACAGCACACAAAACATTTTTGTTGAAAGAAACTGCTGGTATGGTGAACACTTCATTTTTTTTTCACTGACCTTACTTAATAATAACAACAATATTAAGCGTTAACATTTAATATCTGCGTTACATTTTCAAACCATGAAACAAATTGAACATGAATTCTTCAACAAAAGAGAAACTATATTAATACTCCGAGCAACGATCAATAATAATGATATACTAGAAAACTTAACGAAACTCACGATGAAATCGAAAGCGCAAACAACGATTACAGATTCTTGCATATTCTTATATAGAGTCATAAATCGAATAATCCTATGTACAGTACTGTACAAAATATAGTACGCACTTCTAATATTTTCAAACATTCTAGATTTTCTCAATTATTTTAATAGATAATTCTTCAAAGCATTCGAACAAAAGTTAACACTGTAGATGTACTTTCGGAATATGTTTTGTTCGAAGACTTCAGAGTAATAATTTATTTGAAAATAGCATTAATTAAGAAACTGTCCATTATTTTGATGGACATAGAAAACAACGGATTACAAAAATGCATCATTTTCATTGCTTATTCTTAGCTTTAGTATTTAGTATGGCCACTTTTCCTTCAGACACGGATTGCAAGTGTCATGGCATACTTTCAACAATGTTTTGGATATTTTTTTATATACATACATCATTTATTTGTACAGGCTCAATCGAGAAAAAAATCTAGGAGGCTCTGCCCACGGTCGGTTGGCTTTTCAAGGAGCTGTCAATTTTTTCCCGTTTATTTTTACGAATTTATTTTTCAAAATTGTTGTTAGAAGTGATTTTTAAATTATGTGTTCGCTTGAATGAAACGTTTTTGTCATGAAAGAGTGTTTCGAGATGAAGAAGTCTTAAGAATAAAGAGAAAAACTGTGCAGTGTTCAAAAGTCTTGTTCACAATAGAGAAGACGTGAAACGCGGTCTCGTGCTATGTAGGTGCGGAGGAAACTTACAATTTTTCCCGGATTGTGTCTTGCATTTACTAGTGCTGATCTCTCGGAGGGCTATTTATAATAAGGAAAGGAGAAGTCCCGTCCGAACCAATATAGTTTCCCGTCGGTCGCATTCACCAGGTTCCCCGGAAGAGCAGCTAAACAAGGACGTTGGTAACAGTGCACCTGGTTACCTGGCTGCAGTGATGATATTGCTGGTTTGAGAAGTTCTTGGAGTTGGATTTTTTCACGTAACCTGCAGAAGGCCATTTACATCAATAAAATTGGATGTAGTAAATGGAATGAATATGAGAAGACAAGGACAGTAATGACATTGAACAGATAAGTACTACCTATTTTAAATAACTGTGGTGATCTGATGGCCTTATTGACGACATAAGAACTTGAAATAACATTGTTGTAAAATGCAACCTTAGTCCACCCCAACCGCTCTAGGACATCAACCTAAGCAGCGTCTGACATGCACGCCCGCAAGCGCGTGTGTGTTTGTGGGTGGGGGAGATGGTATCGGCGAGTCCTTTTTCTCTTTTCAGAAAGCGAGTATTGGCGCTATAACCATAAGCCATAAAAGGCTAAGACAAGAGTTAATGCTCATGTTTCAACCGACAGACAAGCTTTCACGCAAGAAAAACCTGGATACAAGTAGGAAACGCGTGTGTTCCAGTCCAAAAAAGCGGACAACAAATGGGTAAATTAACTTTCTTAGCTTCGTCACTCCCAACGACCTATATCCATATATATATATACATACGCTTTCTCGCCAAAGTAAGCCTCCCGCACAATCCCTTCCAACTTCGAACTCCATATGTCTATGAAGGTAGCATGAGTTCTCAGCATCTTCTTAAGTAGACATCTAATCAACACTTACCTCCCTTCCCTTCCCCTTCATAAGGACCTGGCCAGGTGTTGTGCAAAGAGAACGATGGATGAAGAGCCTGCCACACCCAAGGCAGCTCTTGTGGCGCTTACATCGTCTCTACAACAGCCAACCCAGGATTATGTATGGTCGGAAATTGCTATGCTATGCTATCATTTATTTGTACAGGCTCAATCGAATCAACTTTACAGAGACAAGTTTTCATATTCATACACATCATTTATCTTGAAACTAAAGTTAGGGGGATAGAACCGATTACTCGAGGCCGGCTCGAGGTTAATAGGAATAACAATTTAAAGGGGGGGAAGATGGGCGGGAATTTGCCGTTTGCTTTACATAACACTTTTTTTTAAATTCTGAATTGTCTAAAAACCCATAACTAAGCAACTTTTGAATATTTTTAATTTTTTGAGCTGAAAAAACTAATTCTAAACATACAGGTTAAACAAACTACCATCTAAGGCTAATGTTAAATGAGTTTCATATACTCCAAATCACGTACAGCCAAAATATCTCGAACTGGCACTTTGGGTTGTCTACCTCGAGCCCGAAAGGAATCATAAAGCTCGGATCACCTATGCTCAGAACAAGCCCAATAACGTGATCTGCGTCCTGATAGCCTTGTCCACATTCACAGAGATTGCTGTCGCTCGGCCCAACTCGGTATAGATGAGCGTTCAAAGAATAATGATTGGACATGACGCGAGACATCACACAAATGAAGTCTCGACCGACATATATTCCCCAAACCAAGATTTCTTCGACATTTTTGGGATGATAGAATATTGCCATCGCCCCAAATCTCCTAATAATGCCAGCTGACGAGTCACTGTTGACGAAAAATAGGGGAAAAAAATCATCAAAGGCGATTTGTCGATCGTAAATATCGCTTTCTATAGCGCCCACCTTTGCAAGCGAGTCCGCTCTCTCATAGCCCAGAATTGAACAATGAGATGAGACCCATACAATGGTATGTATGTATGTATGTAAGGTAGCCACCATCCCTTCTAAGACCTTGTCATGTATGCAGCTCCACTTAATAGCAAGATCAAATTGAGTTACCGGGTTGCATTCACAGTAACGCTGTATGAAGGGCCAAAAACGGTGGGGCGGACCCGTAAGCAGAGACACTTACGCGAAACCCGCGGGAACATGAGATTCTCCTTCCAACGATACGATCCAACAAATCGAATAACCCAATTCGCTATACTTATTAAGCTTTCTACGGGATGGCTTGTTAAGAAGGGCGCGTCACTCTCACTGAAACTGTTGGAGTAGAATTCACAGCATCACAATCGAATCGGTAGGATAAAGAAAATGATACTGTTTGTTCCCTCCTAGACGCCGGTTGTCATACCACTCCATTGTCCAATTCCAGCTTGAGTGATACCCTGATGCTCCCTCCATTCCCAATATATATTCAGTGTCATATAGTAATATTTAAAATCTTGTGAATATTATAATTATAAAAATATAGTGAATGAATATTATAATGACAAATAATATAGTGAATGAATATAAGAATGATAATAGCACTTCCATTTGTGGACCTGAAAGTTAGACAATGTAGCTGCGAGAAAAAAAAATGTTATTAAATTATCTCATAAAACTTGGGATACCTATGAATGATCTGAAATTATATAGCAATAGAAAAGTAAACCTAAAATTTCGATGTGCTGTTCCGTTTCCTTGCAATATGTGTTTCATCGGAAATAGTGATTTTAATGAAATGAATTTAAATGCAATTATGTCACATCATTTAATATCATAACATAAAATAATAAACTGACGTTATAATATAAAATAATAATACCAGCTGGCCAGTAAACTATAGTAGAATACATATATCCGTAATTAAGCTGAACATCCACTCATCGAAAGA
This sequence comes from Aedes koreicus, assembly GCA_024533555.2. Taxonomy (NCBI): domain Eukaryota; kingdom Metazoa; phylum Arthropoda; class Insecta; order Diptera; family Culicidae; genus Aedes; species Aedes koreicus. The sequence goes on along the minus strand of JAHHFK020002973.1, from coordinate 133,109 downwards.
CTTCCACTTTTGAAGTTTCTATTGGATTAAGATCTACTAAGATTAGAATTTGTTTTCACAATAATAGTCAGAGAACATAATAAACGTAGGTACAAGATGTATCTGACATCTACTGGTATGTTACTGAAAATAAAAATTAGATGTGTATTAATATCATAATGAAAACAGCTAATAATAAGGCAAAATAAATTTCATATGAGTATGAATCCAAAAACTGAATCTTAATAAAACAAACATACAAAAAGATAAAAAAATGAATTTTTCGATAGCTCTTGTTCATCTGGACCCATAAATGATACTTTATGTCTGTGAAATAGGAAATGAATGATTGTAAACTGCTAGGTTGTAAATTAATATATATTTTTGATGAAGAAGGAAAGAGCTTTTTTTTAAGTAGAATTTTTCGAATATGATTTTTTCTAAGAAATAAAAAAAACATCAAAAACCTTTCTATCTTTTCAAATTCAGGTTAGATGAGCTATAACTGACAAGGATGCATATATGCGAAGCTGAAAATGACTTATAAAAAAGCATACAAAATGTAATGCATGGATGTTATAATATAAAATGATAATAATTTCATTTTTATTTAAATGTCTGCAGATTGTGGTCCTGCTGCAATTGTACCATGAACCTGAAAGCTAAGACAATGTAGCATAGCCACGAGAAAAAAAATTGATTTAAAATTATTTTACAAAACTTGGGATATCCATGGATGATCTGAAATTGTATATAAGGAATCATGGGATATAAATCATATAATGAACCTAAAATTTCGATGTGCTGCTCTGCTAATAAATGTGATATAACCACAAAGGAACTGACTCTTAGCTTCGGGTCTTGATCCCTACTGAGCCCTTGCGGCACGTCAAGCCGGCCAGTTCAGCGCAAGGGATGAGATGAGACCCATACAATGGTGATGATAAAATAACACGAGGATAAAGCACTTAGAAGCTCCTGTATTTTCATGAGAAAATACGAGGAGTGCTTTTCCGGCCTCAAGGAGCGAATAGCCTCTATAGAACTGAACTGAGACCGTGAAAATGAAATACTGATCCGGTGTAAGTGAGGCAACAATCTATAGCGTAAAGTGTATTGCCGCCAATTCAGCGACATATACGGAACAAGGAGGTTGAAGTTTACGATTGGCGCTATAAATTTCATTAAATATACCAAAGCCTGCTGACTTCTCTATCAAAGATCCGTCAGTGAATCACAATTTAGTGGAATCAACTTGGCCAAACTTTGCAGCAAATATTACCGGAGGAATCATAGGACGATGATGCTCTTGGATTCCCTGTAGCTCCTGCTTCATGGATAAATCAAAATGAATTGAACTGCCGAAGTCGGAGAAGCAAACACGATTGGAAATATTCGGTGAAGGGCTGACATCCTGTGTTATGTACAAATGGTATAAAGTCATGAAGCGAGTTTGAGGATTCAACTCGAGAAGCTTCTCAAAGTTTTCGATTACCTGGGGGTTCATAACGTCACACCTGGTGAGGAGCCGGAGAGATAACTCTGTAAACCGATCCGAGAGTGGCAACATGCCAGCCAGCACTTCAAGACTCATGGTGTAAGTCGAGTGCATGCAACCTAATGCGATACGAAGACACCGATGCTGAATACGTTCCAGTTTTATGATGTGCGACCGAACCGCTGACTGAAAACAAAAACTACCGTAAAACTTGAGGATCCATTGATCAGAGTACTCCTCGCTCTCGTTGTACGTAGTTCGGTTACGAAAGTCTGCGCGCCGTATTCCAAAGAGTGTTCATTGACGTTTCTCGCGATAGCCCATCCACAAATCGTCACCAGTATCCGCGTTTCATGGCCTTGATGAGGCTCTTAAGTTCTCGTTCGAGAGCCGTGTATAGTTCGAAGTGCTCAGGTGTTCCACGTCTACGGAAAAAACCTCGGTGCATTGCTGATTCCACCATGGAGATGGAGGTTTCCTGCAAAATGACGTTCCTGGAATTGGTCGAGTTTGAGCTTGAAGCGCGCTATCCAGGATCGGGTTGGAGAGGAAGTTATATTCTTCCAACAGTGGAAGCCCTTCTACCGTCGTTACGGCTTCATCTACTGCTGTCCTAAACTTTGTCCAATCGGTGTAACCTGTAAGATCATACGCGACGTTGATGGATACCGGCGGGTTGAACCCGGTGGCAATCGAATTTTTTATGGGCATGTGATCACTACCGTGGGGATCTTGAATCACATTCCATTTGCAATCCAACGAAAATGAATTCGAACAACGTGTGAGGTCTAATCTACTGCCAACTGAGGATGTACCAGCCAAACGTGTTACTTCTCCATTATTAAGAACTGTCATATTGAAGTTGTCACAGAGGTCATATATCAGGGAAGACCGGTTGTCATCGTACAGTTCTCCCCAGCCTGTACCGTAAGAGTTGAAATCTTCCAAGATCAATCGCGGAGCAGGAAGAACCGAGCAAATATCTGAAAGTTGTTTTTGGTTTATTGAGACTCTCGGAGGAATATAAACAGAAACAATGCAAAGGCTTTTATTTTTAATAACAGCCTGACATGCGACAACTTCTATACCTGGAATTAGAGGAAAGTTCACTCTATAAAAGGAGTGGCACTTTTTAATCCCCAAAAGTCCTCCTCCTCCTCGCGAATCCTCACGATCAAGACGAATAATATTGAAATCATGAAACGGAAGATTGATTTCGGAAGAGAGCCATGTTTCACAAAGAGCGAATGCATACCAACCGGTATTGTGAGCTAAAAATTTGGAAGATTCCAATTTAGGAATAAGACTTCGACAATTCCACTGCAGCACAGTGATCAAATCCCTGACCTCATTTGAAAAATTATCCATCGAAGGAAATCATTGCTGCAAAGAGGGGCCACTTTATTGTCAATTGTCAATTGTCAGAAATTTTAAGATACTTGAAGATACCTTCGACAATGTTATCAAATGAGAACAGCATAGTCGAGGAAGGGGCTTCTGTTATTAAAATCGGGCCATCAGGGGTTTTGGATGTCCCCGGAAGAGATGGAAAATAATGGGTGTAGTTAGTACTACGGAAACCAGGAGGAATTGGATTTTCCTTTTTTTTCCACCTCTTCCTGAAATGGGCAAGCTGATTTTGGGCTCCGGCTCAGCAACTTTCCGTGGGCGGACGCGTCTTCGCTTCCGTGAAGCACCTTCCGGAAAACTGAAAGATGTTCCCTCTTCAGCCAAATTAAAGTCAGTCTCGTCATCATGACAGAGGAGCAAAAGGATTTGTAATGGCATAGGATGATGGGGACGCTTTTTTTTCACCATTTCGGCGAAAGACTGCTTGGAACGCTGTTTGATAAGTAAGAAGTATGAGAAGGAGTTCCCTCGCAGAAAGCACATTTTGGTGGGCTGTCGGCGCAGGCGCCATCCTCATGTTTCTCCCCGCAGTTGGAGCAGCGTGCCTTACTGCCGCAATGGGAGGTCGTATGTCCCATCTGCTGGCATTTTTTGACAGATCATGACCCAAGGTACAAACAACCGCACAGTAAGTCGAAGTTTTCCCAACTCGACGTATTGAGGGAAAGCTGAACCAGAGAAGGTCACACGGAACGAGTCTGAATGGATAAATTTCTATTTACCCTCACTGATCGACACTGTGCCTAGTTTTTGCACATCGAGTATCTTGACTGAAGGAAGCAGAGGGTTCTTAAAGCGACCAACCGCCTGCTTCTTCAGGATCGCGGGGGTCAAACTCGCTTCGGTGACCACACCTTCTATCTCAATACCTCGATCTGGGATGTACACTAAACATTCCAGTGTAAAGAACTGAGAGACAGCAATCTCATTAGTTTGTTTAAGGTTGGACACAACGACCCTTAGTTTATTGGGTCTCACCTTAAAAATTTCCGTCACGGCCGAGAATCGCTTCGTCCGATCATCAGTGATCTGATAAACGGTAAGAGGTTTCATTTTGGACTGAAAATAGACAACCCATGGACCAGCTGCATCAGCTGGATAGGCTCGTGACCGGGTGATTTTATGAGACACCTCATTATTTGGCGGCAAGGATGAATCGTCTTCAGACAAATCATTCATGTCATACCCGTGGGAGCTTATGACGCTCAACCACTAAGGCAATTGCAAAATCACACCGGTACAATACAACAGATATTTAACTTCCAATCAGAGGTTTTGAAAACACAACTTCTATTCTACCGGTAATATTTCTCTCATCGTCATTTACTTAATAACCTCAGAGAGAAAGACGGTATGGTGTTGTATGCTGATCCTCTCAAACAGCATGTTTTCAAAATAGCCCTCCGCTCAATTTCAACTGCTTCTATTCAATTTTCACAGCCTGTCGTGCTCTAACGGAACTATCAACACTTTCTCTTCCTATCTTTGCTTCTAGCAGAAATTGCTGTCCACTACTAGGGTCTTATGTTGATGAGAAGATATTTCCTTAAAAAAATTAGAAAACATTTATCTGCTCTGAGGAACAAATATTTTTCAAATGTTTTGAAATTAGCTCAAAACCATTCTGGAGTCTATCGGTAATCTTGAAAAATCGTCAAGAGCTTATACCAGCGCTTAAGAAAGGTTACATTTTTGATAAAAAAAAATATCAGGAAAATATTTTTGATGATTCTTGGGAACTGATTTAGATAAAATAAGATGTAGAACTAAAAAAATTCAAGACGGGTGTTTTTATATCCTCATCAATAAACTCTCAGAGAGTACCGTGTCTTTTTTAGTAAAATTATTTAACAGATGTTTTCATTTAGCATATATACCAAATAAATGGAAAAATACAAAAGTTATACCTATATTGAAGTCTAATAAAAATCCACCAACCGGACAAATGTTGTTTGCTTCCTTTAATAAGTAAACTTTTTTAAAGGATAATTTTAAATAGACTGATGCATCACATCAATACAAACTCATTTTTTGCAGCAGAGTGGTTTGGATTTTGCCATGGTCTACTTCCCATCTGCTCTAAGAAGTTACAATTTTTATTCCCTTAAATAAACCCGAAGGCTACTCCAACTCCACTGGTTCCGAAGGCTATTCTAGACATTGAAAATACATTCAACAGTTTCTGGCATGAAAGTTTGATTGCGAAACTGAAAAAGTTTAAATTTCCGCTATGTACTATAAAGTGAGTTCAAAGTTACTTAGCTTGTTATCAGAACTATAAAAGGTGTATTCACCGAAAATGGCACAAACAAAAATGTTCTCCAAAATTAATCGCCATCTATCGGATTCTTTTGAAAGTTGTAGAAAATAATGGTCAACTAATAATCTATGATTTGTATTATTTATTTAAAGATTGGACTCGGAAAAAATGCGACACATTGTTTTGGGTGTAACTTTTTATCGCGTGGGTAAAAATTTATGAAATTTTGGGTAATACTAGTTTAGAGTGTTATTTTAATGTATTTTATTGCGATTTGTCAAGTAGTTTTCAAGATGCATTCGAAACAAGAAGAGCTACGCCAGCAAATCTTGGGCGCGGTGATCGATAATCCTGGTCAGTCGCACAGATGGATCGGCAAAAGGCTTGGAATCCACCATTCCACCGTGTCCGGCGTTGTGAAGATGTTCCAGAAGACGAGGACCATCGAGCGGCGCGCTGGAATCGGCCGAAAACCGAAAACGGAACACCCAGAGAAGGCGCGGAAGATAAGGCAGTACTTTAAGAATAACCCGAACCTTTCCACCCGAGACGTGGCCAAAAAGGTCAATTCGTCGAAGTGGTTCGTCCAGCAGACCATGAAGCGGGCTGGGCTACGTGTTTTTAAGGTCAGGAAGGCGCCAAACCGGACTGACAAGCAAAACACGGTGGCCAAATTGCGTGCGCGGAAGCTGTACCGTGAGTGGCTGGTCAAGCCAGGCTGTCTCGTCATGGACGACGAGACATATATCAAGGCGGACACCAAACAAATCCCCGGCCTCGAGTTTTTTGTCGGTACGTCCCGCATGGAGGTTCCGGAAGAGAAAGATGAACAAATTCGCGAAGAAGTACCTGTTGTGGCAGGCGATCTGCGAGTGCGGACGGTACAGCAAGCCGTTCGTTACAACCGGCACCATAAACGGGCAGATTTATCGACAGGAATGCTTGCAGAAGCGCTTGCTGCCCTTCCTCCGCTCTCACCGTGGTCCCACGCTGTTCTGGCTGGATCTCGCTTCGTGCCATTACGCCAAGCCTGTAATGGATTAGTACGAAGCAAAGGGCGTTAATGTGGTCCCAAAGGAAGCGAACCCGCCAAATACACCAGAACTTCGTCCTATCGAAAAGTTTTGGGCGATAATGAAGAAGTAGTGAAAGAAAAGCGGAAAAACATTCAAAACCGATGAAGTTTGAAGAAAAACTGGGAGAAATTGTGTAAGGAAGACGGACAAAGCCTCGCCTAAGATCTCATGAGCAGTGTTAAGAGAAATGTACGAGCATTCAGCTTGGGGAGGAAATTCAGTAAATAAATTATGCCAAAACATAGCTAATATATAGTTATTTAATCCCTGAAAATTTCAGAAGTATCCGATTTATTTGAATTTTTGGTGATCATTTTTGTGTGTCTTTTTTTTCCGAGTCCAGTCTTTATTTCACTCGATTTCATCTCCTTTGTTAGAGTAAAAGATGAGGGGCTATGCATAAACCACGTAGACTTTTCTGGGGGAAAGGGGGGTTTGACCAAAGTCTACGCTCCATACAAAATTTCAAAACATTGTATGGTCTACGAGGAGGGAGGGGGGTCTGAGATTTTCAAAAATGAGTCTACGTGGTTTATGAACCGACCCTGACTCGAGTTTACTACAATCTGCAATTCGCAACCATATGGCCTATAAATTTGCTGTCGATTTTTTCCTTAATGTGAAACAGGTTACTGGAGAAAATATAGTTCCTACCACCGGTGTGTGACACGGAAAAGTTGGTCTTGCTCCGTAGCGCTCTATTCGATTAGCACGGAGCCATCTCAAACAAGGCGACAATCGACAACCCATAAGTAAACCTTATCATCCATACACTATTGAAATCAAGGGGTGCGACAGATCTCAGCGAATCAATCTTTGGAAAAATCTTGTTCCATTCTATTAGACATATTTACGTCTTCTTACATTGCCCTCCATCGTTTTGCAGAAAATCCTTTAAATTTTTATCATTCTTCTCTCTATCTAATAAGCGGGTGCACATCTCGAAACAGCAGATTAAGAATTTCGCCTCATCTCAGATAGAGTCGCGCCCCTCGATTGATATTCGAATGGATTCTCTCTCCGCATCGTCTTTCGTTTGCACCATTATGTAGCATTTCAGCACCAACATTTCTAAGGGGCGAAACTGACAAATGTAAACAAACTGAGTTGTTCTTTGGAATGGACAGCCAGCGCCCTATTGCAGTACAAATTTTCACCAAATCGTATAAAAACTATTGTTTGTTATCATACAATTAACAATAACAAAAAGGCATTATTGATTTTATGTGGATAACTGTTATGAGCCAAAGCTCTTGCGCCCCTCATTTTGTGGGGAAGCGGAAAGGCGAAACTAACAGAAATTTTTTTTTCGTGTTTTCAGGAATTTCACATTCAAATTGCTGTGTTATTTTTTTAACTTTAGAGTTTAAATTGTTCAGAATTTTTTGAGAAGAGATTAACCAATGGATTTGTCTAATTTTCAGCAGCTTCCAAGTAATAATAATATAGCACCGTAATATTGATCTAAAAACGTAAGTGGCGAACCAGCCCAGGAGGCTGAAAGCCACTCTAATAAAGATATTTAAAAAAAAAAACAAATCTAAAATTGCATTCAAGTGATTTTTTTTTTTTCATTCAATTTTAGATGCCGCAGCGTTGTTCGCGGAAGAAGAGAATGTTGTCCGAGGTGAGATCCAGAGTGATGAACAGATCCAGCAAATTTTGAAGAGGAAGATGTATCCGACGGCGAAAATCTTGATAATGAATTCGAAGGTGGAATGGATTGAAGTGCTTTGAAGCCACCGGACAATCATTCAGAGTCCAACATTTTGGAATTTTCTGCTGTATTGTTTAACAATGTGCAATGCTCTACACAAAAAAAAAACTTCAAACGGAAACACACTGAATACTCGACAGGAAACAAATCTGATTATTCGAAGTTGAGTATGTCTTCTGTACACAGTCGGAGTGCGATAAACGACATAGAGAACCGTTCGATGTATAATGATCCGCGAGAATTTTTGCTCGCTTCAAGGCGTAGTCGAAGCCGGACCCAACACGGTAAACATAATATACGAAAGCACCTACCAAGCCTAAGCAATGCTCCAATTCAATCCGATCATACCTGCTACCGGAAATTGGCACGAAATTTTCAATCCTTCTCAAGCCGAAGTTCACATGCGTCTACCATGCACCGTTCTGGACACCGCGACTCTTCAAATTGCCTGAACACAGCTTCATCCAACTCAAGTGGACATTCGCATGCGGGTGCCATGCACCGTGGTGGTGCGCATGGCGATGCCGGAACTCGTACGGAACTCAGTGATTCAAGCGGACCTTCGCTTGCGGCTACCATAAACCGAACCGCCCATAGCGATATCGAAACCATTTTGGACACCGCAACTCTCCAATCGCTCCAAATAGCGAAAAGCAACCGGGAAATCTTGGTTTTCAAGAAATGGTCAAACACGAGCCAGTCCGGTGTAAAGGAATAAGTCGTCGAAACATTATCCAAATTGTAAAGACAAAGGGACACAGCTACGTCCGTGCTGACGGTACAATGGTCCCTGCAAGAGAGGTAAAGCCCGCATGTAGTTGCATGAAACTTAAATGCAACTTAAAGTATACCGACGATATACGGCGACAGCTATTGAAGAACTTGTTACAACTATCTACTTCTGGTCAGAACCAGTTTTTAAGTAACTATATTGCAATGAAAACCACTGCTCGACCAACGGTAATGCGTTACTGCATTATTAGATTAGACACAAATTTTAAATAATCGTTTCTTATGTAACTTTGTTGAAGGTTCTGAATTCAAGGAGACTTTTCACAAGATCGTATTATCTTCCGGCTGTAAACGGTAGGGTTCGAGAGAATTATTCGTTTTTTTTTTCATTTCTCAAGTATTCGACCAACTCGGATGAATTGTAGTAAATACCCCTACACTAACCAACTTTTGCTTATTGAGTCCTTGATGATAGGCTGAACTTGTTCTGCTATCGCACAATGATGATGAGCCACTTAAAGTGCAGACACTAGAATTGCATAGGGGTTAATTATAGAAGTCGAGTCAAGCACACAGTGACAAGTGTCGAGTCGAGCAAAATTGTACATTTCAGAAACCGTCTGAATCTGAAAATTTTTAACTGTCATTGAAATATTAAACCGTATTTAGGAGTTTCATCAATTTCGCTGTCATTTTTGACAGTCAAAGAATAAGTATTTACATAACATTACACAGTTGTTTTGTATATTATACAAATATTTTTGTTTTCAGAAAACCTTATTGGGACGCTGTTCAACAGTGACGATTTGAAGCGTTTCTCCAGGAAAATATTAATTAATATGGACAAGTGTCGATATTTATTTCAAAGATTACTCAAAAGAGAAGTTATTATCTTGTTATCACCAACTAATTTATGCGTGACGATACAGAAGCTATTGACAGCAATATTCCTTTAAACATTTAACATTCATAGGTACTGGTAAATCATTCAAACTTTTTCCTAAGCTTCTAGTACCCTAAGTGGCATATTTTGAAGTATCGAGGATTTTTTTTTTAATATTTGGAGGATTCTCTGATTTTTTTAGGGATTGCTGAAAACTTCTTTGATATATTTATAAACTTCTTGAAATTTTGTTATTAAAGACTGTATTCGATGAAATTTGGACACACGCAATTGTTCGTAACTTTTTAGCGTGTGGGTAAAAATTATTGAAATTTCAACTGAATGTATTTCATTGTGTTGTGTCAATTGTGTAATGAGTTTCGTGAAAATCGGTCGAGTGATTTCAGTGATGGCTTCGAATGAAGATATAGTGCGCCAACAAATTTTGGGCACTCACTTCGAAAACCCAAACGCTTCTCATCGATGGATCGGAAAACAGCTCGGAATCGCACATTCAACCGTATCTCATGTCATCAAAACGTTCAAAGACCGTAAGACAACCAAGCGGAAAAATGGTAGTGGCAAAAAACGTGGCACATCAAATCCGGAGAAGGCCAGGATGGCATTGAATCAATTTAGGCGTTATCCCAACATTTCGATCAGGGATGTTGTGAAAAAGGCGAAAGTTTCAGTTTGTTTTGTGCAGAAAACAATGAAACGTTCTGGATTACATGTGTACAAGTTCCAGAAGGCACCAAACCGGAGCGATAAACAGGGGGGCCAAAACTCGTGCAAGAAAACTGTACAGGGAGTGGCTCACAAAACCGTTATGCATTGTGATGGACGATGAGACCTACATTAAAGCCGACACCAAACAAATGCCAGGACAGGAACACTACGTCGCCACCTCTAAGTTGGCCGTTCCGGAGAGTGTACGGAAGAAGAAACTGTCGAAATTTGCCAAAAAATTCCAAAACTGATAGAAAATGAACTTGAACTAAAGAAAGTGTGGTTAAAAGTAAGTAAGCAAGTCGGTCCTATCATTGCCCAAAATTTGATGAAAGGGGTCAAGGCAAAGGTGCGGTCATTTGGGTTGGGAGAAGAGGTTAAATAAACCAATGATGTCAAAACTTAACCATTTAGTAGTACTTTATTTCCAGAAAGTTTGAAAAGAATCGGGCTCAAGGAAAATTGTTGGTGACCTATTTTGTGTGTCCAAATTTCATCGAATACAGTCTTTACAGGTTTCAACCCGGAATATCCCGGGACAAAAAATCCCGGGATCATGAAAAATTCGGGATTTCCCGAATCCCGGATGGGATTTTTCACCGTCCCGAAAATCCCGGGATTCCCGGGACACACATTTCTTACATATTTTTTCGCTTTGATACTTCCCAATAAATTTCAGTGTACCGTTTACGCTCATTCAATATAACCCATACAACGCCAACATACATATTTACTGTACCTACATCGATGTTATACATCATTCATGAAAATGCATCATTCCTTTTGTGTTGGTTCAGTAGGCATTCGCATTTTTGCCTTCACATTTAACACACACACACTCGCGCGCACCAATACGACGCAAGCTGTCATTTCCATTCAAAACATTGTTTTCATTCACTGATTACTGCTTCTGTGTTCATTGAATAATTTTGGATTGCCGTAACATCAAAGTATGTAGTAATACAAAATTTGTGCTAATGTAGCCTTACATCCAATTATTTTAAAGGCATGGCTGAAATTTGGAAACACTTCGATAGAATTGCGGATGACAAAAAAAAAGCACGATTCGGAAGTGCGAGCAAATTTGGTCGTGCAAGGGCTCTTCGACTAGTGGCTTGCTCCGGCATATGAAGAACAAACACGACATGGATTCCAAACCCCCCACAAATCCTAGTGAGTCTGCTGCGAAAGTTAAATCATCCACACCGAATGTCCCAGTGAAACAAGTATCGATGCTCAAGTTCGTTAAACGTCAGTTACTGGCGGAAATTGTAGCTCATCTGGCAGTAGAGGACGGATCAATGCAATCACTAATAGCAAGTTCATCAGACAATCGATCGCAGATCGTGGATATTCTCTGCCAACGTCGAATACATCCGTCATGAAGCTGGTCGCCGAATACTATGGATACGCTCAGCAGAAAACGCGGGATAAAATAGTGAAGCGTATCGATAGCGGTGAACTGGTCAGTCTCACTTTGGACGAGTGGACAAGTCTAATCAACAAGCGCTACTTAAACGTGAATGCCCATTTCGCTGACGGATCATTCTACAACATGGGTCTCGGCAAAATTCGTGGATCACTTTGGTTTTGGTTTTGGTTTTGGAAATGGTCAAGGATATGGTCCGGAAATTCGGTATTAAGGATGGAAACATTGTAGCATCAACAACTGACGGAGGTCGAGTGATGACGAAGTTTGGAAGATTGTCGGATTACCTTCATCAGCAGTGTTACAACCATGCGATTCACTTGGGGGTTTGCGATGTCCTGTACAAGGATCAGCCACCGGTACCAATTGAAAAAGAGGATTCAGATAGAGACGATTCGGATAGTGATAACTACGATGATGAAGTTGGTTAAAGAAAACAGCTAATTTATTTCAATTATAGACTTGTACACCACGCGATTTGGAGAGTCTCTAAAACGTATTCGAAGAGTCGTGAAATTTTTTTGAAAATCGCCTGTTAAGAATGCACTGCCTTAAGAAAAAATCACGAAAATGTTACATAAACCACTTCAACTGTGTGTGGACGTCAAAACTCGTTGGAACTCGAATGAAACGATGCTGGAGCACTTCATTCGCGGTTTTGATTGCATCAAAGAGACACTTTCCGAAATAGGCCTTTTAGGTCTCATGTTGGACAGTGATTTCGAGGTTGCAAAAAACCTTCAGGAAGCTCTTCAGCCAATCAGACTCGCTTCGGAAGCATTGAGAAGACGAGATGCTGCATTGCTGTCTGCGGAAGGCAGCTTGAGTTTCTTGTATTCGAAGCTTAAGAAAAGTGACTCCAAAGTTGGAAACGACCTCTTCGATGCAATCACGAAAAGAATCAACGAACGGCACCAAAAGGAAATAATAACAGCGCTGAAGTTCTTTCAAGTTCTTCCGTTGTCAACGCAAGTGCCAGCAGAACTGGAAAGCTCATCGAAATGCAAATGATTAAGTTCATCAAGGAACTGGGAGTTCGATTATTGCAAGACTGCCAAATACAGACCGATGATGATGCTGCCCAGTTGAATGCTGGATTGTCCTGTATGCATGACGATTCAGGATCGACACCATCGAGCATGCGTGAATAACTGGAATCGGCTATAAAGGAATATGCCAACCCATCCCAGACTGATTCGGCAATGATTGATTTTTCGAAAGTAATTGCGAAAGAGCTGTCACTTTTTGAGCTACATGGTAAGTTGAGCCCGAATCTTGAAATCATTTTCGGCGGCTTAAAATCAATCAAACCGACAGCGAGCGCATCTTTTCGAACTCAGGAAATATCTGTTCTAAAAAGCGAACCTCACTATCCGATGAAAGCATTAATAACATTTGCTTCTTGAAGTTGTATTTTCAGAGAACGAATTCAAATTGATAAGACCAGTTACTTGATTTGAACCATTGATTTTTTTATTGATGAATAAAACATATTCCTAACCACAAAATTGCGTTCATAAGCACATTGAAAAATTTTCCGGGATCCCGGGATTTCCCGGGACAAGCAACAAATTTTATCCCGAATCCCGGGACAAGCAAATTGGTCGGGAAATGGAACCTCTAGTAGTACCCTCCCTGGTTAGTTTCTCCCTGAACTTCGGGGATGTTGTTTCACAAACTTCTGATAAGTTCTCTCTTGAATTTCTGGGAAGAACTGCAGAACCTCTGGAAAGTTCCAAACTTCTAAGAAGTTCTCTTCCCTAAACTTCTTCCTGAAGTTCTGTGAAGTCCTATCCTGATTTTAGGGGAAAGTTCTCTCTTGAATTTCGAAATAATTTATTCCTGAAGCTCTGGTGAGTCTCCTTCTGAATTTTAAAGGATGTCCCCTAAATTCTGGTTAGTTTCTTTCTATACTTCTAGGAATCGAAGACTAATTTCATAAACCACCTAACTCGTGGGTAAATTTCCAAATCCCAAGTACAAGTTTATTGAAATGATGCGTTTAGAAGTATTTAAAACAAAAAACAGAGTTCTAATTTCAAAAGTTCATCACTTTAACTGTTGTTCTGAGTCTCCGTGTGGTCACCGACTAGTCTTGAGGGTCAATGTTAGTATTACAAAAGTAATAGTATTCAAACGAAAAATAGAATTTACAAATTGTTATTCCGACCCAAGGCGCATTCTTGGTCCAAATGAATCGATCTCTTGGTCAATTTCCTACCACTTCTGCTTAACATTAGATTTTGCTGGATTCACGCTACAAAAGCCTCTGGCGATGTACACATTAATTTTAATCAGTTCAATGAGCCATTTGAACTGACGGTAATTTATTTTGTTTTTAGACATTTTTTTGCTAGAGGTAAACTGTTTTTCTATTAATTCAACTTACAAAAAATAAAGGTTTAGTGTATTTTTTAACTTGCTCAGCCAATTACCACTAACCGATGAAAAACGCGCATCAAAACAATTTCTTACTCGACAAAATGTGACAGAGCAGTCACTAGTTTCCGAGCGGTCGATTGAGTCGATCAACTCGACAAAATTTCGTCGATCTCGACATCTATAATAGCAAAGGCGACCTGTCGAGCTAGGTGATGGTCGACTCGACTTCTATAATAGATCCCATAATTTTGCTATAAAAACGTGGAAAGTCGATGAAACAAACAACAACTTACCTTATCATTCAAGCTTTTGTGTCATTCAGGCTTGGGTGTCCTATGCTGTAAACAGAAGTTATATTCATTCAGCTCGGTTAACAGCACTGGAACTAAAACGAGAGAATTTCAGCTGTAATAAAATCTCACGAATTATAGTCATTAACTGTAATTGACTGTTACCTGTTACTGTTACCTTTCTGTTCCAGCTGAGAACCGATGTACTGTTATCGGTGCAGAAGGGCGAAATTAGAAATCAAATAACAATAAGGTGACGTCAGTGGGGCAGTTTGCAACAAAAGGTACCAAACCCAAAAGGGCTAAATCAATATTTGGGAAAATCAACTGCGCAATTTGTTTTTTATGTTTTTTTCATACATAAAAATTCATAGATAAATTCTTAATTACTATTTATTGACGAGAAAGTTTTATAACAATGTACATTGTGCAAGAATAGGACCATCATAGCTTTCTAATTTAAATTAATTAAATATTTTCGTTTTAGAATCTTCGATTGAGCTTTTCTCAGTCTTACATCATTACTAGATTCGCCCTTTTCAAATGTTAGCGCCGATTTGTCATCCGTTTCTATGGTCCGTGATAGAAAAAAGCCAAATTTCAATCTGCTCAAGATAAGATTTATATGGGAGCAAAAATTGATCATTTAAAAGCACATAATTGAACTATTAATTGCTTATAATTCAAAGTTCAATGGAAAAATATCCAAAATATTTAACTTTAGCGTTACGCTCTCAGTTTCCAAAATGTTAAATTGACATCCGGTATGGAAAAGAGACATAGGCCCATGTTCAAAACTTTGGAGCTGCACATTGATGCATGCTATAAATTGTAGTAAACAAGCGCTTATCGCATCTGTGAATGTCGCAATTTCACGAAGGTGTTAAGAAACTGAAAACATATCTATCGTTTGATAGTCAAGGGAGCGAATCGTAAGAATTATAAACAAAGCGTGTTCCCGTTGAGACCTTTTAAACGGATAAGTTTGCACCATAATAAGTTTATATACATCATTCGATAATCATAACTAAAATTATGATGTGGTCCTGAATCATTATTTTCGTAAGGATCACACTTTTCTGTGATATTGTTATTTTTAACCGATCGAACATTTAAAATCAAACTTGCAACAAAATTTTGTGCAAAGAACAATATTTGATACAATAAATATTGATACAAATAATAATCACCCTTGTGCCGTATAAGTCTCTCATTAGGTAGATATGTGTGTAACAATGACACAGTGAAACCCATAATTTATATTATTTATTGTCAGGATTCCAACGCGTTACTACATTATTTCGCAATATGGAATGCATATAAAACACTCGTAATAGACTTTCTCTTTTACATACTTTCCGGTTAAGGTAGCTAATTCGTTAGTACTCCTGAAAATTGCACTTCGTATTTTTTGTACTTGCAAAACCCAACAACACATTTTCATCAAAAAATCGTACTGCAATTACTAACTGTTCATCCTGTACATGGATTTTGTTTTTCAACAGCGGAAAGGTTCATCAACCCTCTAGATATATTCCATTCACATCCGCGGTGAGAGGTGCCATACAATACGGTAATAATTCCGAGCACCCGGCAAACAATCACTCAGGATCCATTAGGCATGTTGCGCACGTTCCGCCGCTGACGACGTTACCCAGCCATCATTATCGTCGCAAGTGTATGCGCTAATGCGCCCTGACAAATTTGTCTACCTCCAACACTACTGCTCAAGTGATCCGTCGTTCACCGGTAGTCAAGTCCATGGTCAACGAAAGAAGTCACCTTCCTTCGGACACTCAAGTCAACAATAGACAATGACGGCGATGATGAAGGCACGAGAAAGTTCCACTCTGTCGTAAATCCGTTCACTGTCAACCGTCATCGTAAGGCGGTTTCAGTAGCTCAAATTTATGTATACGACTGGCAGTAACAAGTGAGGGCTTTGAAGACCCCCTGGACCTCGATAAGTCTGATGTAGGAGCTCAAAATGTAACACCGTCACAAAACTGCAGATCAATTCAACTGACTTAAACACAAATTGTGGATAAAAATTGACATTACCCATGGTCACCATAGACAACTAGATCAAATTGCTAGCCCATTTCTTCGCCTTGGACACACGCTCATGGCCGAGGTTCAATTCCGTGTAGCTTCAGTCTGAAAATAAATAAATAAACAAACAATTGCAGAAGACGTGAGCGATAGTTGTGTATTGTCCCTCGCCGGTGTATTGTTTCGAGCGTAAACAAATGTTTGAGACAACGATTGTTTGGTAGGCAGGTGGCATTCGAACCGGAGACCAAATATTAAATTGAGCAACACATGATACCTACTCTCTAAATGGTCTCGTAAAAACGATAGGAAGATGGACTATGAAAATTAACGTTCACTGATTCACACACCGTTGACGCTGCTGAAATTTGGGTAGAAAGCAACGGACCGTGATTTCGTGGACGTGATGTGTTGGTTGTGATAAGAGGGGTCTGTCAACTGCCAACGTAGCTTGGTATGATTTATTGTGTGCTGTGGGTTGCATTTGAATCAGCATAGTTTCGAAGAATATTCCAAATCCTTCTCGATTTTTAACCAAATAAATTCAAACTTACAATCTGATAAGTGAGGTTTACGATTCAAATCCGATTAATTCTTCCACGAGCAAGCATAGCCGTGGGACAAAACCGTACCTCGGATTTTGAAATTCCAATAGAACAAGGATAGTTATCGTGCAGCTGGGGGGTGAATTCCAGGGTATGTACATACCTCTTGAAATAACTCGCTAGAGTCTGCATTAGAATCAAAGCCATACATTCCAAACATCCATCACAACACTGTACCTTGGGCCAAGTAAAAATGGACCGATTCTCCGCGACCACAGTGTATGTCTGTAGTAACAAATTGACGACATTATCATAAATATTACAACTACGCCATCAATTCGAAATATGCATTTGTCTGCTTCCCCCACGATGACTGTCCTAACATTGATGGTGAATCGAGCTCTGTGCATACTGGCGTTGTGGGTTACGACAAAATAGTCCAGTTATGGTGAACTTTTATCATGGATTCAATGGAACCGTGCAGCTTGATTTAGTGGATAGGAATTTTCAGGGATGATGTTGTAGAATTTTACTGATGTCATCGGTTTATGATGATGATGATGATGATGATGATGATGATAATGATGATGATGATGATGATGATGATGATGATGATGATGATGGTCCCGCCACATACCCCCACAAAGGTTTGAGCTGGACGATTTATCTCTAAGATAATTTTGTATTGAACAATAAATCAGTCAGATTTTCTAACCGAAAACAAAGCCGATCTGATTACATTTACAGATATAAACTCCTGGATCACTTTCCATCACTATATAGCAAAGTTAAAATTTAAAAATGCCGTTGATTTCAACTTCAAATTTTCGTGAGCATAGTCCAGTGATCAAAAAGGCCGACAAAATTCAGAACATTGGCTGTAATTTAAAATCCCGCTAAAGTTCAAAAACTATGGGCAATAGCCGCATTTTCAAGACATTTCTGAAATTCAACCAGACGGCTCACTACTGGTCCAAAAAATCTCTCAAACAGCATAAGCTTTCAATTTGGTTTAAAAAAAAATACAAAACAGTCAATGTGAGGAGAGATGATTGATTTGTACAATTGTATTTTACTAGCAATAGTTAAATCATTTTTCAATCGGCAGAGAATTCCGTGCTTCCTGGCTGTTTTCTTGATGAAATCGTCAATGTGAGAGTCAAATTTTAATCTATCATCAATAATCACGCCAAGATATTTAATCTAACGAACGCGATCAATTGATGCAACATCAATTTTAACAGAGACGTCTTTAATAACTCGATTTCGCGAAATGACCATGAATTTAGTTTTACTTATGTTCAATATCAACTGTTTGTACTTCAACCATCTACTTAGAGAACGTAAATCTGCATTCAAATGTGAAACGGCCTCATCAAGGCTTTTAGCTGCAATGAACAACAAGGTATCATCAGCAAAAAGATTACTATCCCAAAATCGCAAGACTCTTCGCATGTCATTAAAGGGTGTCCACAGTTAAATTGCATCAATTTAAACTTGTCCTCAAAAACAAGTCTCTCAACAGATAGTTATGAAATATTCAGTGACTAAAATACAATGTATAATTTTGGTTTAAGTATTTTTATTTCACTGTATTTCTTTACCAAATCCAAAAGCCCGAACTATCTTTTTAATACCACGCATAAGATTTTGTACAACGCTTGAACCGATATGTTTTGCCGCTTTCAACCATGACTTCAACATTTCCTGTTCTGTAGTGACAATTTTAGGATGCTTACAAAGCTCGTGCTTCATTATAGCCCAATATTTTTCAATTGGCCGCAACTGTGGAGAGTTTGGGTGATTAAGATCCTTCGGCACGAAATTGACACCATTCGTCTTGTACCACTCCAGAACATCCTTGGAGTAGTGACAACAGGCTAGGTCCGGCCAAAAAATTGTAGAAACGTTGTGTGTTTTGAGAAACGGAAGCAGTCGTTTTTTCAGGCATTCATTCATGTATACTTGACCATTTACAGTTGAAGTTGTCACGAAAGGCTTGCTCCGTTTACCACACGAACAAATCCCCTGCCAAATCATGAATTTCTTGGGGAACTTTGACACTTGCTGTTTCCTGAGAGACTCTGGAACGTCGAACTTGTCTTTCGCAGTCACATACTGGTTGCCGGGAATGTGTTTAAAGTCCGCTTTTACGTGTGTTTCATCGTCCATGATGCAGCAGTGTGGTTTCGTCAACATTTGTGTGTACAGCTTACGCGCACGTGTTTTAGCTGTCCTATTCTGTTTTTCATTGCGGTTTGGAGCTTTCTGAACTTTGAATGAACGGAGCCCGGCTCGTTTCTTGGCTTTCTGCATGAGACTTTTGGTCAAGTGCAGCTTTTTTGCGACATCCCGAACGGAAACAGAATCATTAGGAACAGTCCGTTGAGTTTTGTCAGACAAATAGCTTTCAAATCATCTGTATGCAGAATCCGAAAGCGCTTTATTGTTTCTAACAACAAGGGCCGATAAATCGTTTCAAAAGCGCGTTTCAAATTTAAAAAAAAACAGCAACAATCGTATCTTTACGCTCTACATTTTCTACATTTAACACTGTTTAACCAGAATGACCATCGCGATATCCCCATTGTTCCGGGGCTATCAAATTATTACTGTTTAAATACGTTAATAGCTGGCCTTTAACAACAAATTCTATAGAAAATTCTAAAAATATTTTTAAAAAAAATCAATTGAAATTGTAGAGTTTCAGAAGAATAACGAAGCCACTGGAATCAACACATATATATTAGAGTAGATCGAAGTTGTACAGAAAAAATAAACTTGAAAAACTAAATCGAGCACAAATCTTGTTTAGTTTCATTTGCTGACCAAAACAAATGTCAACAATTGACTATTATTTGTTAAATCCGTTTGAAATTTAAAAATTAGTATGATAATTTGTTTGGTATTTTCATTCCACAATTATGCCCGTGCATGATTCAAACAAATCATATGAAAATTTATTCCAGATAGTGCCGAATAACTTTGCCAAGATAGTACGGTGATAGAATGATAGAATGTTAGAGTTGTTCAAAAACTGTTGAACGAAAGTGAAGGCTGGAAATAATTTTCCCTACCAGCACTGGATGTCAGATTTCAAACTAAAATATCTTAGAAGTTTCTCGCGATATCAATGACCAATTGTACTTTAATCTTAGACCTGTAGCTTGGAATGTGCATTAGTATGCTGATAATGAAACAAGACCTATTTAGTCCAACTCTGGCTTAAACTGGACGGTCAATTTCATAAATGTTTTGATATATTATAGTATTTAACTCAAACAATTTTTTTTTAATTTGAAAAAGTAGGAGTAAAAAAGTTTCAATACAATTGATCTTTAAGTGTATAGACGACGCGGTTGGGTAGTTCAGTGCTTACTTGTTCTGTTTACTGAGAAGATGGTCCGGAGTTCAATCCCAGGCCCGCCCCCTTCCTTGCCATTTGTCACATGCCTCTTTCTATCGCCACTAGATTTAAAATAAAAAGTAGTCTACTGCGCTTTCTTTCATTGATCGCATCACTTACCACAGTGCATCCATGATCTAAAAATTCACTAACAAAAAAAAACTATCCTTCCCTTGGCAATTGTAGAGACGCAGCCCAAGTAACAATTTTAGTTTTATTCCAGCATAGCACTCCTCCGGCTTTGTTGATAAAACTACATTCAAAACTGTTTTGTCTACCAAAAACTCCTCTATGCTTCTTTAAAGCCGAAATTTGTACAAAGTGGCCCACGCTATAGACGGTTATGAAAACAAGTTAATAAAACCTTTATAAGACCATAAAAGTTTTGAAAATGTTCTAATGAAAGATGTTATGACCACTTGAGAACCTTCATAAAACCTATTGGCTGCCATAAAAACCAGAATGTGGCCAAATGGCCACAGCTGTAAAACTTTACTGTGAAATCGAGGTTTTTTTTGTTGTTGTTCTGCTTTGTTCGATTCTTTGATCTTCTGATTCATTTAGCAGTAAAAAAAAAGGTCTAGTGATGTGAGAAATTTTGTTTGATAGCAAAATATCCAAAACAAATTGTGTTTTCTACAGCGTATTATGCTCCAAATTATATGCGCAATTATTTTTATGGTGAATATTGGCACGATAAGAGCCAAAAATTAATGCGCCTCGGAAATTATGCAAATTGACAACAACATAAATCGAATTAAAACAAATATTTTCGATAAATTAATCATGAATTTCCTGAAAAGTGCTTGGATTTGGATGAGATGATTAAAAGAATGCCGAAATCAGTCTCTGATCTACAGTTTATTAGCAAACCATTGAAAATTTGATGTATTTATTTTTCCACATTTCAATTATTTTTTATATTTCAATATGGCGATTGGAATAAAATCACAGTTATGCCATGAAGCCAATTTTTCTTCCCAATGACTATTCTAAAACTATTTGGTCTTATGACGACTTCCTTCAATGCCAATTTGCCGTTTAATGCATTTACTGGAGGCAAAATGATTTTAAAATGCTTTTTCAACTGACCATCATAAGATAAAATCACTGAGTCCTAAAACGGCATTTCAATACAGCATTTTACGAGTTCATAAAGTCAAAATAGAACCTTTGATAGGAGTAAAAGGAATTTGAGAAACAAGGTTTTAAGATCATTGTAAACAAGCTGTGTAGGTTCTCACAAACCTGACTAAAATATGAAACCTATTGGCACCTCTTGGTGTCATAATAAAACCAAATTGATTTCTAGCGGCTTTGATAAAACCTTAATAAAACTTAATAAAGCAGGAGGGTTTTGGCAATGTTACTTGGGAGTGGTGATCACGGTCTCTAATAACAACGATTGTCAAACTAATCATCCTTTCCCCCTCCTCAAAGACCGTGAGGACGTGACCGGCGCCGGTACTGATCTACAAATAAAATGAATTTGTGAACTTGTACATTGAAGGTGTGAAAGCTACTCCCAAGCTCCATCTGTATGGTTTTCTGTGCAATTACACTAGTTCTGTTCAGTAACGGAGTAGCAACCACGAAACGCACGGTCCTGTTTTAAAAACAAAAATTGATTTTTAATTGTACAGAGCTCTGATTTCATCACCATGAAACTTGCCTTTAGAAGTCTTCGCCCGTAAATCAATTTACCGAAGAGGAAAGATTTATGTAAACTTTTTCGCAGCGAAGCAAGCAGAATTTTTTTTCAAATAGATGTTTGGAGACGAGACGCACAAAGGGCAAGGTCGGTCGATCAAGTGGAAAGTGACCTACGGACCCTAGGCTAAGCTGGCGAATTGCAGCCATCCCAACTAAATTTTTTATCGTTATTAAAGTTTTATAGCCTTTGATATATCTAATTAATAAAACTTCCAATGCCAACCACAGCTGACTAACTCTTGAATACCGCTATAAACGCGTGTTATAGCCTGTTGGCCCTGTTTTACTGCATTCAATTCGATTTTTTCATGTACACTTTCAATATTAAAAACTGCTAATATTTTTAAATTTTCGTCTACTTGAAGTGGCAAATTCTGTGACTACCTGCCATAGAAAAGTGTGTGATTCATTTGAACTTGATTTAACATGGCATTTGTGAACTTTGAAGCATAAATTACACACTAAGATTAACACGGCCTTAATAATTAAGCCATTTGAAAATCGGCTGAGTTTTTTACATTACTCAAGCCTCTTAATAACCGCTTTATATCTGCGATTCGAGGTAATACAGCTTATATTTCCTAACAATGTTCGAAATTATAAAAGTGAAGAGAATAAAATTTCAATTTGAATTTGAAAAATTTGTTAGGATGACTTTTAGGGCATAAAAAAACGCACATTTTTAAGAGACAAGATGGTTGCTGGTTATTGTATAAAAAAAAAGTTGTAGAAGTTGAAGTGTAGAAAAAATACGTTTTTTCAAGATATCTTACTCACTTATTTGCAAAAATTTGCAAACACAATATACGTGAACTAAAAGTAAAAACTTCTATCTACAAGACCTACGCAAAATAGTTTGTCCCCTTTTGTCCCCTTGTGGAGTAAAACTCATTTTTTAATTAATAGTTTTGTATGTTTTCTGGATAACTTTCGATCAGCAGCATCAACAATTACCATCCAAGTGCCTAACAACGTGAGATTTTCATGAAAATGTTATATTATATTTTTATGTTAACCCATCTCCATTTATTTATTAACATTTATATCACAGACAAGCAGACATAACACATTGAAAATTTTGCACTACAAATCATCGCCACTAACACACCTGCGTCATTGGTTGAGTACACTGTGATGAGTGATAAAGCGGAACAGATGGGGGTAGTGTGCTAACGTCAAACATAATGGAATTCACTTTGTGCGCCATCTGTGGCGATACTACCAACTAAGATACATTTGAATTGACCGTTTAAGGCGTAATCGTTGAAGAAAGATGAACAAGATCAAGAACATTATTGCTGACCGCAAATACACCGCTGGCTTCGGTTTCTAGGCTACCTTCTAACCAACTGCCAAACAATCGATTGTCAATCCACCGCCGGCTGCTAATCCACAGCTGACTCCTCCTAAAGTTGACCATGACGGTACGCTGTTGTATATGAGATGTGCGATAATTGTGTGGGTGGGTTTACAATCAATCTCCCACTGACAGGCATTGCTTTTATGGAAGAAACTGCATTTCTTCAGTAATTTATATGTGATCACTATGTGCAAACATTTTTAGCCCTGGAGATTGAAGGTGACAGCTCTATTGAAAATCCAACGACCCATTTCAAGAATGCCTGTTCATACACGTACATTCTGAGGCCATCTTCGTATACAATAAGCTCCGCATGAAAATCTTCACATATCAAATGGATATGTGAAGAGTTTTCACACTTCCAGAATCAAAAATGGACATTCTTGATCCTGGCGTGTATATAGTTCAGGTATATTTTTGATAATATGAAACGACCTCACCAATGATCCTTATCTGATGCTGGAAAGCTCGTCCGGATGCGGAAGCGGGGCACTAAAAAACAAAATATGGGGGAAAAAACTACCGACGCACATGCTATTTAAAAAAAACACGACCATAACACACTATGAGAGGGATTCCATTCACAACGTCCTACGCAAAGCACGCGGAGAAACTATAATTTCACCATTTATTTTAGTTGAATGAAGGAATTTGATTGATTTTATTTCCGCGAAAACGACGCAGCTAAAGCAAAACACGTCATTTTCAAAGCACGGCTTGCTGCGATCTCGTATATGAGATGTGCGATAATTCATACTAAAATCCGTGTTAGCAGCAGTTTCCAGCACAGAAAAAAAACGAAATTGTTTGCAATCTTTCATACGCCATACAACAATGTTGGAAATCTTCCACACAACAGACTACATTCAGGCGTTATCTGACTTAAATATACATGAAATATTCCATTCATTTCTGCCAAATCCTGCATTCCCTTTATGTGCACTAGATGATGCAGAAAATTAAGTGTTTATTTTTATCTGTGTACGTTTGAATCTCCGTTTACCTCTTCGTTTATAACAACAGATACGTCGTTTTGAATAAGTTGTCGAGAATTATTGAATGATATTATTCAATAGTTGAATTCATAGTCATAGTCATTTTCTGATATAAAGACATCGAAAATCTATCGTGACTTTATGGGATTGTTAGCGTTGAAAATGTTTAAATTTTTCATGACGATAGCTATTTGCCAAAATTGCATTTCACACCCAATTTTTGTCGTAAGACGTAGTCTTTGTCAATACTCTCAGTATTTCCTGAGAGCCGTGATAGATAACCTACAATTTTATATGAACATTATACAACGTTGGAATTGTCCATAAACGCTCAATTCTCTCCCGAATTTCCCAATTACTCGAGCAATTCGGTTTAATATTTCAGAAAAAAATATTATCATGAAAAAATAATGATACAAATGTTTACTATACATCGCTATTGAACTGTATCTATGTGTAATGTGTAGATCCCTCAGCTGAAATTCGGGTTCAACTCATTGGCATGAAATCCTGCGTGTTGAAAACGTCAACTTTAACGAAAGCTTGGTTCAGCTTTTAATGCATATGCACTCCTCTGTACATCGTACACAACAACTTCCGTTAAAAGACATCAGGCACGGGTCCTTCACGAGCATTGTCGATGTGTTGTGATCAACCCGGTAACAGCTTGACACCTCCAGAGTAAAGTCAATGTATCCCGATAATTTTGGCTCACTGGTTCTGTCAAAGCGAATGAATCCTAGAACAAATTATCAATTGAACGTATTTACATCGACTGTTATTTTCAAAGCTGTAGAGCTCATATTTGTACTTGATGAACTCTCTGACTCTGGTCCTCCCTTAGCTCAGTCGGTAAAGGCGCAGCTACAAAGTAAACACCATGCTGGAGGTGGCTGGGTTCGATTCCCGGTCTTGTCTAGGAATTTTTCGTAAAGGAAAATTTCTCGACTCCCTGGGCATAACGTATGATTGTACCTTGTGATCAAAAAGTTCCGGTAATTTTCAATTTAAAAAGGCCGCCTTTATTTTTTCGGTAAAATCTTTTTAGTGTAAGATGGCAACACTAGTTCTGATATTCTGTCAAAGTGTGAGAGCAAATTATCCATTAGTTTTGTTTTGACAACTGCTTTTGTTAGTCGAAAAATAGACGCTCGGCGATTTTTACCATGGATAAAAAATTGGAACAACGCGTTTGTGTGAAATTTTGTGTTGCAAACGGATTTTCTGCAGCGGAAACGCTCAGAATGTTGCAAAAAGCCTTTGGTGAGGACTCTATGTCACAAAATCGTACATTTGTTTGGCACAAAGACTTTAAAGAAGGCCGTGAAAGCGTGAGTGACATGCCGCGTTCTGGACGACCATCGACCTCAACTACCGATGAAAACATCGCTTCCGTGAAGAATTTAGTTATGGAAAACCGCTCAATTAGCATTCGGGAGATAGCTGCACTCCTTGATATCTCATTTGGATCGACCGAATACATTTTGACGGAAATTCTGGGCATGAAACGCATTGAAGCACGACTTGTTCCAATACTTGCCACACAATCATACTAATGCAAAAATGGTATTTGGCATCGAAAGCTCTTAATTATTAACTGCGGAAGTACATTTAGAACACTAAGTTGAGAGCAAGCAATAAGCTAATTGTGAGGGACTGTTCATAAACCACGTAGACCGAAATTTGACATTTAACCCCCCCCCCCCCCCCCCCTCGTAGACTTTAGTAGACTTTTGCGTCTTCTCAGGCCTCTTCATGTTTATTCTGCTTTTTCCCACTCAACGCTATAGCATTGCTTGAACACGTCTTTTTCCATTACTTCAGCGTTTGACAGGTAATCACAACCGGATATAACTAAGCCCTTCTTCTAAATTTATGTTAAATGGGAGCATGTCAACTATCAAATGTCATCTCATTCACGTATAAATGAAAATACTAAATGGTTAACATCTTAAGCTTACTATTGAGTTGGTGCCTTGCATTCGCTCTCTCGATATTGTTTAAAAAAAAAAAAGAGTGAGAAACACAACCAACACGCTCTACACGGCCAGCCACTTTAAATCAGTTTTGACTAACTTTCGTCAAAAATGGAGTCATTTAAATTTGCGTAAATGTAACTGGGATTGACAAGTCGACAAATCAAAAACATGGACTCAAACCAGATGGATGTTTTTGATTTGTAGACATGTCTATCCCTGTTACACTTACTCAGATTTGAGTGACTCCACTTGTGATGCATGTGAGTCAAAAACGACTCAAGACTGAGTTAAAATGTATGGCCGTGTAATTACTTTCTCTTTTTGTATCTTTTATCCTTTCGAAAAGAAAGTTAGAGACAGTAATTTTAGCGTGTAACATTAAACCCCGTTCACATTACCCTAGTAGCACACTCGGCTCAATGACATCACAATCAAGTTGCTGTAACTAATTATGATGGTTTGGTGTTGCTTCGGTACAACCTACATTACGTGATATAGCGTATCTTGATATCAAATGCCATGCAAATTATTTCTAATGAAAACTAGATGTATAAATGCTACTATCAAGATGTTCAATATTACGTATTCTAAGTTGTAGTGTGAACGGGATATTATGCTAAATTCCTTAATTAGATGCCATATTTGATGTATTCCTTCATTTTTTTCAAAGAACAGGGCTTGAAAACTGTGTGCTGGGCCGCACACATTAGTGAACAATCTCCATCACGGAATCGCAGTAGTTTTTAAGTCGTGTGGTTTGGAAAATGATAGAGTCTATCCTTGAATATGGTGACCAAATAAGGACTCTTTTCTGAGTCATCTTAACCTTTCGGACAACGCGCTGGTGTAAAAAACACCAAACACGTGAGAAAACCTCGCTTGGTTGCTCTTTCTGAAAATTGTTCACGCGTATCGAAAGGTTAGAAATAAACAATGAGTGTACAACTCACTGAGTTGTCTGAACATGGAATATCTTGAATAATGTGGGTTATTTTGATACGTACGTATAGTTATGAAAATAATTGTTTATTCCATCGGGTACTTAGGCTTCTAAATAATAGAATTGTATGTAGAAGAGCTGTGACATAATAAATTATTTGTATAGTTCCCATCAAAGATATCCGCATTATCGAACATAACCCGATTTTCAGTAATTCTGTTTACATGCGAGTGAACGACACGAGGAATGAAAATCGCTTCAAGAGTGTCGACCTGGGCGAATTGAACTCAACATTAGGTACTTCTGCCACTGTGTGTAGTTATCAACTATATTTTTTCGTAGCAAGTTTTGAATTGTAAGCACAAACCAACAGGCTATGTATTGGAAACTAACAAACCAGCACAGATTTCATGACTCAGATTGGTTAACAATTGCCTTAAAACTTACTTTTGCTAAACAAGTAGACAACGTGCTTGTTTTTTCACTCAAGCGGTGCATGGAAAAAAAAAATCCGTGCCCAGATCCGTGAACTGCAGTCATGAATTCGAGAACAAGAAAAAATAAACCGTGAACTGAATCACGTAATCATGAACTAAATAACGTTTAAAGGGAAAAATCCTGAAAACTTGAAATAGTTCGCGGTCCGTTTTCATTTTCGGGAACGCTTTTTTTTGTGTGAAAGCTCGAGCATAAATACTTGGTTTAATAATGAAAAATAACCATACAATTAAAATACAATGAAATAAAATAACATTAAAATCTATTTCCGACCATAAATCTTATTGTTCATGAATCAGATAAATGAATAATGCATATTGTCATTACAATACATTTACAGTTCACTCCATATGCTAGGATTTTCAACAACTGTGAAACAATACAATTAATAGTAATTCACTCAAATTTGTTCGAAAAAAAAATGGTTTTTTCTATAGTTAAGATACATAACAACTCCCCTTTTCTATTGTCGATGTCTCAGTTTACATAAGATTCTATTGTGGTAACAATAACTCCTATAGTCATCTTATCGTGGAGTAATTATTTCGGAAATTAAGCAGTTAAGTTCAACTGACGTCTGTTTATTCAAATCAAATTTACCATTATGTTGGTTGTTTCATTATGACAGCTAAGAAAACAAATAGATTTGTTGGTTGATTCTACCAACGCTTATGGTTTGTTTAAAAAAAAAATTTAGTATCATTTGAACTTAAATGCTGTTTGAAACAAACAAACAAAAACGCTTTCACTTTTTTAAAAAACACTATTTAAAAAAAAAACTTTTTGAGCGTATTAGCAGAACTATTGTGTTTGGGAAACTAGGAGAAGTTATCGAGTGCTCGACACTGAAGAAGTCTGTCAAAAGAGAAGCTTCCTATAGTGGAATTTAAAGGAATTTGCTCGCGTTTACTAGTGATAATTTTGGAAAAGTGCTTCAATATTTTATTTTTATTTTTGTTTAAGTGATCATATGAAGTGTTAATTTTAAATTCTCCTAGTTTCCCAAACAATCAAAAACGGTTTAAACAACAAACATTTCCATTTATATAACCTTACATTTCTTCTGCTATTTCAATAATTTGAATAAAATGCTAACAAACATCAGAAAAGTGCACATTTACATTTATAGAATTCTATCAGTCTACGAGGAATCAACAAATGTTACTGCGAGCCTTTCTACTATTTTCAGGGTTTTTTTTTTCAAGCAAAATATTAAATTTTCACCTATTTGTAAGTGACAGCACCGGAGCATGCAGGGGACTGGATGACGAAAAATATTTTTTATTTTTTCTCCTATTTAAATATCAGTTTGATTTAACCGCCGCTTTGGTAGAATCAATCTAAAACCATAGTCGCGCATAATTTGTCATAGCTGGTAAACTGAAAATGTGAACAGTGTTATTTTTAATCCCAAATGAAACCCAAAAACTGAATTGAAACAAAATCAAAAATATTCCACACACCGTGTTCTACCATACAGACGATTTTCGATGCACGATTAAACCCATTAAAATCCTTTGTAATTTTTATCAGCTAAGATCTCTGTGATGCAACCACTTTGAATTCACCCAGCCTTGAACAGAACTAAACATCAAAAATATTACGAACAAACAACCCCGAAATTGAGCAGTTGAATCCATCATTCCTCGTGCCGAACATTTCTAGTGTGACCCATGACAACAACAACACATTCCTTTGATCTTCGAATAACCTTCTGAAAGGAACTCAGACCATCGATGCCAGTCATGCGATATGATGAAAACAATTCATCTCAACTATTCCAGCTAGGAAAGATCTCCAGTCGATCGAAGAATGATGTTCAAGGTTATCCAAAATATGTTCAAGCAACATGTTGCACTTGACATACAACCGAGAGCCCAACCCAACAAAAGCA
This sequence comes from Aedes koreicus, assembly GCA_024533555.2. Classification (NCBI taxonomy): domain Eukaryota; kingdom Metazoa; phylum Arthropoda; class Insecta; order Diptera; family Culicidae; genus Aedes; species Aedes koreicus. The sequence continues at coordinate 103,342 of JAHHFK020002973.1, read as the reverse complement.
GCAAGACAAGTTCAAAGGAATTCCGAACAACGGCCGAAAAAACAAACCTAGTGTGATGTTCAAACGATCAGCAATCACGACATTTGCCCCGAGCGATGACTCTATAAAGTAAAAGGCAGTTCAAATCCATCACTGCACAAAACTGTTTTTAAATCAATCATATGTTTTTTTTTTTCTCAAAGAATGTTCGCCCTATGCTGATATCAATATTGAAATTCCTCCGATTATTACGCAAGCTAAAAAAAGCCTGAAAGGAAACTTGATTTGACCGGTTGATAACCGATTGGACAAACTGCCCACATATTTCGTATTGCTTACACACTGACCACTGAAATGCGGTGGTATTGATTGGGTAATCGCGCCTGTTGATCTATAATTCACACGCAGGCCCGTTATCACAGTCATAAATACATTCCTTTCGTCGTCACACACCATCAGCATCATCAGCATCATAGCATCGCAACGGGCGGAGATCTGATGCAAGTGTCGCGCATCCGGTGCCAGAGCCCAACGATATGCGCGCGATTCGTCAGGTAATCACCTTTCTTACGTATGATCTCCAATCAAAAGCGCGCTTTTCACATAATCGATGTTAATGATCAACGGAGCGCGCAGCACTGGAGCCGATGTCGTTCGTCGCTTGTCCTGCTGGTGTAATGTATGTCGCGATTATGCGCCAGCATGTTTTTACATTGACTTTTTGTGGAGTTTGATCTTACATCGATGCGGTGAATCGATAGAAACACTTTGCCACCTGGTTTACCAGCAGGAACAGCAGCTGTAATAACCAATTGGTATTTGGGCCAAATGGTTGCAGAGAAAGAGATAAGTTGCAAATTTATGCCAATCGCACGAAAATGTCAAATGATTAGCGAAATAATGTCGGGCTGGAATTGAAACTGCGATATGCATATTCATTCGACGATGACCAGCGAGCGGCACGATTTCGACTGGGTTGGGGTGCTCTTCTTTCATTTCTACTAAAGAGCATACTAAAAGCAGACATGGCACTAAACTTGTATGACCAGCAGCTTATTTCACGCAAAAAAAAATGCTTAAATGTCACTGCCACCTGCCGAACCTAGACACCAATCTCGTACAACCGTGGTCTAAATTTCTGGAATTTGTTACCGCATCATTTGAGGTTTCGACGAAAACTTTGCCATTTGGAATCGGATTTAGTTTTTGATTGCTTATTAGTAACTGAGATCCATTTGTTTTAATAAATAAAGGAGGAAACGAATGAAAGTCTTCGCAGTGAGTTATTATAAGGGTGGTTCTAAGTATCGATTCAGCTCCACCCCACTTAATCGATTTCACTACAAGTCTTGACTCTTCTCTAAAAGTTTGAGCAGGATTGATTGCGAACTCGAACCGTACTGGATCTCTGAAGTTTCTACGGGAACTTCGGCCATGTTGAACCTGAGTGAATTTCTCGTAAGCACAAATAGCACAAATTTTTTGGAAGTTATTAAGGACTGTACCAGATAAAAAAATTAGACTCTCAATAATGGTCGCCAAAATTAATTTGTAGTCGGATTTTTTTTCAAACTTCCAGCAAATAAATAATAAAATTATGGTTCAGTTTTTACTTCATTGGTATATTGGATCTCCTCTCCATGACTGACTACTCGCACTTTTACCTTGAAAACCTTGGGTGGAACGGTTAAAAATTGGTCAAACGTGATTAAGTGCACACTGATTAGTTTATTATAAAAATAATCAATCTTTATTTCTTTTTAATGTTCATCGTTTACAAAACACACGAAAATTATTTGATTAGGTGTTGTACCTTTCATGCCATACCTTCCATAACATATCCATTATGTATGTATGTATGTAGGAAGCCACCATCCTAGCGTGGGCCTTGCCCTGCATGCGGTTCCACTTAACAGAAAGATCATGCTATGCTACCGTTCTAAATTCAACATACTGCTGTACGAAGGGCCAAAAAGGGTTTGGCGGGCCCATAAGCAGAGACAGTTGCGCGAAACCTGCGGGAGTAAAAGAATCTCCTTCCAGCAATATCATCCGATAAAACGAATAACAAAATACGCAATTGAGTTAAACTTTCCACTAGATGGTTTGTTTGAGAAAGGCGCGTCAAATTCATTACAACTGTTGGAGTAGAATGTAACAATCATAAATGATAGACACCCCTCCTAGACTCCGGTTGGCCGTCCACTCCATTGTCCAATTGAAACTTCAATGATGCCCTGGTGCACCCTCCCATCCCAGTATTGAAATGTTTTAAATCAATGAATTATAATAAGGTTCATGCAATATATATCAAATAAGGAATATAATAAGGAAATAAGTATTTATAGAGTGCAAGTAATTTGATATAGCAAAATGGGTAGCCTGGGCTGGATAATGTTTAAGAATTGTACACCTTGCATGTAGAAATTTCTAAAATAGTGATTTCCTTTCTGCTGATTCTATGGAGTAATAACATGTATTAGGATCTTTTAACAAAATAACATCCGACGTACTCTGTGTTAACAGTTAATATCAAAATGATGGTCAATAGATGTTAAATTTGATAAAATTAGTAACTTCAACAGTCAAGCCTGTAAAGAGAAATAATAAACGAACAAGGAAGCCTAAGCGGACTTTAGGTAATAAGTACTTATTTCTGACGCAGATTCAGCTGCAGCTTCTTGTATTCAAGGCACTAGAAAATTCAAAATCATAAGAGGAAGAAGAAAGGATTAAAATGAGGGACATATAAGACAAAATATTCTATATTATATATAACCTATGAAGTGAAAATAATAAGATTATGTTTATAATAATACATAAATCACGAAAACAAAAGTAAAGATAAAATTGGTTATGGTAATTATAACAATAAAATCAATAAACAATGTCATACAAATTAATATACATAATACAGTAAAGGGATATTATAAAATGAACTGATACCAGTTCTATTTTAATTTACATGTCTGCAGATTGTTGTCCTGCTGCAATTGTAGAATTACTTGCGTATCCAATATGAACCTGAAAATTTAGACAATATATCATAGACATCCCAAGTAACATTGCTAACACCATACTGCTTTATTAAGTTTCATTAAAGTTTTATGAAAGCCACATGAAATCAATTTGGTTTTATTATGGCACCAAAAGATGCCAATAGGTTTCATAGTTTAGTCAGGTTTATGAGAACCTACACAGCTTGTTTACAACGATCATAAAACCTTGTTTCACAAATTCCTTTTACACCTATCAAAGGTTTTATTTCGACTTTATGAACTCGTAAAATGCTGTATTGAAATGCTGTTTTAGAACTCTTTGTTATTATCTTATTATGGTCAGTTGAAAAAGCATTTGAAAACCATTTTGCCTCCAGTAAATGCATTGAACGGCAAATTGGCATTAAAGGAAGTCACCGTAAGACCCACTAGTTTTATAATAGTCATTGCGAAGAAAAATTGGCTTTATGGCAAAACTGTGATTTTTTTCCAATCGCCATATTGAAATATAAGAAAGAATTGAAATGTGGAAAAATAAATGCATCAAATTTTCAATGGTTTGCAAATAAACTGTAGATCGGAGACTTATTTCGGCATTCTTTTAGATAATTTCATCCAATTCCAAGCACTTTTCAGGAAATTCATGATTTATTTATCGAATGTGTTTTTTAAAATTTGATTTATGTTCCCAACAAACATCGGTGTTGAATTAGAGCTTGTTCAAGCAAATTTGGAGAAGTTATTCAGCTGTTTATTCTAGAATAGCTGAATAGCATCTCCAAATTTGTTTGAACAAGCTCTAATTCAACACCGATGTTTGTTGGGTTGTTGTAAATTCGCATAATTTCCGATGCGCATTAATTTTCGGCTCTTATCGTGCCAATATTCACCATAAAAATAAATGCGCATATAATTTGGAGCGTAATATGCTGTAGCAAACACAATTTGTGTTGGATATTTTGCTATCAAACAAAATTTCCCGCCACTAGACCTTTTTTTTACTGCAAAATGAATCAGAAGAGCAGAGAATCGAACAAAGCAGAACAACAAAAACCAACCTCGATTTCTCAGTGAAGTTTGACAGCTGTGGCCATTTGGCCATTTGGTTTTAATGGCAGCCAATAGGTTTTATGAAGGTTCTCAAGTGGTCATAACATCTTTCTCTAGAACAATTTCAAAATCTTTATGTTCTTATAAAGATTTTATTAACTTGTTTTCAAAACCGTCTATAGAGTGGGCCATTTTGTTCAAATTTCGGCTTTAAAGAAGCATAGAGTTTTGAATGTAGTTTTATCAACAAAGCCGGGAGGAGTGCTATACGGCTGGAATAAAACTAAAATTGTTACTTGGGATGAGAAAAAAAAATTGAAATTAAAATTATTTTAGAAAACTTGGTAATTCCATGGATGACCTCCAATAATATATTATATTTCTAAAGAATAGTATATCTTAAATTTCGATATGCTGTTCCGTTTCTCTAATTCCCATTATCATTTGTAGTGGGTCTCGTAGGTACTACAATGATTTTAAGTAATAAAATAAATTTAAATTTAATAATATACTTTCATTTCATATCTCAACATAAAATAATATAATGACGTAATAAAATATTAATATGAGCACGGCAGTTAATGATAAAAGAGTGAATATCTGTAGCTTAGCTGGTCATCTTCTCATCTTCTTCTTTTGTAGCTACTGTAGTATTAACCGTTAATATTCAGTAAGATTAATATTTGTATCCACAATAATAATAATAATAATAATAAGAGAACATAATATATTAATGTACACAACATATCTGACATCCATTAGTCCAAAGACATCTAATTTTAAAGTTATGCTGAAATATTTAAAAACAAATTGAGCCTTTAATGCTAATAATGTTGCTCCATAAGGTAAATGGTTTGAAACCCCAGGATGACAAACCGAGCTGAATTTATAAATTGAATTTAAATGTTCGCACCCCCTCACTTCGCTATTGTCAAATTGACAACATTGCCCAGACTACGCCAACCAGCGCCTCCGTGTTTCAGCTGGCAGTCTTTTGTGATCATATGACTCGTGGAGGCGTGAGGTAGGAACTTGTGAGGACCAGACCCAACTAGCAATCAAATGCAAATTGGTTTTATTCATGTTTTATGGAAGTTTTATCAAAGCATTTTGGAGTTCATCCGGTTTTATCAGGGCATTTTCCAAGTTAAGGTGATTTTAATTCATTAACAGTTCTTAAAGAGTGATTAAAGAACACTTGAAGAAACCTCAATAAAACTACATCATTTATAAGTGTAATTCACCTTATAAGTAATTTTATAAGACACTTGATCCCCCTCCCAAGACCTCGTTTCGCAACTTGCATAAAACCTGATGAAAGTTTTGAAAAAGTGTTATGACATTCTTCTTTAAGATGAATGTATCTTGGAAATGCTGCCATAAAACGCTCTTAGAACCATTTGATTTTAAATAAGAGCACATACTCTTGAGAAAGAACATTATGTGAAAAAACCTTCCATAACATATCCATTATAAACCAAAAATGTCCTCACCTTGATGTACATGAACATTGTCGGCCACAGTTCAAATCTCTATGACGAATCTGTATTTTTTTTTCTCATCATCGGACTACAATCTTACACTCATCAACTGAGCATGAGCATGATTGACCGCCCGAGGTTTCCACTCCGTTGTTGCCAGATCAGCTGTTATTACACAGAGAACCAACAGATGATGCTTGGGACTAACATACATCATTCAATGTGTAAAAATTGGTGATCCCAATCTAAGGCAATACCGGCGCCGGCCTCGCCCGAATGCAGGTCAAGTAGGGAATGGGTAGGAATATTTTGACGTGATACTCGCTTTATTGGAAACCGCGGAATCCACTGCACTTCCACGAGAAATCACTGGGATTTTGGATTGCAGGATTGGGTGGCAGAAGGGTTCGTTTTGATAAACGATAAGCTGTCAAGTGTAATTTGTACCGATTTCCGATTTGAGTCGATTTAAACCAACAGTAATGATTCTATTCGGGCCACTCACAAAATGTGATTGTGGTTTTTCATTGGGAAAACAAAGTGATATTTAATAATGCTGAAAAGCCGACCGGTACAGTACAGTAAGGATGCTATTGGGGTCACTCACAAAATGTGATACTGGTTTTTCATTGAGAAACTAGGAGATGTTTTGTAATGCTGGAAAGCCGATTTGGACCGATTTAAACCAACAGTAACGATGCTATTGGGGCCACTCACAGAGTGTCATAGTGGTATTTCATTAGGAAAACAAGGTAATTCATCTCAACGCTTGAGTACCAACTTGAACCGATCTACACCAACAGCCCGGTTGCCGCTGGAGTCCCTTACAAAATGGGACAGTGGTTTATTTGTGATAGGGTGGCCCGACGAGTATGGCAAACGAATACTTTGAATCACAATTAATTATGTACCTCACCACCGACCGATCTTACCCAGCGAACCACGACTTCTGATGATCACTCGATCACTCGCGCAACAATAGGCAACCGAAACAATACACAAAACGCTACGCCCGATAACAAAATATTGCGGAACAAAGTATCGACACAACCGATTCAACCGATTTAACCGATGGTCGACGCAAACCTATTAAAAATATTTTTTTTAATATAGATACAATGGGTAACAATTACCTGTCTTACTCCACGTCCTTGAAAGCACTTACTACCTCACGAGTCGCCTGTACCCAACTCCGCATGTGTTCGTCTAGTTTCCGGTACATTCATTCATCTTTATGCCTAACTTTAAAGGTTTTGATAATTAGAGAAATATTGGATATTGTCTTCAAAATTTGGTAGAAATAAATTATTTGTTGCCTGAAAAGAAACAAAATTAAGAACAAAGATATAAATAGAATCCTTGTAGTTCCCCGGATGTTTGAAGAGCATAGCCATTTCCATGAAAAGATACTAAGAGTTATTGTTGCGGGCTGTCGATGGTTGGTGATAACTATGTGTTGAACACTATTGGCTGAAATGAGCATTGAATTAGAAAAGTAAAAACATTTCATTGAATAAATGACTATAATACTAAGTTGTTTATTAAGCTGAAGCCCATTCGATCTATTTGATGAACTCAGTCGGCTGTTCTACTTACGAAAGACATTCCCACCGTCCAACATGCAAGTGAGCGGAATGTTACAACTTGGAAAAATTGTAAAAGAAATCGATGAATCAACCCTCTCAGATTCGTCGCCAATACGTTATTATGACAAATTTACAAGCTCATAATTGTATGGCAGTTTGTGATTTGAAAAATGTCCAGATTCATGACCAAAAAGTCTGGACACCGATGCAGCACGGTATCCGAACTTTGGATTTGGAAACCTGTGTCGCTTAACAAATCCTCAAACAAATGCACAAAAGCACGTTGGCCAATATTTAGTGTCAACCAGTGGGTACGTGTGCTCCACTCCAAATTCCCCTTCTTTCAAACTCACCTTCACTTCAATTTACCCATTGAGTAGGACACATCACAATAGAAAATGTTGCGATGGAGCACGGACGTTAGGTTACTAGTTGTATGAAAAATACTATTTAGGATTATATCTGAAAAATCCAAATTTGGCCAATACCCACCTACAATATTACACTCATCAACTAATAAATAAACTGCACCACCTCATACACATTGAATTTTTCGAAGCAAATTGATTGTTTGTCAAAGTCACAAACCATAGCGAAAAACAAAACAAAAGCATGCAAAATCAAAATACAATCTTGCTTTTTTATTTTAGGTGTTCTTACGGAAATAGCTGATAAAATTCAATTCTACTATCATGAAAACTGAGCTTGGGAAATGTGTGCTTTAAGGTGAAAGATAATGCACTTCCGTAAGAAAAAGTTTGTTTTTAATAATGCAACGTTTTATCAAAAAACCCTCGCTTGCAATGTTTTCAGAGGTAAGAAAAAGTTGGTTATCTTTTCCCTAAATCTGAAACAGATGCTGCATTGCATCGGAAATCTCCCACGTGCAAAGATTCAAAACAAGCTAAACTCTTTCTAGAGATATCAAAAAGTATCATATCCTTTCCCAAATATGAAAAAAAAAAATTTAATAAAAAAATTTCAAAACTGTACCTAAAAATGATTCATTGATATTTGTGAAGAGATAACCAAATTCTTGATATCACTAATAATAGCTTATCTTGTCTAGTAAATTTGAACGGGATGGATCTTTGATAATCATTATTGTAATTATAATTATTTCAAATAATATTAACAAAAAAAAACATCGTGTGTAGATTCGAATCTATTGAATTTCAACTCAAAAACTCAACCACTGATCTCTAATGATAGTAAAGTAGAAGGTTTCGAATAACTCACCACGGTGCTGGTCAAGATCGAAGGGTCAGATTTGAGTAGATTGCAGAATTGCATTATATATTTGAAAGTTCAGCAGCTGAATAACAGATTGTTCTCTGGCGTAATTTGCGGAGACAAGTTAAAATGATAGATTTCTCGGTATCCTTCCGATTTGTACAACTTCCTGAAACTGGTCTACCGTTAATACCGAATTTCTTCCAATTCCTCTGTGCACAAGTAAACGGTGAAGTTCGTGTCTTCCGTGCTCCATAGTTTTGGCTTTTTCACCGTGTTATTCAATTTCGAATTCAGGTTTTTTTTTCTCCTCGCCATAACTTTCGCCGCTGTGGTGATCGAATTTTTGTTTCTGAAGAAGAAAACGCGCAGTTTAAACAGTGAAATAGCGGAAATAATTGATTACAATTAGCAAGTGATCATCCATTTTGCATCGCATCTCCGCGTGGCACGCACACCAGCAGTCCATCTTGTGTTGCGTGCATCCGTTCATCTGCCCACCAGCATCGTACATACTGTCATTATCATCATCATCATCGCTGAGCTCCCCTTCTAACCGGTACACGCGACCACACATCGTCGCTCGGCAGCAGCAGCACATTCCTTGACCGACTGCAGCAGATCAGTAATGCATATAAGATAAGTTTTTGTTTTTCTCCCTCCTGAATACATTTCATTTATTAATTGTATTGTGTGTGTGTGTGTGTGTGTGTGTGTGTGTGTGTGTGTGTGTGTGTGTCTGTGTGTGTGTGTGTGTGTGTGTGTGTGTGTGTGTGTGTGTGTGTGTGTGTGTGTGTGTGTGTGTGTGTGTGTGTGTGTGTGTGTGTGTGTGTGTGTGTGTGTGTGTGTGTGTGTGTGAGAGAGAGAGAGAAAGTGTGAGAGTGTGTGAGAGAGTGTGCTTAGGTTTAGTTGCGTTTGGTTGAGCGCTTAAAGCTCCCACGGGCGAAGCATGGATGAATCGTCGGAAGATGCCGCCGCATAATGAGGTATCTCATAAGGTTACCCGATCGCGAGCCTAGCCAGCTGATTCGGCTGGTCCATGGGTTGTTTATTTTCAGCCCAAACAGAAACCTCTAAATGTGTATCAGATTTCTGATGATCTGACGAAGCGATTCTCAGCCGTGACCGAGATAATCAAAGTGAGACCCAATAAACTTCGGGTCGTCGTGTCCAACCTTAAGCAGGCTATTGAGATTGCTGTCTCTCAGCTTTTTAACCTCGAGTATCGGGTGTATATCCCAGCTCGGGGTATTGAAATTGAAGGTGTGGTCACCGAAACGAGTGTGACCCCTGAGATTCTGATGAAGCAGGCGGTTGGTCGATTTAAGGCCTCTCCAAACTGCAGCTTTTTTTGCCGCCGCCGCTGCGAAATCGCCGCAATATGGGAGCGGCTTATGGGAGCGCACAAATCGACGCGATTAAAAAACGCATCGCGTCGGTTTGGGCGCTCTCATAAGCCACCATGTAATCTCATTGCGGCGATTTTTTCGCCGCGATTTCGCTGCGGCAGCGGCAAAAAAACGCTGCAGTTTGGGGAAGCCTTTAAGAACCATCTGCTTTCCCCAGTAAAGATACTGGATGTGCGCCAACTTGGCACAGTATCGATCACTAATGGTATAAAGAAGTTTACACCTTCAGACTCGTTTCGTGTGACCTTCTCTGGTTCAGCCCTTCCTCAATACGTCGAGTTGGGAAAACGTCGACTACCTGTGCGGTTGTTTGTACCTCGGGTCATGATCTGCCAAAAATGCAAGCAGATGGGTCATACTACCTCCCACTGCGGCAATAAGGCACGCTGCTCAAATTGCGGGATGGCGCCTGCGCAGACAGTACACCAAAATGCGCTTTCTGTAAGGGTCAGGGATGCCATATTAACAGATATGTCTGTAAATTCGCAGACTTTTCATTTTTGTTGCAGACTTTTTTAACGATACAGACATTTAGCAGACATTTTATTTATGTTGCAGACTTTTACAGACATTTGGAATATTTTTTTGAATTTCAAATAAAGGTATTTGGATGCACTGAAACTGTTTTCAAACGACATTATAGGTTGTTGCACCTGACAACTAAGAAGCAATCAACTCTATCTATCAACTAAACCATAAATACAAGCTTTAAAAAATATATACCTCGGTATCAAAATACGAATTAACTCACGAATATGGTTCAGTTAGATAAGTCCAAAGTCGGTGGGTTTAAAAAAAAATCTTACTTCTTATACTAGACTGAAATACTGCTTAAAATACAGAATACGCAAAATAACAATCAATAACCATTAAATACACGCACATGATAAAACATAAATATTTAAACAAAAATATAAAATGCACCTTTTCAATACCCGTAGATATAAATCAAAGACACGCAAGTTAATAGCCCCTCGACTTTAACTACAAAAAAATTAAGGTGGGTTATATCAGGGATATAACCGTGAGGTTCACGTAAAACCGCGTTGGTGTGTTAAAATAATGGTATCATCTAATTTATAAATATCATAACACATACGGTTGGTAAATATTGAAATGTTTTTGCTTTGATCCGTCCTTTCTTATGAATTTTGCTTCATACTGTCCTTTCGTTGCTCTTTTCTTTGTGGGCTATGTTATTCAACGCTAGTATATAGAACGCGAGACGAACCAGTGTTCGACAGCTAATGGTTCACTCGGGACTTTGGCGATAAATGAGGTAGACATTATTTGAATCAACATGAAAACATAGGCTGAATTTACAGTTGTTGGGGACCAGGGACAATCAAATTGTGGGTTAAAATAAGTCTGGTCCTAAGTCCATGTCGTACGAAAAAATAAGTGAAACTCCAGAGAGCTAGTGTCGAATACTGAACTCTTTTCGGTTCGACTCGCTTGCAATCTACTAGCGTTGATAGCATAGCCCAGAAAGAAGAGGTACGAAAGTGCAGTACGAATCAAGATTTATAATAAAACAAAAGAAGACAATTTGAACCATTTGTTACCCGATTCTGAGGACCCGGAAAGGGAAAACCTAATTTTCAACCTGTTCATATGCAGATTTTTATGGGAGCAAAAGTTGGTCATTTGAAGTAAAAAATTGAACTACTGATACTAATAGCACTTTATTGAAATTTTAATACAAAAAATTTGAAAGTTTTTCTGATCAGATGGTGTATGAATGAAGTCATTCTGTTCAGTCGAACGAAAATTATTAACGTTCAAAAACCTTTCATAGCGTTACGCTAAACTCATTTTTCGAAATTTTGAGATGACTCCCGGTATAGAAAAGAGAAACGTAGTCCTACGTTGAAAATTTCTTTTTACCCAAACATTTTATTTCATAACAATAAGTATGAAACTGTAGTGTAGTGTTTTAATTTATTATTGAAATAAAAATTAAAATTTTGAATTCAACTCTTTAATTTATGTAACGGAAAATTGACTCTGTAATTCATTGTAATTCAATCGTTATTTTTGTTTTTGACAAAGAATAAACAGTTTGTTGAATTTATCAATTGAAAACTAAATTTTGATTTAAAAAAATCAAAACTGGAAAGAACGTTATAGGGGGGGAAAAAACTATAGAAAATTGTGTCATCTATGCGAATGCTTCAATCTTAAGTGTCACTTCATAAATATGAAACAATATGGTAAGATTGCATACAATCCAAGAAACAGATGCAGAAATGTTTACATAATCACACATATAGCGAAAATGACATAACTCACTCGCTTATTACTTCTTTTCGTCGAAAGAAGTCTAACTTTGCAAAAAAAAAAAAATTACAGACTTTTTTGGACATTCCCAGACATTCCAAAGTTTTATCGCAGACATTTGAAAAAAAAAAAAAAAGGAAACCCCTCCTCACCCTCTCTCATCCCCGTACAAACAACCGGAAACAATTAGAACGCTCGCTAAAACAGCGTTCCAGGCAATCTTTCGCCGAAATGGTGAAAAAAACCTCACCCGATGTCAATACAAATCCCTTTGCTCCTCTGTCAGATGACGAGTCTGACTATGATTTGGCTGAAGAGGGAGCATCATTCAGCTTTCCGGAAGGTGCTTCACGGAAGCGAAGACGCGTCCGCCCACGGAAAGTTACTGAACCGGAGCCACCTGGTTTTCGTAGCACTAACTACACCCAGGACTTTCCATCTCTTCCGGGGACATCCAAAACCCCTGATGCCCTCATTTTAAGAACAGAATCCCCTTCTTCTACTCGGCTGTTCTCATTTGATGACATTGTCGAGGGTATCTTCAAGAACCTCGAAGTTTTTGACCCTCTTAAAAGCATTGACCCTCTTAAAAGCAAAGCTTCCCACAGTGAACACTTTTTTGAAGCAATTGACAATTAAGTGGCCCCTCCTTGCAGCAATCATTTCCTTCGATGGATAATTTTTCTAATGAGGTCGGGGATTTGATCACTGTTCTGCAGTGGAATTGTCGAAGTCTTATTCCTAAATTGGAATCTTTTAAATTTTTAGCTCACAATAGCGGTTGTGATGCATTCGCTCTTTGTAAAACATGGCTCTCTTCCGAAATCGATCTTCCGTTTCATGATTTCAATATTATTCGTCTTGACCGGGAGGATTCGCGTGGAGGAGAAGTACTTTTGGGGATCAAAAAGTGCTACTCCTTCTATAGAGTGAATTTTCCTCAAACTCCAGGGAGTGAAGTTGTCGCATGTCAGGCTGTTATTAAAAATAAAAGCCTTTGCATTGCTTCTGTATATATTCCTCCTAGTGCCTCAATAAACCAAAAACAACTTTCAGATATTTGTTCGGTTCTTCCTGCTCCGCGGTTGATCATGGAAGATTTTAACTCTCACGGTACAGGCTGGGGAGAACTGTACGATGACAACCAGTCTTCCTTGATGTAACTTTAATATGACAGTTCTTAACAATCGAGAAGTAACACGTTTGGCTGGAACATCCTCAGTTGGCAGTAGATTAGACCTCACACTTTATTCGAATTCATTATCGTTGGATGGCACATCGGATGTGATTCAAGATCCCCACGGTAGTGATCACTTGCCCATAAAAATTTCGACTGCCACCGGGTTCAATCCGTCGGAATCCATCAACGTCGCGTATGACAAAACTCGTAATATTGATTGGACAAAGTTCAGAATAACTATAGATGAAGCCGTAACTACGGTAGAAGGGCTTCCACCGCTGGAGGAATATAACTTCCTCTCCAACCTAATCTTGGACAGCGCGCTTCAAGCTCAAACTCGACCAGTTCCAGGAACGTCATTTCGTAGGAAACCTTCTTCTCCATGGTGGAATCAACAGTGCACCGAGGTTTACCGTAAAAAGTCCGACGCGTTTAAAGTTTTCCGTAGACGTGGAACACCTGAGCACTTCGAAGTATATACGGCTCTCGAACGCGAACTTAAGAGCCTCATCAAGGCCAAGAAACGCGGATACTGGCGAAGATTCGTGAACGGGTTATCGTGCGAGACGTCGATGAGTACCCTTTGGAACACGGCGCGAAGATTGCGTAACCGAACTACGAACAACGAGAGCGAGGAGTACTCGGACCAATGGAGCCTCAAGTTCGCGCGTAAAGTTTGTCCAGATTCTGTGCCGGCACGGTTGATTCCTCGCGAAAACACGAATTCGATAGATGAGATCAGCCAACCCTTTTCAATGGTAGAACTTGCTCTCGCACTCCTGTGTGGCAATACGGCTCCAGGAGCTGATAGGATCAAGTTCAACTTGATGTAGAAGGAGATGTTTCGCTCATCGCCATGAGGCATCAAGAGTAGACAGTCATGTTTGCTAGAATGAAAGATATGAAGAGAAAGTTTTGAAAGTTCCGTCAGTGTATGGTAGGTTGGAAATGGAATAGAAGTATTGAAAATTGAGCGAAAGGGCATGGGTAAAGTAGTACTCGAACCAAGGACGTTATTTTGCCAAACATCCCACTGCGGGGTAGGTTGAGGCACAGATACATCTGCCACCACAACTGTATCTGTGCCTCAACCTACCCCGCAGTGGGATGTTTGGCAATGATAACGTCTTTGGTTCGAGTACTACTTTACCCATGCCCTTTCGCTCAATTTTCAATACTTCTATTCCATTTCCAACCTACCGTACACTGACGGAACTTTCAAAACTTTCTCTTCATATCTTTCATTCTAGCAAACATGACTGTCTACTCTTGGTGCCTCATGGCGATAAGCGAAACATCTCCTTCTACATTATAATCGTTACTCCACGCTCGGCGAATACAAAAATAACAATTAGAGAAGTTCAACTTGCTTAAAAACCTCCCAGACGTCGCAAAGAGGCGCATGTTGAACTTGTTTAATCAGTTTCTGGAACTCAATATTGTACCGGATGATTGGAGACGGGTGAGAGTTATTGCCATTCGAAAACCTGGTAAACCCGCTGCCGACCACAACTCCTATCGACCCATCGCGATGTTATCTTGTATTCGAAAGTTGTTGGAGAAAATGATCCTTTTCCGCCTGGACAAATGGGTTGAGACAAACAACCTGCTTTCAGATACTCAATATGGTTTCCGTAGGGAACGAACGATTGTCTCGCGTTGCTGTCCACAGAGATTCAGTTAGCTTTTGCTAAAAAAGAGCAAATGGCTTCTGTATTCTTGGATATCAAGGGGGCTTTTGATTCAGTATCTGTTGAAGTGTGGCTTTTCTCCATTAATGAATATTTTTTTGTATAATTTGCTGTCAGAGAAACATATGAGCTTTTCCCATGGAACCTCTACAGCTTCCCGATTTAGCTACATGGGTCTCCCCCATGGATCATGTTTAAGCCCCCTTTTGTATAATTTTTATGTCAAAGACATTGACGGTTGTCTAAGTGACAACTGTACGTTGAGACAACTTGCAGATGACGGCGTAGTGTCTGTCACGGGACCCAATGGGGTCGATCTGCAAGGACTCTTACAGGATACCTTAGAAAATTTGTCTACTTGGGCTCTCAAGCTAGGTATCGAATTCTCTACGGAGAAAACTGAGTTGGTAGTTTTTTTTCTAGGAAGCATAACCCAGCACAACCGAAGCTTCAAATTTGGGGTAAGCCGATAACGCATAACATATAACCGATAACATATCATTTAATTATCTTGGGGTCTGGTTCAATTCAAAGTGCACCTGGAGATCTCACATTGAGTATCTGAAGCGAAAATGCCAGCAAAGGATCATTTTTTTCTGCACAATAACTGGAACCTGGTGGGGAGCAGATCCACAAGATCTTCTAATGTTGTACCGGACAACGATTTTTTCGGTTCTAGAATACGGTACTTTTTGTTTTCAGTCGGCGGCTCGGTCGCATATCATTAAACTGGAACGTATTTAGTATCGGTGTCTTCGTATCGCGTTAGGTTGCATGCATTCGACTCACACCATGAGTCTGGAAGTGCTGGCTGGAATGTTGCCACTCTCGGACCGGTTTTCAGAATTGTCTCTCCGGCTCTTCACCAGGTGTGAAATGAACCACCAGGTGATCGAAAATTTTGAGAAGCTCCTTGAGTTGAATCCTCAAACCCGGCTTCATGACTTTGTACCATTTGTACATAACACAGGATGTCAGCCCTTCGCTGAATATTCCCAATCGTGTTTGCTTCTCCGACTTCGGCAGTTCGGTTCATTTTGATTTATCCATGAAGCAAGAGCTTCGTGGAATTCCAGAGCATCATCGTCCTATGATTGCTCCGGTGATATTTTCTGCAAAGTTTGGCCAAGTTAATTCCACTAAATCGTTCTTCACTGACGGATCATTGATAGAGGAGTCAGCAGGCTTTGGTATCTACAGTGAAATTTATAGCGCCAATCGTAAACTTCAAGGTCCGCTAGAAATTGTTGCCTCACTAACACCGGATCAGTATTTCATTTTCACGTATAGTCTTAGTTCCATAGAGGCTATTCGCTCCTTGAGGCCGGTAAAGCACTCCTCGTATTTTCTTATGAAAATACAGGAGCTTCTAAGTGCTTTATCTTCGCGTTATTTCATCATCACCTTTGTATGGGTCCCTTCTCATTGTTCAATTCGGGGCAATGAGAAAGCGGATTTGCTTGCAAGGGTGGGCGCTATGGAAGGCGATATTTGTGATCGACAAAGCGCCTTCAACGATTTTTTTCCTATTTTTCGTCAACAGTCACTCGTCAGCTGGCAGTATAAATGGAGTAAAGGAGATTTGGGGCGATGGCAACATTCTATCATCCCAAAGGTGTCGAAGAAATCCTGGTTTAGGGGGATGGATGTGGGTCGAGCCTTCATTCGTGTCATGTCTCGCCTCATGTCCAATCATTTTTCTTTGAACGCTCATTTATACCGTGTTGGGCTGAGTGACAGCAATCTCTGTGAGTGTGGACAAGGCTATCAGGACGCAGATCACATTATTTGGTCATGTGCTGAGCATCGTGAAGTCAGATCTGAGCTTTATGATTCCCTTCGGGCTCGAGGTAGACAACCCAATGTACCAGTTCGAGATATTTTGGCTTTGCGTGACCTGGAGTTTTTGAAACTCATTTATGTGTTTTTGACTAACATTAGCCTTAGATTGTAGTTAGTTTAACCTGTATGTTTACTTAAAGTTTTTTTTTACCTGTGTAAGTGTGTTTTTTTTTTCTTATTTCTCAAAAATGTTCAAGTCAAAGTCAAAAGAAGCCGAAAGTTGTAAAGTTTTAAGTTTTTTTTGACAATTTAGAATTTAAAATAAAAGTGTTATGTAAACCATATTTCAAATTCCCTCCCATCTCCCCATCCTTTCAATTGTTATTCCTATTAACCTCGAGACGGCCGCGAGTAATCGGTTCAGCCCCCTTAACGTTAGTTTTAAGATAAATGATGTATATACATATGAAATCCTGGCTCTGTAAAGTTAAGTCGATTGAGCCTGTACAAATAAATGATCTTAAAAAAAAATTAATGGGCAGTTATAATGCAATGTAAAGCCATGGAAGCTCATTGCCACTTGTGAATGTTTTGGTTAATAGGTCTTATTATTTACAAAACAAACAACTTTTCTGTAGTGGGAAGTAAATATCCTACGGATGCATCCCAATAACAAGCAAAACTCCACCAATGCTACCCAACATAGTTATGAAAATTTTATACCAAGTCATCCACTATCGATCAAGAAGAATTATTAATTTCCCATTCTGTGTGAAAATAACCACCAATCGCAGCAAACCACCAAGCTATATCAATGTCAACCCGCGGCTATGGTTATGCGAAGCTCTAGCCACTATTTTATAATCGATTCTCCAAATTACCATCATCCTGCACTGACTGATCAGCCTACCAAGAGGTATCGGTCGGTCTAAAAACAATTAGCCTCCATGAGATGTAGAAAATTCCAGGAAATCTACACCGATCACACGCTCACAGATCGATCACATTGCACGATCGAAGTGTTCTCAGTGAAATAGCAAAAACTTCCCCCGTAACGACGCACCGCGTTGGCAACGGCGGCGGCTGGGGTGCTGCTGCAGCAACTCGCAAAACTTGATCTTCGAGATCTCTTGAATATTTCTCGGGGTTGAACGCAGCTCATCTCTAGACTGCGGCTGCGGATGTCCTTGGCATCGATACGATGAATGAGGGTGCATTTAAAATGCTATTTATTATTCAACTAAGAAGCAAAAAACCCCAGCGACAAAAAAAAATCGCTCTTCCAATAATGATCCTTCGGTGACGACGACGACGGAGACACATGAGAACCGAAACTTGCGAGAAGATTCATTTGTACACAATAAGAAATCATGTTGAACATGTGCCTCTCGGATTCGATTTCCCATCCGGCCGGGGGCGATGGGTGATCAATCGAATCGCACACACACTTTTAGAAGAGGAGAGTTCTTTCGTCGTAGCGCGTGTTCAATTTCTTAGCAGCTCTCGGAGAACGTCATCCCACTGTATCATATCATAATGGTTGCATGGCACGAGTGTACAATTTATGGGACATCGAGGCACAGCCAAGGATTCAACGTGACTGGAACTTGTAATTTATTTTTATTGGCAACATAATCAACTCACAGCCGAAAGGGGATACTTCTTAAAGGAAATTCCACGTCACCGAGAAGACTAGGTGGTTAGCCTTGCTTATTTGTTCGTAATTTGTTCAATGAACTTTGAATACTAGCATAGCTGGTTATTTCTGGAATGCGTTGGGCATGGGTAATTCCAGGCCTAATAGCACTGAAAAATAATGAAACTGAAACACGACCTTTCTCGATTTAAGGAAAGTTTTCGATTGTTGTTTTCAAACGGAAATTGTGGAGATTGCTCAGAGTAATAAGCAAATCCTTTACCTTAACCCTTAAAAATAATCTTGGTGAAAGTTCCAGTTTTAATTCTTGTCAAACACCTACATATTTAACTTTTTTCCAGGATCTGAATTTGAAAACAATAGCAGTTTTTGAAAACCATATTCAGTGCAAATCAGTTATTCATGAAAACTTTCCAAAGCGACTCACCTTGGCACGTCAATGCTGAATTGAGAGAAGGGAGAATTTGATATCTACTTCAAAAATGCATAAAACCAAAGAACCAAATTAAAATGAGTTTTATGAATCGTAAAAAATACATACAGACAGAATGGTCAATACGTCAAAATTCACCCATTCAACCGATCGTATTCACACTTTAACATCATAATTAACTATCTTACAGCAAGTGGAGGGTGTCAAAGAACATTTTGAAAAAAGAGCGATCTTCCTGGAAAAATTCAATCATTTTGTGCACTAAAAACCTGAACATTTGTCAATAGATTTTCGTCAATCAATCAATTTCAGAATGATTATCTTATTATTATCAATTCAATTAAAAAAATTATCATTCAATTAAATTTAGTAAATAAATAAATAAATTTAGTAAGTAACAGACTCCCGAATTAATCGCAGTGGTCTAGATATATGACGGGTGTACCATCGCATATAGCTTCATTTTAGGGACAAATGACCTATAAGGATAAGGTCCCTCTAAAAATCAACATCAATCTATTGTGTTGCTTCACACGTTCGATGATCTTGGAGCCTCACAGACCTATCCAAATGAGTTAAGGCAGTGTGAAGACAATCTACGAGGAGGCCAACCAGAAGACAGAGAGCTTCATCTGATAGATAATCTTGGGGCAAGAATGACCAAGGACAGCGGCACACATTAAACGGGAAGAAGGCCAACATGGAATGATCCACAGGAAAGACAGCAGTAAGAAAGCCAAAAAGAAGTCCCAGCATCGGAAACCAAGGGCCGTATTGCGGATCTCGAAACGAAGAACTTTTTCTCACAAGCGTTCGTACAAAAAGTCGTTTCGAGCTGCATAATGCCACCCCAGACTTCCACTCGATGGACTCTTCCTTCTCCAGACGTCGGCAGCCGAATTCCGATCAGAAATTGTCTTGAAAGAATAGAAATTTATGAAGAGATTTTTAAAATTTTCTTATTTTGGAGTTCCCGTGACATTTCAAAAAACTTTTTTTGACATTTAAAATATGAGATCATTCTCTAAAGATAATATTAGATCTCTTCGAGAATTTCAAAAAGACAAATTTGTTGGCTGACAAAATCATTTCAAATCAATCTATCTTGACATTCTGAGCAATGGAAGCATTCATTTTATCATATTATATTGCTGAAAAAAAGTGGTATAAACGTCAAGAAAGGATAAAGTTGATTCGAGACTGAAGGTGCTTAACTGTTATTAGCAATCCATTCGAAAGGATGGAAATTTTGAGAAACTTTTTCGAATTCCAAAATGTTTGGCCAAAAAGTTTATCGACTTGATATGCATTTCCTTTGAAAGATGAAAGGACCACAACAATTCCGGTACATTTGCAAGTTCTTACAACGTTACGATATCTTGGTTCAGGTAATAAAATAATGTAAATAATTGGATTTTCAAACCTCATCTCAAAAGGATTTTCTCTAAGCATATAACGAGTATTACTTTGAAAATAGTTATTGTGGCAGTATCTTACTAATTAATTACACCTTAAATACAAGTAACTTTTACTCCAAAATCTATCAGCGGACGTTTGAGAATGAAAACTTTTTCTATCACAATTATCATTTACAATTTTGTTTGACTTTTTTTTCAGCAAACATATAAACATTAACTATACTATAACATTATCATATTCATCACATTTTAGGTTCTCATCAAGTAAAAGTCGGTCAAGACAACTTATTAGCAGTTTCACAAGCAACGTTCCATCGTGTTTTGAAGAACGTGATTTGTGAGAACTTCATAGATGATCTTTAAAGAACTTCAGGGAAGTTCATCGGAGAACTTCAAAGAAATTCTTCTGAGAATTTCAGAGAAGTTCAACCGAGAACATAAGCGAAATTTTTCTAAGAACTTTAAAGAAGTTCTGCCGAGAACTACCCAACAAATATCGGTGTTGAAATAGAGCTTGTTCAAACAAATTTGGAGAAGCTATTCAGCTATTCTAGAAGAAACAGCTGAATAACTTCTCCAAATTTGCTTGAACTAGCTCTAATTCAACACCGATGTTTGTTGGGTAAAGAGAAGTTCATTCAGCGAAAATCTTTTTAAAACTGCAGGGAAGCTCTTCCGAGAATTTTATGAAAATTTTGTAGAGAACTTTAGAGAAGATCTTTACAGAACTTCAAGGGAGTTAATCTGAGAACGTAAGGAAAGTTCATCTGAGAACGTAAGGGAAGTTCTTCCAAGAACTTGAGAAAAGTTCTTCCATGAACTTGAGGGAAGTTCTTCCAAAAACTTCTGGGAAGCTCTTCCGAGAATTTAAAGAAAGTTCTACAGAGAATTCCAGAGAAGATCTTTACATCCGAAAACTTCAGGAATATTTTTGCGAGAACCTCAGGGAAGTCCTTCCAAGAACTTCAAGGAAGTTTTTCCAAGAACTTCAAGGAAGTTTTTGCAAGAACTTCAGGGAAGTTCTTCCAAGAACATCAGGGAAGTTCTTCCAAGAACTTCAAGGAACTTCTTCCAAGAACTTCAGGGAAGTTCTTCCAAGAACATCAGGGAAGTTCTTCCAAGAACTTCAGGGAAGTTTTTCCAAGAACATCAGGGAAGTTATTCCAAGATCTTCAGGGAAGTTCTTCTAAGAACTTCAGGCAAGTTCTTCCAAGATCTTCAGGGAAGTTCTTCCAAGAACTTCAGAAAAGTTCTTTCAAAAACTTCAGAGAAGTTTTTCCAGGACTTCAGGGAAGTTCTTCCAAGAACTTCAGGGAAGTTCTTCCAAGAACTTTAGGGAAGTTTTTCCAAGAACGTCAGGGAAATTCTTCCAAGAACTTAAGTGAAGTTCTTTAAAGAACTTCAGGGAAGTTCTTCCGATAACTTCCGAGAAGTTCTTCCGAGAATTTAATCGAAGTTCTTCGGCGAACTTGGGACGTTCTTTCAAGAACCTCAATGAACTTCTTCCGAGAATTTCAAGAAAGTTCTTCCCTCAAGTTCTCGAAAGAACTCCCCCCTGAAGTTCTTGGAAGACTTTCCCTGAAGTTATCGAAAGAACTTTCCTAAAGTTTTCTCGAGGGAACTTCCCCGGAGTTCTCGGAAGAACTTCCCTAAAATTCTCGGAAGAACTTCCCCGAAATTCTCGGAAGAACTTCCCCGAAGTTCTCGGAATAACTTCCCCAAATTTATCGGAAGAACATCCCCGAATTTCTCGAACGAACTTCCCTGAAGTTCTCGGAAGAACTTCCCTGATGTTCTCGATAAAACATCCCTGAAATTCTCGGAAAAATTTCCCTGAAGTTCTCGGAAGAACTTTCCTGAAATTCTCAAAAGAACTTACCTGACTTTCTCGAAATAACTTCCCTGTGGTTTTTTGAAGAATTTCCCCGTAGTTCTACGAAGAACTACCCCGTAGTTCTGTGAAAATCGTTACTGAAGTACTATGGAGAACTCTTTTTTGTAGCAACACCTATCGACTGAAGTAAGGGCCTCAATAATGAATAGTCATGATAAATTAGTTTTCTTCAATATCCATAAAAAAAGAAGTTATATAAGTTCATTTTAGTGATTTATTTAACATGAAAAATGTTTGTTTCCTGAATGAAGGTCAATTACGGTTCAAGAACATCTGCACATTTTCGTTGATTAAGTTCAATACATCAACTTTTTGTTGCTTGATTGCAAGCTTCTGTTCTTCGATCATCAACATTTTCTCCTGCAGCTCAAGTTTCCGCTTCATGTGTTTCTTCTTATCCGCCTGCATGGTTTCAAGGTATTTAAATACCTGCGATTCCATGTTTTGCATTCCAGTCTCTGAATATCGTTGGCCTTTACAGAGTTGTCTTCTTCTTGATGGTGTTGCAGTTCTTCTTGGGCGTGTAGTTGTTCCCCGAATGACAGGAGGAGCTAGAGCTGGATCCTCATACGCCCTTTATGCTGGTGTTGATGATGGTGCGGAACTCGTTGGGATCTCATCCAGCCCACTAGTCATTCCGGTACAGCTAGCTGGAATATTTCCATACTCCTCATCAATGATTTCGATGTTGGCTTCGTGATAGTCTTCGTCTTCGTGTGATAGTACCGGTGCTTCCCCATGATATTGCAAATCCACTGTAAGAGTCTTATGGAAGAGACGCTAAGTAAAATGGTGAACAAAAGATAATAATTGCACATTTTCTTACCGGTTCATTGAAACCACCCTCCGGGATTTTACCATCGCCGTCCAGTGTGTCTTTTTGCATCACAGAAAGGATCATCCTCTCGAGCTCCGAAAGAACGTCTCGATTCTTTTTTACCAAACCATTCTTCCCTCTCTGGCGATTTTGGATGCCCAACCACTTAGTTTTGGTTTTTTGTTTTAGGTCTCGCTACGAAAGCGGGCGCCAATGCTCGGGCGTTTTTGTAGCACCTCCCAAAGCATTCAGTGAATTACCCAAATCGCCCCACTTCTGCTTTTGAACCTCTTTTCCGCGGATCGACTGGGGCCGGTTGTTGGCAAAGTCCAAATTCGCTGCAATGTAGTCCACTAGGAATTTCTTCAGCGCCAGGTCCCAAGCAACACACAAGTTGTATAACGATTGAAAATACTTTTATACGACTATATTTGGTTGTACCACCAAAAAAAAATAAATATATGTTATTCGCGTATTTTTTTTTTCACTCAAATTTCCACCCCCCTTAAATAAAAAAAAAAAAACCCAAACTAATTTTTTTCTTTTCTTTTTGGGGGGTTCCTTTCTTTTTTTTTCCCCTTTTTTTCACAAAAAATTTTTTTTTTAAATAAAGTTTTTTGCAATACAAAACCGTTTATTACACTCGCGAACTTTTCTTGATAAGACGCGGTTGGGTAGCTCAGTGGTTACCCGTTCTGCTTACTGAGCAGATTGTCGGGAGTTCAATCCCAGGCCCGTCCCCTTCCTTGCCATTTTTCACTTGCCTCTTTCTATCACCACTAGATTTAAAATAAAAAGCAGTCTACTGCGCTTTCTTTCATTGATCGCATCACTTACCACAGTGCATCCATGATCTAAAAATAACCTACCTCACTAACACAACTATCCTTCCCTTGGCAATTGTAGAGATGCAGTGGTGTTCACGGTCTCTATAACAACGATTGTCAAACTAATCATCCTTCCCCCCTCCCCAAAAGACCGTGAGGACGTGGCCGGCGCCGGTACTGATCTATAAATAGAATTAGTGAACTTGTACATTGAAGATGTAAAGCTACTCCCAAGCTCCATCTATGTGGTTCTCTGTGCAATTACACTAGTTCTGTCAGTAAGGGAGTAGCAACTACGAAATTGCACGGTCTTTTTTAAAAAAAAAAAAAAAAAAAAAACCTATATTACTCACACCCACTTTTTTTTATATATATTTTAAAAAAAAAAAAAAACCCCAAAACCCCTTTTTTTTTTTTTTTTTTTTTTCTCCACCCCCAAAAAAAAAAAAAAAAAAAATATATATTTATTTAGAAGGAAGCAAAATAATAAAAAAAAAACCCCCAAAAAAAAAAAAAATAAAACCCAAAAATTTTTATAAAATTTTACCTAAAAAAGGAAAACTAATGGAGAGCGGTTTTCTTACGGATAATGGGACGTTTTCTATAATCAGTTTATAAATAGCTGTCAACGGCATCTGGCGGAAATTGTGAGAACTATAAATTCTCTTCACTCGAAATCGGGGTTTTCTCTTTCTCTTTGATCGCTTGGAATCCGCCGTAAAGATAAGAGAATTGTTCAAAGAGAAATATTTGAGAATTTCTTTTTATGAAGAGATTTTTTATTAATTTCTTCAGCCACCGTGAATCTCTCATACAGCATACGCTTTCAGTTTACCTTAAAAAAATACAAAACAGTCAACTATACCTGTTTTCGAGCGTGAGCCTCACACGTTTGTAGACTACACAAAGAAAACACTATAATACTTTAACTACACTAACAAAATAAAGACATTAGAAATTCATCATCAGATGTTTATTAAGCTGAAATAATTGTTGTTCAATATTAAATATCTTAAAGATAAATCGCCCAGCTCAAACCCAGCTGGGACAAATTCCTAAACATATCATAATGATATCAATGAACCTATTTGATATTTTATTCTCGATCGTTTAGAAGGAAAAATCTAAAAATATCATCCAAACACGTTCCACGAATCTGTCGATTAATCTTGAAACCTCGACAATTTCAGTTTCCCATGCCGGCGATTTCCACAAAAAAAATCAACTTAAACTACATCTTTTTGTTATACAGCTCAACTTACATGCGAGAAAAAAAAATCGCACGTCAATGCCACGACAATAAGGAGTGCAACAAATTAGCATTCATTTCACCATTCGCCTATTTTGCTCGAATCGTTTCGCTTTTCGGGAGGGTAGACATAACCCGACCGAAGCTCGAGATCAAATTGGAAACATAATTCGCTGGTGTGATGGTGTTGAGGAATTTAATTCTCCGTTTCTTCCGTTTTGGTGTTTTTTAAAAGATCTGTGATATCAAATCGAAAACTGGTTGTACTATCAGTGAGATCAATTCGATGTATGTTTATTTCCTATTGATAACGCAACGCGTTTTCGGTTTCTTAATTCGTTTGCTGTGAAAAGACACTGCTGAATAACAAAGCAAGAGCAAAACTTAAATATAGCAAATCGAAGAACTGATTTGAAGTCAAATTTGTCCGCAGGCTGAGATCAACTCAAAACGAAATAATGCTATCATCAGACTCTGCTCGGGCAACAAACAGCTTTTATTCAGCCTTTCTCTGGTTGCTTTATGCACGCCTAGTTGTTTGGATAGCGTATGACTAGTGCAAGGTCATGAAATGCGTTTCCAATAGAGTGAAAAAAAAACTTACGATCGTTGGCTGTCAGTTTCGAGGTGAGTTTGCGACATCACTCATCACACACACTCGACTACAAACGCCGCGTTATCGGTAAGTCAAATGAAGCACAGGTAACGATATTGGCCATGACATTTGTCACAGAAGATATGACTGCTTTGATCTGATTTGCTGCTCGGTTCAATTGTGCATCCGGGAGGAATTGTGATAAGTCGAATATTATATGGTCTGGTTTTCCCACACATCTTGATCGATCGATGTTACAATCTTCTCTATATGTAGCGCGATGTGTTGACTCTTGATCCATTAGAGCCCAGTTCAAGCGTGAAAGTTTTAAAGGACAACCAGTATGTTATCTCTGATGATTGATCCTGACCTGTTGCGGTTACCGTTGATATGTTAACGATCGTGTAGAGTTCAGTACAAACAACAGAGCGCATGTATGAGAATGTTGATTGACTGGTTTATCTATCCGATCGAAATCCGTCGTCTAGACAGATCGAAATACTTCCAATGCAAATGCAGACCAGAATAATATTGCACTGTTGATGCTTTTGGTTAAAATGGTTGAAAATCAGCATTTTTGCAGCATGCAAGGTTGATACCAGCTGTGACGGAATGGGATGTGACCTAAATCGTGAAAAAAAGAGGTTTATCTTGGCTCTCCAAGCACGCAGCCCGATATCCTTGCGACGACGACGGCGGTGCTTCCTAAATGTCGATAATGAACTTGTGCTGCCTCCAAAACGAAGACAACGTATAATGGCATTAAAATTCGGCACAAATATCAAGGGCGTCCTGCCTTGCGATGCGACCATTGCCAATGATGCTGCTGTTCTCTGAGCTTACTACCTAACTATAGTGTTTTAAGTTTAAACAAGTTCGCTTCGGTTGAAATTGAGATCAATGCTGCTGAACTTGACAGTCATCTTTGATGGACTATTTTCGAGTTAAGGACGCTGCTGAATGAAAAGTTGTTTTAAAATGACTGGTTATAGTGCGACGGAGCAGTATTTCAAGAAAAAGGGAAAGGTCGCAACGAAGCGGATCTAGGTTTTCGATGTGTCGTTGTTCTAGAGGAAAAAAGTTGATTAACTCAGTGAATCATCCAATAACAATTACGAATAGACAACTCTTCGAACCTACCGCTTTTAACCAAACCCATAAACTCAACACTCCAGTGGCAATGATCAATCCGTAGAGTGCTATTTCCTACGCGGGTGTCGCAATAGCATTCCGAAATAAAACTATGGAAAAATTGTTTCAACATAGAACCTACCGTGAAGGCGGAGGCGCTCAAGTATGCAAGATAGTTTTGTCATGTGGATTTATGCCAAACCGCTGCGGAACGAGTCAGATCGGGAAGCAAACGCAAAAGCTTTAAGCCTAAGTAATTTACGTTTATGACCGATGAAATATTGTTGTCATTAGTTTTTGTGGGTACTAAAAGTTAGGCGAAGGTAAGCTGCATTTTTGCGAGACCTGAAAGTCTGAAAAGTGGTTGCAACAAATCTCTTCCTTTTGCTTCCGTGAATGTTGATGATGATAGATACTCACTGCATCCAATCGTTCGGGGGAAGTCAATTACCGATCATTAGCGATCATTAAGCAGTGCAACAGAAATCAATAAATGAATGCACATTGCCAACTCAACGCAAAAATTTCATCGTAAAGAAACACAAAAATCCACTCAACTTCAACAGCAGCAACAGGATGGGTTGCCGGCTGGCCTCAGTCTGGCAGTATGATTTTGCGGCTGATGATAGCGATGGTCAAATTCGAAAAATATCCGAGCCCGACCAGGTCATCACCCCCATCATCTTTCGGTCAGTTGCATAATTTTCATCTTTCACTATTTCCACTGACACGGCACGATTTCACGAGTCCCTGGACGTTTCATGAGTTTAAAGTCAGCGTTATTTCCATATGTATAAGCCCATTATCAGTGTTTTTTTGTTTCGAGTTGGTTATGGCAATTTTGTAATACAGCACAGAAAATACCACCCACAGTTGACCCACAATTTTGGACTACTTTCACGTGGAAATTTAACACTGCAACTGGTTGGTGAGAGTGTGTGACGTATCGGGTTACCAAGTTTATTTCGATTCGAAATGTCATCTTACAGTATTCCATCGAATATATTAAGTGACATACATTTTTTGATTCGATTCGTTTCGATAAAATCAGAAAATTTGTGGTTTGAATTATGGCTATTATGATAATAAAATTTTACAGATCACCGAGTACTTTCGCTAAGCTATCTTTGTTCATTTATTATTTGCTAAAAAGAGTTGCTGCCTAATTTCTAAACTATTGCTATTAAGAAAAGCTCATAACCCTACTAACCTGTAATATTTGTTATTTACAAGGTGTCTCACAATAGGTGCCACTAAAACAAAATAGGATTACAGCAAAGCAAATCAATAAAATCATAGCATTTATTTTTCATTTGAAAGATACATGTTACAGAAATAAACCATATTAACTCAATCCGAAACTCTCTCTTTTTTCCTTGATAACTTTGCGCAAACGCTTTGTAAACCCATCGCAGCTGGCACCAAATGTTTCTTGAATCGATTTAAAGTACGCTTTTTCATAGGGCCTATATGTTGAAGCATATAACCACAAACAAAATAGTCAAGTGGGTTGAGATCCGGTGAAGATGCAGGCCATTCTTCGCATGTGATGAAATCGGTCAAATTTTCCGCGCACCACGCTTGTGTCTTCTTTGCCTTGTGAGCTGGAGCTGAATCCTGTTGGAAACAATATGGTGTATTCACATACAGCGTTGAAGCATGAAGAAGCAAGCAGATGGTTCTTTAAAACCTACTCGATGTAATATTCAGTGTTAATTTTTACGTTAGGTTCTATGAATAGAAGAGGAAAATTTCCTTTTCGTGAAACGGCGCCCCATACCATGATTTTTGATACATTCTGATAGCGTTCTACAGCTAGTTTATCTCTTGGAATATTGACAAGACTTTTGCCATACACACGATCATTTTGTTGATTATGACTGTCCTGAAGGAGGAAGAGCTTTTCATCCGAAAATAAAATCTCGCAGTCACCGTGCCGTACCAAAGATTTCTGCTTCTTTGGACCCTGGCTTGCTTTTGACGCTGTCAAAAGCAACCTGTGAACCCGTTGTTTCTTCTACGGCTTGCATTCCAAATCATGTCTGAGGAGCCTGTTCATTGAAGCAGGGGACATTTGAAATTGTTTGCTCAATTTACGGCCAGATTCGGCCGGATTACGTCTTATTCGCTCCCTCACACATTTGATCTTTTTCTTCGTTCTGGCACCTCCTTTGTGTTGAATAAGGACATGTACAGTTTCTTTGAACCAAAACACTCCATTCTCATCTTCCTAACTCTTCAGCATAGTGACACACAAACATGTTTGCTATCTGTTTCAACGAGTTCTCTGGAAGTTTGAAATTTGTGTGGGAATTAGTATCGGATAACCAAACCAATTCTTAACACAAGCAGCACATATTGTAATAAAATAGTTGAAATAACTTCTGTAATATAACATTCAGTAATAAGATTAAGTTACCAATACTTCTATCCGTACTTTTCTATTACAAGTTTTTGTTATATAGGTTGTTTAAAAAACATCATAGAACAAAAACAGCGAGCCTTAATTAAGTAGCAAAATACAACTAGACTCAAATGTCAGATCTGTTGATAACTACACTCTTCAAAATTATGAATCCTACACACTTAGAAATTATGAATGTTACACGGGCCGTAATTCATATTTGTAAAAAGTCGGGGAACGTAAAGAAAGATTTCGTGTAAAATTATGTCTCCCGAAACTGACAAACGCAAATCGACGAAAGATGTGTTTGATTGAATTTATTTTCTCATCTCTTTGAACTCATTCTTATGTGCTAAAGGACGCTTGCATGTGTCGGTCTCAGGGGACAGAAATTTACATGACATTTTGGTAGTGTGTACACGTGACGTAATCCTTATGCCCCGTAAACATTTAAAGACTTAATTTTAAATAGGACTCAATTTTATGTAAATTCTAATGAAGTCGGAGAGTTTAATTAGCAACGTTGAGATTGTTTCTTTGGCTTTCAGTCTTTTATGTAGTGGAAACAGATATTTTTTCTATTTTCCGACGTTTCGGCGCAATGTATTTTGCCTTCTTCTAAGCAACATTCAAAAATCGATCATATTGCACTGAAAGCCACGATCCATAACCTCCTTTTAAATCTACTATTGAATTATGCGTAATAGTTTTAAATTTAAGAGAAACAAATGATGAAAATAGACAAAATACTAGATTTTGTGTTTCAAAAGAAGTAGATTTACATATTCGTTGGCTTTTCTCCCCTTTAGCATCATAAAAAGCATTTAGTCTATTTTTTCAACATTGTCAGCATCACACGTCGCGAGTATCCATAAAAAAAACGAGCGAAATGTGAATTGGCTGTACATGATATTAGTCAGCGCTGTATAAGCAGTCAAATACCTGACAATATTACCTAAGAATTATATGCAAAAATTTCTTTAGAACAACAAAACTTGTTATTTGCGATACCTGGGAATAACTAAGAAGTACAACACAGACAAAAAGAAACATTAAATTGTCTGCGTTATCTAATGCACATAAAGGGCTAGATTTGGCTGAAAGTAATAGGATATTTCATGTAAATTTTAGCCAGATAACGCCTGAATCTAGCCTGTTGTATGAAAGATTGCAAACATTGTTGTATGGCGCACACGGAGAAAAAACAGTCCCGTTCGAAACAACAAACTTGTTTGTTGACATGCAAACTAAAGATATAGTTGTTTTAAAAATCCTTTTTGTTGGTTTAAAGCAACGATTTCGTTTTGAAACAAACAGGCAGATTGATTGTTTTTACCTAAAGATACCACAATACCAATTACCACAATACAACACAAAGTATGGTTGTTCTAAACTAATATTTTTGTTGTTTCCACTTTGAAAGGGGTTTATTATTACCAAAACACAGGTTGCGTTGACTCATGAAAACAAATTAAAATTTTAGATTGATTCAACCAAAGCGGCGGTTAAATCAAACTGATATTTTCTTTGGAGCAAAAATAACTAAAAATTTAGATTTGAAACAAACTATTTGTTGGGTTATTTCGTTTTCCGTCATCCGGTCAGCACAGCAAGCGCAGCAAAACAAAGGAAAAATAAATTTTAGTTTGAAATTTTTGTTTATTGAAACCGGATAAACGATTATTAAAAAGTGCTACTTCCAGTAAAAAAGATTGAACACAGAGTGAAACATGTCGCAAGAATTGAAAGACGGCGTCGATTCGGGCGAGAAGAAAAATTCGACCAAAAAACGACTTCGAGCTGACAGATTTCCAGTTGGAATCGCAGCAAAGGCTGCGGCAGCACCAGTGGCGAATGTGAACTTTGGTTAGCGACAACCCCTAGAAGCCCGAAGAAACAGCAACAAAAGTATTTTTGTTGCTTTCCGCCAGGAACGGCGCAGTTGAAAAATCCATGAACGAAAGACCCAGCTAGCAAAAACGCCTTGGAGGAGCTTTGTACCGATTCTCTTGATGGTGGTATGGTCTTTGGTTCAGATGACCTTGTAGAATATTCAGCCGGCGAGGAAGAATTTGAAAAGTAAATAGTTTATGTTAAATCGAAGGTGAGTTACAAAAACAACTAACCGCAAGTAAACTTCATATCAATTGTTAGCAATTTCAGCAATGCTATGAAAATGAAATTCTTAAAACGATGATTACCAGTCCAAACATAACGGTTAAACGTGTAGTCGACAACAAACCTATGGTCTCGACAGTGCAGAAACTCGTAACAAGGCCGCTGAATATTATTGGTAAGGTTGTCCTCATACAGAAACAGTCTTCATCTGTGGCCCCAGTAAAGCTGCTAAGGCTTATCGAAAGATGTATTTTGTAGATTTTACCTCGTGATATGGAGACCTCGTTTTTGTTATGTTATAATGATTAAATGATATCTTTTATGGTAAATGTAAAATGTTGCAATAAACAAAATTTTACTTTAAAAAACCTGAAAAGTAGAAACGCTCTCATTAACATTTATAGATTTCTCTTAGACTGAGAGAAGTCTATAAATGTAAATGTGCACTTTTCTAATATTTTTTGGCATTTTATTAAAATATATATTCTTTAAATTACAGGAAAAACGTAGGGTATTGTAAACGGAAATGTTTGTTGTTTGAACCGTTTTCGTTTGTTTGTTTCAAACAGCTATTCAGCTTAAATCATACTAAAATTTGTTAGAAACAGCGTTGGTAAAATCAACCAACAAATCTGTTTGTTTTCGTAGCTGTCATAATGAAACTACCAATAATGATAATTTCAAACGACTGTCAGTTGAACTAAACTGCTTAAATCCCGAAAAAAAATACCCAAAATTTTAGTTTGTTTTAACCACCTAAGGTAGTCAAATCAATCTAATATGATGTTTGTGCCAAATTCAACGTGAAATCTCGGTTAAATAAAACTTGAATATGTTTGCGTTTACTAATATTTTTTCTCAGTGCAAACAATTTCGTTGTTTACGCCTCCTTTGGCTTGGAATTAAACGAAGGGAAATTTTACGCGCTTGTTAAATTTTTATTTTTTTTGTGTAGAACATTTTTCGTATTCATTATTTAATAAAACAACGAGATATAATCATTTGATGTTCTCAATCATATATTAAAATTACAGTAAACTGAAGTAATGCTGCAATTCATAGTAATCATTATACACAATATTTGTTTGAAAGAAAATGTTAATTTTGGCAGAAATAAAATTTATTTATTAAAATAAGAGAGAGATTTTTTGAATAATTCTACTGGTAGGTATAGAAGTAAATAACTAAAGATACAATAATAGCATAAATAAAGTTTTAATGTTGTGTTATTGATGAAAGCATCAGAGAATTAGGATTTCATGTTTCATAACTTAATTTGTAGATGCTTTTGAGATTTTACCATCGTGTAACTTTAATTTTAGACCTAAACTACTGTCTAGCGGGCCGCTCCTTATATGTGCATCCAAGTAGGCTTAAATTTACATGTTTTTTTTTTTCTAAGTGTGTAGTTATTTTATATTTATCACAACAACTACCGATTATCAATCTGTGAGAAATAACAGTAAGGGAAAGAGTTGGATTTACAAATATAATTACCAATGTTTCCCAAGACCCTCTCTCTATGTATGGGGTGCACTTA
Organism: Aedes koreicus; assembly: GCA_024533555.2. NCBI lineage: Eukaryota > Metazoa > Arthropoda > Insecta > Diptera > Culicidae > Aedes > Aedes koreicus. The sequence continues at coordinate 70,589 of JAHHFK020002973.1, read as the reverse complement.
AGTATGGGATTTTTAATTGTTCTACACACTTAGAAATTATGAATTTTACACGAGACGTAATTCATGTTTGTAAAAAGTCGGGGAACGTAAAGAAAGATTTCGTGTAAAATTATGTCTCCTGAAACTGACAAATATGCAATTCGACGAAAGATGTGTTTGATTGAATTTATTTTCTCATCTCTTTGAACTCATTCTTATGTGCTAAAGGACGCTTGCATGTGGCGGTCTCAGGGGACAGAAATTTACATGGCATTTTGGTAGTGTGTAGCTAAGATTGTCTTCATTATATTTATCGAAGCAATATGTTGTTTGACTTTGATGATATCCCATCAAAAACATTGGATGTATGATTATGTTATTATATTGTACCAAATTGGCAACTGGTGACCCCGGAACAGGATCCGAAAGCTCTTAAGGAAGTGGTCAAATTCCTATTTGAAACTAAAACCTATCGAGCGTCGTATCGATGCCCTCTATTTTTTTTTTTTTTTTGCTTTCCAAAATAGCTTATGTAACCTTTCTCGATAGAGTTGGACAGTTAATGACTTCGAAACAGGTTTAAAAATCCCAAGGTGAAGTGGTCAAATTACCATTGCAACTAAAACCTATCAAGTAACACTTCATTATTCGCAGAATTTTTCACGCATTTTAGTAGAGCTCATGTTACCTTTCTGGGCCGTAATGACCACATGGTAGCCCTAGAACAGGTTCCGGGAGCACTGGAGGAAGTGGTTAACTTTCCATCGCAATAAAAACCTATCTAGTTACACATCAGTATTTCCAATTTTTACCAGGCATATAACTGTCATGTACCATGCATAATCGAGGCAAAGGTACAAAACTGTATGCTGAGAATGGAAATTGATTCGGGGTCAACTGTTTCTGTAATCAGTAAGGCCGATTGTAGGAAATTTTTCAATAAGATTCCAATGCGTAGCTCTAGTAGACAGCTGATGGTGTTTGATTGAGAATTCTAGGGGAAATTTCTGTGCATGTAGAATTGAATAATTTAGTAGCACAACAAACACTTATTGTTTTAGAATGCAGCAACAGTTTCGTTCCTTTAGTTGGAAGATCTTGGCTCGATTGTTTTTACCCTGGATGGAGATCTGGATTTTCGGATACTGTGATGGTGTACAGTGTAAATAAGAAGAAAGGTATTGATGACACAGTTTCCAGTATGAATCTGAAATATAGGAAAGTTTTCGACAAAGATTGTTCAGAACCTATTGCAGGCTATGAGGGGGAATTGATCCTGAAACATGAGCAGCCCATTTTCAAAAAAGCGTATACGGCTCCCTACAAGTTGAAGGACAAACTGGAGCAACACTTGGAGATGCTGAAGCAGCAGCAGGTATTCACTCTTATAAAGGCTAGTGAGTGGGCATCACCTGTGATAGTGGTAACTAAAAAGGATCAAGATTTACGTTTGGTCATAGATTGTAAGGTCTCTATCAATAAAGCTATAGAACCGAATACGTATCTACTACCACTAGCGCAGGACATATTCGCTTCTCTAACCGGCTGAAGGGTATTCTGTTGTCTAGATTTGGCAGGAGCGTATACGCAGGTTCCTTTGTCTGAGCGGTCCAGGAAGTTTACTGTTGAAACTTTGAAAAGATTGTTCGCTTTCAATTGACTTCCGCAAGGGGCTTCAAGCTCTGCGGCAATTTTTCAACAAATTATGGACCAAGTCCTGCATGGACTGGAAGGTGTTAGCTGCTATTTAGGTTTTCTTATAGCGGCCGAAAGTTTTGAAAAATGTGCCAACATTTTGAATTTGCTTTTCAGTTCAGCAAGAATGCGTTGTTGAATACAGATTTGCTGGAGTTCTACGATCCAAACAAACCATTAGTGGTCGTCTCGGATGCTAGTTCATATATATTGGGTGAGGTTCTAGCCCATGAGATCAGGGGATTAAATAAACCCGTACATCGTTTTACATCGTTTTCGCTGAATTCTGCACAAAAACGATACCCTATCCTTCATTTAGTTAGTTTGTACAGTGAAGAAATTTCAAAAATTTCTTTTTGGCCAAAAGTTTACACCGATCATACACCTTTGGTAGGGATGTTCGGCAAATCCGGTAGCAATTCATTATTTGTAACTAGACTCCAGAGGTACACTATGGAATTATCAATCTGCGACTTTGAAATCGAGTACAGAGCATCGAAAAACATGGGGAAAGCTGATTTTTGCTCGCGATTTCCGATCAGCCTGTTCCCAAGGGTCTTGACATAGGCACTATAAATAGCTTCAACTTTTTAGAAGCTTTCTATTTGGATTATGTCCTGATGCTGCTAAATAATCTGAATAAGATTCATGTTTGTCAGAAGTGATCCGACTTGTAGAAAATGGTTGGCCTGAAGATATTTGCGGTTCGTTGAAAGATTTTTAATCAATATGAACTGATATTGGGTTGGTTCAAAATTGCCTTCGTTACCAAGACAGAGTCATTATACCAACAATTTTGAAAGAGGACATTCTCAGGCTTTTCACGCGAACCATATTGGTATCGTGAAGATGAAAAAGTTAGCGAGAAAAACAGTTTTTTGGTCAGGAATTAACTTGGATATCGAAAACTTTGTGAAAGACTTGCCAGGCATGTATCAAAATGGGATCAGTTCCTACTAAACCCGGTCATAGCAAATGGATACCGACTTCGAGGCAGATTTTTTTTCCATTTCGAAGGGAAGACATTTCTACTCATCGTTGATAGTATGGTAGCCACCATCCCTTCATGCCCTTGGCTTGGATGCAGCTCCACTTAATAGCAAGATCAAATTGAGCCACCGATCCGAATTCACAATATCGCTGTATGAAGGGCCAAAAACGGAGGGGTGGACCCGTTGCAGAGACACTTACGCGAAATCCACGGGAAATTAAGAATCTCCTTCCAACGATACGATCCAACAAATCGAATAACCCAGTTCGCAATACTTATTAAGCTTTCTACAGGATGGCTTGTTAAGAAGGGCGCGTCACCTTCTCTGAAACTGTTGGAGTAGAATTCGCAGCATCATAATCGAATCGGTAGGATAAAGAAAATGATACTGTGAATTCCCTTCTAGACTCAGGCAGTCAATCAAACCATCGTCCAGTTTCAGCTTGAATGATACCCTGATGCTCCCTCCCAACCCAGTATTTATTGTATATATAATGTCAATAATATTTAATAATATGCAATATATATATATAGTATGTAGTAGAGCATAGAAAATACTAGAATATTTAATTAAAATATGTGATAGTTGGAATATGCCATCCTGTTATGTTGATATGGTTATAAAGTAAATAATAAGATGAAATAATTAAAACAATAATAATAGGCATATGATAGTAATATGCAGCTTGGTTCACCTTTACAGCTCAACCAGAATGAATGTTACTTTGGAATGTGAAGGTCATATTGTAATTAAATGAAGCATACATATCGATAAAACATTTGATTACGTATGAAACAACAATAAAAATGTATGTATTCATGACATGTGGATATATAATCTGCCGTATTGAAGAACATTTATTAATTTAAATAGTTTAATAAAGTAATATCCAAAAACCTATGTCAATAGAAAAATACCTTTCGAAAATGCAATAAAATGTCTATACTACCAAGTATCACCTTCCAAGCAACCCTGAAGCAGACAAAACTTCATTAATATTATTATTTTCCCTAATGAAAACAATAATTATATGCAATTAATAATAAGATGCAGCTATATACTCCTAAACAGCTCAACCAGTAGATGTTAAGGTCATATTATGCAATTAAATAAAATATATAATAATAAATATGTACTTTCAGTTCAAATGTTGAAGGAGTGAAGGAGCTATCATCATTTCACCACCATCGAAAATCCAAAAGCAGTTCCCCAACCAAAACTGAAATATTGTCACTAAAAAATGGTTCACTGTGTTCCTATTGGCAAGTGGCTAAAGTGAACACAACCTCACAACATCGCCCCTATCCCGAACGAAAAAAAGTCCCACAGAACACCCTGAAAAATAATATTAATAGATACAAAATCAACGACAATACGCATTGTGCGATAACATTGAATATTCAACTGAAAAAAAAATATTAGAATAAAAGCTAACCGAAAATAAATAACGGACGAAGCGACGGCTGAAGCTTCATGTGATTAGGAAACTACTCAATATTTTGCAAAAAAGGACAATTAAAGGGAACATATAAATGCAAAGTTTGACAATTGAAATGCCGATTGGACTCATAAAAAATATAAATAATTATTTAAATAGTTTACGTTACCTTTAACGTAAAGATGAGCTGAAATCAAAAATCATGTGCATTAATCATTGAAAATTATCAAAATGATAGTAGTTATAAAAAAAATTGTAACAATCAGCAACCACATACATGCTATAAGGCGTTGGTTAGGTGGGCTAAATTTCAAGTAAAATATTATAAAAAACATAATCAATACAATACAAATACAATATACAATACAATACAATACAAAATGGCAACAACAGATCTTCCTGCAACTACATATCTACAAGCTGCTGTCCCTCCGCAACTGCAGACTAACCCGCGCCGCGCACTCATTATGATCCTGAAAGCTTAGACAATGCACCACAACCATGAGAAAAAAAAACTAACATCATTACACAACGCATTGGAACACCATGGATGATCTGAAACCGTACACCTTACAAGGAATAGTACATATTAAACTTCGTATTTCTCCTCCGTTTTCTGGCATCGCAATAATAACGTGAATTTCTAAGGACCTACAGTAATTTTAATTAATGAAATAATTAACTATCTCAGCATTATGTTAAAATATATACTAAACAAGTGAGTAGATAAATACAGTGAAAAAAACAACTGCTTTGATACCACGATGGAACCGACTCCCAGCCTCGGGTCCCGACAAAGAATCCCTACCGAGCCCTCGCGGCACGACAAGCCGGACAATTCAGCGCAAGAGCTATGTAATCAGCGTTCAATAAATTAAGAAAAAAAAATTCCTACCTTATGCTGCCCTTTAACCCTGTATGGATGCTCGTCTGCCTCCGCCCAGAGTAATGTTACCTTATGTTCTGATAGCAGCACTACCTTCGTGTTCTCATTTTTTTCCAATTAGAATCGCACTTTTTGTTCTGACCACTGATCACCGATTTATTTTTCTTTTTTTACTCAGACTATTACTGCCTTCTTCTTCATAATCTGTCCAACCTTTGCAGTGGATAAAATTAAGAGAAACAGAAAGAGAAGAAAACCAAGAAAAGCGAGACAAAGAAAACAAAATGTTGCGCCGTCGCTCCGACAGCTAGCACTAGACGGTTTTTTTGTTTCTTTTCGTTGCGTTTTCGAAACCACTATCGTTCTCTGATACGTAAGTTTTCCCCTCTGGTGAGTGCAACGAGCTCTGCTGATCGTTGCTACCTCTCCGACTCTCGTTCGACGAACCGCTACACTACTTTGGAGGGGAAAATATGACGCCACTTTTTCACTGCTATTCAACTGCTTTGACCTTTCACCTCTGCCGGAAATATACCGGTTTTCACTAACATCTTCTTTCACTTGGCAAAATAGATCGAAGCTAAATAATCCACTTTTCCGCCGAAATACAACCAGAAATTCACTCCTTTACTACTGGTAGCCATTTCAATTTCACTATACTGCACAGCAAACGACGAAACACGTCCGACTCGCTGAACGCTCTCTTCTCGAATGACTCCATTGTTAATACCCACAAAAAAAAGGAAAAAAAGAAGATAATGAACCACACAAACGCAACAAAAAAAAAAAAAAATCCCCCCACTCCTTTTTCTGTGGTGGTTCCCCCCCCCCCGATGATAACGAAAGGGGGGGGGCCCCCCTCCAAAAAAAAAAAAATACCCCCCATAAAAAAAAAAAAAAAAAAAAAAAAAAAAAAAAAAAAAAAAGCCCCACCCGAGGGGGGAAAAAAATATTTTAAAAAAAAATTTTTTGACCCCCCCCCCCCCACAGATATATTTAACTAAAAAAACCAACAATTCCCCCACAAATACCCCAAACAAATTTCTTCTACAAAAGGAGACCCACCATCACATAAACTATTATGCTATAAACCAAAGATTTTACTTGATTTGATTCATCCTAATAAGCAATATAAATTTATTTTAGAAAATAAAATAAATTTTTGTTTTCATACACACATACATCCGGGTTCTCCTCCTAAGTCAGATCCTTTTACAAAATTAACGGAAGGAGATAAAATTTACTACAAAAAAATTTGAAAAACGGATCCTCAAAGATGGATTGCGGCGAGATTTGTAAGACAAATATATAAAAACTCTTTTCAAATCTCCCTCCAGAGAACGACGATCATGGCCCACAGAAGCCAATTGAAGCTGGCTCATTCTCCGGTTCGAAGCTCAATGTTGTTACTCCCGGACATTACTCGAAGGAAGCGCAGTAGGGCAGAATCGGAGGATTTCCATTGCTGTACGGCTGAGTTCAGCCATTCCTTTTCCGAGGCTGAGTAAGAGCCATTTCTGGGGCTCCCAGAGATTTTGATTGATTCAAACCCAAATGGAATGAAGCAGCAGAAAACGAGCGATAACTTGATCATAACCAGGAGTCGCATTAGAAAAATAAGAAGCAGAGTTTAACCGATTTTAATTGGACAAAAATAAAGGTTCAGGAGGATAAAGGATAAAGGAGCAAAGGTTCTTGATAAGGAAGGACTGTTATGTACCGCGTACCATTGTTTTATTGCAAATTTCGTCAAAATGTTCGCGAAAGAAGTGATCACCAGTTTGTTGCTCGCCCAGAAGAAGCCGAAAGAGATTGCCAAGGTGGTAGGGTGCCATTTGGCAACAGTTTACCGCATAAAAAAGTCGGGAAGCGGACATCCGCGCTTTGCACGCACGACAAACGTGATGAAATCGGTCCATGCAAAAATTGCTCGCAACCCGGTGCGTTCCATAAGAAAACTTGCAAAGGAAGCCAATCATGCGGAGAATCATCCTGCGGAAAAGACCTGCATGCATCTTCCAGAGCCAGAGTGAAACGCCACTTGATTACGGACCGGGTCAAGGAACTATGAGCGACTCGTTCCAAGAGATTGCTTTCCTTGTTGAAGAAGGAAAACATGATAATCCTGTGTTCCGACGAAAAGCTTTTCAGCATCGATGCTGTGGCCAACAGCCGCACGGACCGGTTCATTTCACCGCAGAAAATGGAGAACGTTCCAGAAAAAGTGAAATTCAAATTTCAAACCAAACATCCGGCTGGTGTCATGATGTTTGGCTTGGTCCAACGGTTTGAAAATGCCGCCTGTTGTCATTGATGCTGGAGTTAAAATCAATACCGACGTGTATATCGGTATTTTAAAGGACCAAGTGCTTCCCTGAGTGAAGGCCAACTTCTCCGAGGACTAAAACGTTGTCCTACAGCAGGATGGAGCGCCGTGTCACACGTCCAATTGAACCCAACAATGGTTGAACGATAACATGAAATTTTGGCCGAAGGATTTGTGGCCCCCTAGCAGTCCAGATCTTAATCCGTTGGATTATTCGATTTGGGCATATGTTGAAGCACGAGCCTGCAAAACATCACACCTTAGTTTAAAAACCCTGAAGTCAACCATAACACGCACATGGCAGTCAATGTCGGAGGACTACGTCCAAAAGGCATGCTCTGGCTTCCGGCGTCGGCTCGAGGATGTTATTAATAAAAATGAAGGACTGATAACTGCACTCGAAAATGTTGATGTTATAGCTTGAATTAGTTGAAATGGGATTTGAAAGATATAGAACAAACTTTCGCATTATTTTCTGCCGCACCCTGTAGCGTACGGTATAATGGGCAAACCCTTTCATTATACGACTAAACGGTCGATCGATGAAATGTATGAAAGTAAGAGGACAAGAATAAAGGCTGTAGCAGAATACTCTGTGTACTGGTTGAGACAACACGTATAGTTAATTTCTTACTTAGTTTGAAAACTGTAAATAGAAAGAAAGTCAAGTGTGCTAAATGGATACATAATAATAACCTTTTTGGATCGATTTGGGCTCTTAATGACCTCAGAAAAAGTTCCGGAAACCATGCACTTTCCCATTGAAATTTCCATTGCAATAAAATCATATCAAGCGACTCGTCATTGTTCTCACAATGTTCAGGCATTCCAGTTTAATCGTGTAGAAGACCTGGAAAAAATTCCATTGCAACAAAAACCTACCGATCGACAGATGATTGTTTTTTAAATATTGTAGACATTCCATTTCATACTACCTTCTGGATTGCAATGACCACATTATAGCTCTGATACAGATTACGAAAGCCCTGGAGAAACTGAATAAATGTCCTTTGAATCCAAAAGGTATCAAGTGGCATATCAATATGCTTAGATTTTTACAGACAAGTTCATGGAGACCATTTTTTTTTTTTTTTTTTTTTGTTGGGGCGTAGAACCACCATAGACTAACTCTAAGACCAGTAGGTCCCGAACAAATACGATTTTTTTCTTGGCTCAGTCAGTACTAGCACATCGGTCCCAAGCTCGGTCCCAAGCTTAATAATACGCCCCTAATAATGAACTCACACGAACACACTCTCAAATATTCTGTCAAAATAACACAGCAAATCAAAACAAAGGCGCAAATATGTATAGTTAGGTGCAGGCTTCAAGGTGTACTTCGGACCAAGGGGTTCTACAACAGTGAACCAATTTCAAATCGCTAGTTGCATATTGATTGTTGGAACCACTGCGTCTACTGAGTTGAACTTTTGTGGTATACCCCTGTTTACTATTCTAATTCGCATCTTAAAGCTAGATCACCATTTGTCAAGTGACCAGCCCAAGACGCGTCTCCCAGTCAGGCAAAATTGAGTTTATAAAACCCACCACCTTTCCAGGATTTGCAGTCCAAATTTCTTTAGGTTGCATATAGCCACTGTACAGAAATTTAAGTCTGCTCTTGTACAAAGCATCACTACTGCAAAGCAGATGTTCCGAGGTTTCACGTTCCATGTTACAGAAACGACAGATATCATTTTGAACCTGGCCTATGTTTTTCAAATGATATCTACTCGGACAATGTCCGGTTACTAGGCCAGTATAGGTACAAAGAACTCTCTTATTGAGCTCCAGAAGCTTTATGTTAATTGTAACATTTGGAATTATAAACCTTTTCGCTTGAAAACACTTTGTGGTGACCAACCAATTGGTCATCACCCTTTGCACTTCCCAAGATTTTAATTCCATTTTTATGGCACAGTATGATATACCGCAGAATGGTTCTGGGCCAATAAACTGTGCATTTGAACCTTGTTTAGCAAGCTCGTCTGCCCTTTCATTGCCTTCAATGCCACAGTGTCCCGGAACCCAGAATAAATCTACCGAGTTCTCTTGGCACACCTTTCGCAGTGAAAGAACGCATTCCCAGTCAAGTTTGGATGTACATTTATAATTACTTAACGCTTTGAGTGCCACTTGGCTGTCTGTAAAAAATACAAATATTTGCATATCTATATTTCCTCTTCAGACAAACGTTAACACATTTCATTATAGCAAAGATCTCCGCTTGGAAAACCGTTGGATAGTTTCCCATCGCCACTGAGATTTCTACCCCAGGGCCGAAGATTCCTGCTCCCGTTTTTGTTCCAATTTTTGAGCCATCTGTGAAGAATTTTTTGGAGCCATGACGAACAGTGGGACCTCCGACTTCCCAATCTATACGTGACGTTTCACATATTTTGTAAGGGATGTCATGGTTTTCCACAAGTTTCATCCAGTCTCCATTCATATACATCACTGGCCCATTTTGCAAGTTTTGCGAAATACTCAAGTGACCGACTAAGTCTCCAGACTTGAAAGTTTTCAACCGTTTCAGTCTTAGCAAACGTGCTTTTAATTGCACGTATTCGTGCAAAGGCAGCAGATTTAGAATTGCATTCAACGCATTTGATGGAGTGCTGCTCCCGTTATAGCAATGGATACTAGCCGTTGAAGTTTTGCAAGTTCTTTTGTTTTTGGCCACCACACAAGAGAAGCATAAGTTACTTTTGGACGTATTATGGATGTATAAATCCACATTATCTTTTTTGGTCTCAGACCCCATTTTCTGCCAAATGTTTTTGAGCATATCCAGAAAGCACTAGTTGCCTTACCGATCACACACTCAAGATGAGCATTCCAGTTCAGTTTGGCATCCAGTATCACTCCCAAGTATTTAACCTGTTCACTAAGATGAATCTTTAATCCTCCTAGCTGAAACGCTTTTAGACTAAACTTCCTTTTCCTAATGAAAGGTACAATTACTACTTTTGATGGATTAATGCTAAGGCCCTCCTTGATACACCAAGACTGGGTAAATTTTAGGGCCCATTGCATTCTTTCTGAAATGATGTTGTCAAATTTTCCCCTTGCCGGCGTCGGTGGTGTAGTGGTAAGCGTGACTGCTACTTGGCACCCCAGTGGGTCTGGGTTCAATCCCAGTCGACGTCGGTGGTTTTTCTGAGGCGAAAAAACTGGTCACGTCTTCCTTCGGAAGGGAAGTAAAGCCGTTGGTCCCGGTTCATATTCATGAGTCGTTAGGTAGGGTCCAGGTGGTGGAGTCGTCTTCCTGGCGTCGGTGATTGTCACCATGTGAGGAAATAGGCCGACGTAAAATAAAGATTTAAAAAAAAAAAATTTCCCCTCACTATAATGACTATATCGTCTGCAAAACCTACAACCTCGAAACCTTTTTCCTCTAAGCTTCTTAGAAGATCGTCTACAACTAAGGACCACATTAGTGGTGAGAGGACTCCTCCTTGGGGACAACTTTTCGTTGCCCGTACTGTAATAGACGAACTTCCCTGTTCTGAAGTGATTTCTCTTTTTGCGAGCATGGTATGAACCCAGTTAATTATGTTCATGTCAAAGTTCCTTTTCTTCATGGCACGAGCCATAGACGAATAGGAAGCGTTGTCGAAAGCTCCTTCAATATCTAAGAAAGAGCAAAGTGCTAATTCTTTTACCGATAGAGCTTTTTCTACCTTTGAAATCACACTATGCAGGTCCGTAACTGTTGACTTACCAGACTGGTAAGAAAACTGGAACTCAGATAGTGGATGCTTGTTCGTGTAATTTGAATTGATATAATCATTCAACACTTTTTCCATAGTCTTCAATAGGACTGATAAAACTAATGGGTCTGTATGATTTGGAGACCATGCCTTATGTGTGTATTATAATGGTTTAATGGTACCAAATATCAAGCTACATATCATTGCTTGTACTTCATCAGACGCCTAAATCGAATAATCCAAGGGGGTAAAGAGCCACAAATCTTTCGGCCAAAACTTTATATTTCCCATCAGCCATCGTTGGATCAGATTTGACGTGTAACATGGCACTCGATCCTGTCGTAGGACAAAGTATTGCTCCTCGGAGAACTTGGCCTTCACCCAGTCCTTCAAAGCACCGAAATAAACTTCGGTGTTGATTTTGAAAACAGGCGGCATTTAGAAACCGTTTTCTACCACCAAGCCAAAAGTCATGACACGAGCCGGATGTTTGGTTTGGAACTCAAACTTAACTTTCCCAGAACATCCTCAAGTTTTTCCAGAAAATGAAGTGGTCTGTGCGGCTATCGGACACAGCATCAATGCTGAACAGCTTTTCGTCGGAGAACAGGATTATCATTTTTTCCTTCAACAAAGAAAGCAATCTCTTTGAACGAGTACCCGTACTTTATACCCGCTCCGTAATCAAGTGGCGTTTCACTCGAGCTCTGAAAGATGCGTGCAAGTCTTATTTGATGATTCTTCGCATGGATTTTTCAGAAACGTTGACAGTTTAGGCAAGTTTCCTGATGGAACGTACCGGGTTGGAGTGATCTTTGCACGGACCAGTTTGAGATGAGTCAATTACTATTAATTGTATTGTTTCACAATTGTAGAAAATTCTAGCATGTGGGATGAATTGTAGAGGTAATGACAATCTGCATTTTCAATTTATCTTATAAATGAACGATAAGATTCGTGGTCGGAAATAGGTTTTATTGTAATTTTATATTATTGTATTGTAATTGTATGCTTATTTTTATCCGGGTGGTTTCCCCACGGTAATTCCCATAGAAACTTCAAAGGGCCAGCGGAGAAGTACCTGATTTGAAATTGATTTAGTGGAGTGGAGCTGAATTGATACTGTGAACCACGCTAATACTTTGTTCTTATTGCAACAGTTCCTCTTCACGTTCCGTTGCATTTAAATCTCCTGTTATCTTCCACTTGAGACAACCCAGTATTCTTTTACCATCTATTTGAAGCATTATTATAACCCCGAGCAAATCAATTAAAAAACAAAATTTCACAGTAACATGTAACGTACTAGTAAAGTACTGAGTTGCGTAATTAATTAAAGCTGCTTCAAGAGGGTATTCACCGCTGACTAATGTGAGATAACATAATAAAACTAATCAAACAAAAGCAGCTCCCGGATCCCGGCGCTATGCGGAACAACAAAAAAGCATGTAAACGAACAATTCCAAATATTTATTTTAGCTGGCCGTATATGAAGACTTAACAAATTTTTCAAATCCTTCGGTGGCTCGCGACAACACAATTGACACATGACTTACAATCGAATTTCGAAATCAAATATTGACCCTAATTAGTTATACCGATTTGGATAAACTTTCGGCACGCACGTGTCGTTAGTCGCGGTTCAAAAGTAATAAACATCAACATTTCGTAATTGCCACGTTACACAATTTGAGTAAACATGCCGGCAAACATCGAATGTTAAAAATTTTGCTGGACCATACGCCAACCGATATCCTTTTTCCAATGGCTGCAACCATCGGACTTAATTGTAAGATGAAAGTTGAACGCCCATCTCAGCCATCAGACACAACGTTTCAACCTGGCGTCGACGTATAGCCGATCACAACCCACCCATTCGGTCATCGTTCAACGTCGGTTGTCCATTTGCAGTTGATGAAAGGCTTCTTTCATGTTTTGAGTTGTGTTGTGTGTCATGTTTCGTGTAGATGTTATCAATCGCGACAGTTTGTTATTTTGCTTGCAGTTTTTTTTTATTTCCTTCTGTACATTCATGTCCGCTCTTTCAATCGCTTTGCATACAACTAAACAACACTTACTTCACCATCGACAACCAACCAACCAACAGTGCAAAGCACTTTCACCTTTTACGAAATAAAAGCCGTTTTCTTGATTTCACCCATTAAAGGCTTCCTTCCCACAAATTGACGGGCAACAACTGGGTCTCCCTTTTACTGCACTACCTTCCGCAGAAACAATGGATTGAATGCTTTGGCAGATGGCCCTGGTGAAAAAAAAAGTATCACGATTTGTTTCAATATATTGTTTTTTCGTTTCTATTCTTTTTTCATCCGTATATTTTTTCCTCTGAAATAGTGGCGCCAACAGTATTTGTGAGCTTAACTATGACAACAGACCTGAATTAATTGTGGTAGCGCGAGGGAGCCGTTGCTAGCAACGTAAAAGAACTCTACATCACTGACATTTTTATTCGGTTTTATTTGATTCCTTCGACGCAATACAGCGTCTAGCGTTCATAATACACACAAAAATGATGCGTATAAGACAAACGCCGTCCTTCAAGTATGCTGACTTATATCATTCATGTGCTGGTGGTTAGTAAAATTTTATCAGTGCGAACTGTGCATTTCAGTTCTATACAAAAGCTGGCACTGTCAACGAGTTCCGAGCATATTGTGGGGAAATCCGATATATCTGAGCACCCAACGGGTAGATTTCAGGGCCAGCCTCCCGGTGGTTGATCTTGGTCTTGATTCAATACTGAATCATACGAAGATTCTAAGAATCAACGAACAGTTAACATCTTTCAATTACTCATAGTATCGTCAGTAAGGGAATTTCCAGCCACTATTTTACACGGCCCATAATTCTATTTTTATCCTAATACTAGGTCAACAAGCCTTGTCTACTGACTACTGGCCCGACAAGTTGAGTATGTTGGCATGCAATAAGCAGATTTGTTCCACCTTGGCATGCAATAAATCTACTACATCGAAAAAAAAATAGCAACTAACCAACGGTTTGTCGTTTTTCGTGCATACACATTCAACTTTCAAAAATTCCTTGGCGGCGAAATTCAATTCGCGTACTTCAAATAGGAACACGATGATACGTGGCAAACGTACTCGCATCTCTGAGACATGCAGAAAATAACCTCTCATAAGACTGTACCTTACGCATACACCTTTCTTTGTCGAAAAATAAATAACTGCTTACACTCATATTCGTACTTATTTTTTCTGAATTGCTGAAACTATTTTGTCCGAGCAAAACATGGGGCGAGACTCTTACGTAAGACTTTTTGCGAACTTCGGCTGCCTTCACCACACAGTGCTCCTTGGAGAGACCCCAGAGCCCAAAGAACGCTGTGCAGTCCATGCCAGAGTGTGGCCTACGACGTCGCCAGCACCCAGCAAGACAGGTTTCTGCCACTAACCCAATCCGTGACACAAACCTGTCGTCCCACAATTCACGCTTTTTTTTCGGTCTACCCCAATCGTTCAGCACCACATGACAGCGTGACCCTAAAACCAAAAAAAAAAAATGCTAGAAAATTTCAAGTCTCCTCCTACTATTGGCCAACGCAGCCGAATGCTTCTTATTGTCGTTAGTGAACTTTTGATAGACACTGGTAGTAGGCCACGCTAAAAAAATACCACCAAGTTGTTTTTTAGGAAAAAGTAACCAAATTCTCCGTCTGTGTCGGTTACCCTGGTTCCCCTTCCCAACATACTCGGAGTCATTCGTGCAATAATATTTAATCAGAACAAGTCCGGGTGCATGGAGCTCTTCGCGAAAGACTATTCCACCGATCACAGACGTACGTCCGGCTGAAACAAAATGTACTTTGGCTCCCACTCTACAAGCAACACACGATGTGAGGTTCGTTGAAGGGGGGCACTCAATTGAGTGTGCAAATTTGAGCACCCACTCTGATCACCTACTTGATGGTTTTAAGAGATTTGCTGCAACGGAGAGGAGAGCACCTTGAGTGATATGAGGAAATGGTACATCGCAGGTGAGAGGTTTATTTTTATTTTCGGTCGAAATGTGGAATTCCCCAACTGCGGATAGTTCCTAAGAATGGAAACGTTGAAGTCATTCTGATGCCAAGCACGGTTGGGTAAAATTTCCTGTCAACAATGATTTTATGGCTGCTTATCACTTTGATCAAACCACTGAACCTTAGCCAGCGAGGCTCTGCAATACTTCTTTCAGTTTTAATCACCGAAGCGTGGTTAAGCCACGAATGACCTGCATGGCTTAAATAAATTCGCTGAAAGCAGAATAATAAACCTGTTTATGCACATTCGCTTACATTCGATTCTCACTCGTCAACTTCAAACTGGTTATTGTTTCATTTATTTGTGACTACATTCTAGTTTTACCATTTGTTTTAATATACGCTAGATGGTTAATCGAAATTGAAAAGTTGGATTTTATTACAAACGAAAGAGATTATCTTGATGGTAAAGGACACATTTATCAACCAGAAGCAAGATAGAAGCATCTATCTCAAAAGGCTGCTCCACCCAGAACTATGCGCATTTGAAATGTATCGAAAATAAGCTATCCACGTACATTTGCCTTGTACGCGTGTATTTGTAAGGGTTTTAAAGTGTTCATCATAGCATGCTGTGCGTTTTACTGTCATCTTTCGTTTGTTTACTTGTTTTCACGGTTTAAATTCTTCGTTATCAAAATATCGCGCATTGAAAAAGACGTGAAAATTAAGGTTTTGGACACATGGCTACGTGAAAAGGGTGTTACAATGCAACTATTGGCGAAGCGCTTTGGAATTCATCACGCGAGTGTAAAATACATCATAACCAAGTTTGGGGAACACTGTTCTTTTGATGAACTGCCAGGAAGAGGCAGAAAACCCGGCTCTTCCAGCCCTAAACTGGATCAAAAAGTGGTAGTTCTAATTCGGAAGAACGAATCTATGTCGATACGTGATTGCTCCAATAAAGCCATCGTCGAAAGGATTCAACTTATCAAGAAACGGAACTACCTGAAGACCAACAAGAAGCAGAAAATCGCCAAACAAAGTGCAGAACAGAAGCATCGCGCAGCAACAAGGGCCCGGAAATTGTATTCGCGAGTTTTGCAGCGACCGGGTGCATGTATTTTGATGGCCGACGAGACCTATGTCAAAGAGGACTCAAAAACCTTTTCAGGGGGAGAATTTAAGGGAAGAAAACAGGTCGATTCAAGTGGAGAAGTTTGGTCGGAGAGTTAACACTACCGAAACAATCAATGCAGAAAACTATCGATCTGAGTGTATGCAGAAGAGGTTGCTGCCTTTACATCAGAAGCATCAACTCCACTGTTTTGGCCGGATTTTGCATCGGCGCATTACACCACAACAACTCTTAATTGGCTCACGGAAAAGGGTATAGATTTCGTTGAGAAAGACATCAATCCACCAAATTGCCCTCAGAATCGGCCCCGAACACTATTGAGCGTTTGAAAGAGGGTCTTCAAAAAGACTGGTAAAGCAACTAAGAATATGCAGGAGTTTGGGCTATGGCGTCCAAAAAGTGTAATGAAACACTTGTCCGGAACTTGATGAAAAGAGTTGGATCCAAAATTCGCAAATTCGTGAAAGAATAATATTAGTTTCATCCGGTCTTCACAATGTTCAAGTTCAATCCCGTACAATAAAAAATCATCCATTTGCTTGAATAAAACATCTTTTTTTTATATGATTTGAAAGAAAAATATGTGGATAACTTATTTTCTGTACAGTCCTTATGAACTTTAAAATCAACGAAATCAATATATGATAACATAAATTTATCCACCTTTGGTACGATCTGACTTTTCTGAAGAATTAAATTTATGATATGATCCAAGGTCGCTGGCCACATTACGGAGGGTTCCGATAACTTCCTTATGTGATCAATGTTGCCGGTGGCACTTGATTTGGCCACCAATGAACTCGTTTTAGGATTCTCATGTGATTTAAGGTGACGATTCATAGCTTTCTGTACGAAATTGGCCATTTTTCCTGAGCTACCCAGAGCATGTGCTCTTCGGCACTTGATATTACCATCCCTGTACTTCTTTTCGAATTCTCAAGTAATTTAAGATGCCGCATACTGGGTTATGTTCCAAATCCGAAACTGGTTATTTCCCTCATATTTATGATTTTTGTGCTAACGTAAGAACAGCCTTACACTCAACGGAGACGCGACGCGAGTACGGACACAACACTTATAGTTCTTACAAACGAAAAAGGACTTCAAAATTTACCTTTTTATCCGACCGGTTTCGAGAATGATGCAGCTCATCGATGGGGAGATGTCCAACTGATGACACAAAACTAAAATTGCTTCGTACTTAGCACAGTACACGTCGAAGAGGTAGGAAGGGTGGTTTGGAACTATTTGATTTGCCGTTTCGTCAAGTGGAAAAGAGACGAAGCTATAGGAGCTTCGTCCTCGTTCATCAGCGGCTGCTCAGCGGTGGCGATGTACATGGATTCCTAGGCATTCAGGTGGGAAACCTTTCTCACGCACTTTTTGAGTTTCGCATGATCCTAATCTATTGTATGATCTGATCCGGTAGAGTGTGCAAGCGTAACTCATTGGGCCTTTCGTTATCAATGGCGTTTCTATGTTCCCTCAAGCGGACTTTAAATTTTCGGCGGGTTTGACCAATGTACACCGCCGGGCAATTTTTACACGGGATTTCATAAATACCCGACATTTCGTCCTTCGGAACCTTATCTTTGAGGGCACATGGAATGTCTTTCAGCGTGTTGTTGCTTTGTAGACCGCCTGAAAACCATGATCCTTCACAATGTTCTGAATGGCGTTAATAACCTTAGGGTAGAACGGTAAAATAATCCTTTGGTTTTCTGATTTTTCTGGCTGAAGTGCAGTCGCGTCTTGTCGATGTTTTTTGCGAACGTGTTTTCGGATGATTTTGTTGACAATTTCTCTATCATACCCATTCAGTTCAGCGGCCTCGTGGATGTTCGCCCTTTCAACTTCGAACTCTTCCTTCTCCATTGGTATGCTAAAGAGCCGGTGTGCCATTGAGGGAAAAGCGGCTTGTTTTTGGGAACCGTAATGGTTCGAGTCGGAGGTGATGTAGCGGTCGGTGGATGTCGGTTTTCGGTAAATGCCAAACTTCAGAGTATCGTTGTCTTTTCTGGTAATTGACAAATCGAGAAATGGAAGTTTTCCATCAGTCTCTCGCTCGACCATGAACTTAATCGACCTATGTCGGGAATTCAGCAGATCAATTATTTGCGGCAGGTAGCGCTCCTTCACTATCGCAAAAATGTCGTCGACGTAACGCCACCAGACCCGGGGGAAGAGTTTTTCTTTTTCGAGTCCTACTTCCAAATCACTCATGAAAACGTCAGCCAAGAGTGGTGACAACTTGCTGCCCATGCTGAGTCCGAACGTTTGCTTGTAGCATTTACCTCGGAACATGAAGTAGTTTTGGTTCATGCATACTTCAACTACGGTAAGATATGCCTCGATGCAGTGTGGTGGAGCTATTTCCTATTTGGTATATCTTAATTTAGTTCTGTTCAAATCTGTCTCCCTTTGCCGTAACTGCCAGCCGCATGCGTTGTTGGAAAGCGTGACAGCTGGCAGCTTTTGTTGGAAGCAGTATGGTGCATGCTTGTAGTGTTTCTTGTTGAAGGTTGTTACCAACGAATAGAAACAATAGTTTGACTCAGTGCAGAGTTTCCAAGAGGCTAGGTAAGGATAGGGTTCGTTATTTTTTATGTTAAGGCTAGTTTTGCATATGTTTAATATTAAACTTTCATTTGGAACATTTTGAACATGTATTGAAAAACAGAAAAAAATAATGTAAATAGCTTAGAATTAACATAAACAAACCTTTTAACTAGTTAACCAGCTCGTTGTAGATTATTTGTTAATCGATGCATGCAGATACAAATATATACATATAAGATAAATAAATAAATGTAGAGGAAAGGCTTGTAAGATGGAACGCGATCCGGTTTTTGCTCGTAACATGTTTAATTTTATTTGTTCGCGCATTCAAAGACATCATTCGAAAGAGGAACTAAAAGGCTCCAACTTTGCCTAAGGAACTGATTATTTATAGTCATCAAAAAAAATTACGGCCTATTTTCGAAATCCTATTGCTATTTTAATTATGCCAACACTTTTGAACAATGAAACCTGGAAGAGCTAAATCGAATGAGTGTACAAAAACAAATGAAAATTGAAGAATAGTAAAAAAAATTAGGTTAACACTTGACAGCGCGATAGTGTTGTCGCTGTGAATGTCAAAAGTGGCGCTATTCCATCTATATATTCTGTAGATCACAGTAAATACTCAATACACCATAAAATACTTAACTTGTCCACTAACCTCTCAGCCACGACTCGCATCTTGGCAGATGTCTGTTGACAAGTGGCTTGTCAAAGTTTGCTTTCCCAGAAAAGGCGAGCAGGAGAGAGAAAAGAGATCGCTGCCATCAAAGGGAGATTCGGTCGAATCCAGTGCGTTCAATGAGGAAAATGGCGAAGAAACACGAGATCAGCGACTTTACGGTACGGAAGATCGGAAAGGAAGATTGCGGGGAGAAGTCGAGGACACATGATTATCAGCCGCATCCGGGAGCCACGACTAGTGCGATGTAAGAAAATCTTGAACTTCCTTAAGCGAAAAAATCCGTTAATCCTGTTCACTGACGAGCAGTCCGACAGCTACATCACAAAAAAAATAGTGCAAGAATGACTAAGAAGCTCATCCATCCGTGTTAGAGCTGTAAAAGGGTGTCCACAAGGAGGCGTATTGTCACCTCCATTGTGGTCTTTAATAGTTGATGATCTCCTCAAAAATCTGAAAACCCCAGGGTTTGAAGTAATTGGCTTCGCAGAAGATATAGTCATAATAGTACGCGGTAAATATGACTGTACCATGACTAACAGAATGCAAAGTGCTCTAAATTACGTCTCATCGTGGTGTGATAGGGAAAGCTTGAACATAAATCCTTCTAAAACTACTATTGTGCCATTTACACGAAGAGGAAATATTTGTTTGGAAACTTAAGATCAAAAGGTACGCACTAGGAACTTTCATTTAGAGCAGACAATCAACAGAGCGACAAATGCTCTATGGATAGCTAAAAAAAACATTTGGTAAGCAATGGGAACTAAAGCCAAAAATTATCCATTGGATTTATTCGGAAATTGTGAAACCCAAGATTACCTATGCTGCATTGGTCTGGTGGCCAAAAACTAAAGAAACTGTTGTACAGAGAAGGTTAGGAAAACTTCAAAGGCTAACAACTAGTTCAATTACTGGTGCTATGAGAAGTACACCAACAAAGGCACTGGATGCATTGCTTTTCATGCTACCATTGCATCAATACATACAATTAGAAGCTGAAAAGAGCGCTCTAAGGATCAGAAGGTTTGTGAGTCTTTTTGTAGGTGATCTACTAGGACATCTTAGCATTCTAAAAATTGTTAGATTTAATCCTTTAGTTATGAACAACGAAGATTGGATGGAGAAAAAAATACAACTTTGACTGTTCGTATCAAGTTATCGATCCTAGACGTGATTCGTGGGAATGAGGTGGTCTAAACCTCCGACAAGGATCGATTGTAAAGATTGGACTTGAAAAAAATGCGACACTTTGTTTTGGGTGTAACTTTTTATCGCGTGGGTAAAAATTAATGAAATTTTGGTACTAGAACCCTCTGAAATCTCGAAAACATATCCCAGTACGGTAGTACTCTTTATTTGGTGTGTTATACCGCCCTGGAGCAACGCTTTAAGTCAAACATTGGCGATCACTTCTAGCAATAGTGATGCGTCATGCTTACAATATCCAAAGCAAATAAAAGGGGATGTATCACAATAGATCTAAAAATTGATCGCAGTAATGAAGATACCTGAAATGGAAAAAAAATGACTAAGAATCCTAGGTAGGTCCAAGACAGTTTAAAAGTTGGAATGGTTCATAACGATTTCTTGAAACTTTGTTTCCGTATACTAAACCGATCTGTCAGAGGAATTCTTTCGGGTTATGATGTCTAATGAAAATGGATTCATTCTTTAGGATTGTTATAATTTTCACATCCACTGAGTTTTCGACATCCTTCGGAAGAAGAAGATAGACCAATCATTCTAATTTTAAGCCTATGGGTAAAATTACATACAAAAGTGATGACAAATAACCCTCCCCTAAACCCACCGAAGCCCTTTGGAAGCCCCTTCGGGCCCCGAGACAGTCGAGCCATCAATTGCCGCTACCTTCACCGGTCCTGTGTACTGCCGTCGCAGTCGTCCCGGCCCTGTTTACAAAGGTTCGGAAGGGGTCTTCCAGCCTGCACCTCCAGGCAAGTATGTGTGTCTTCTGTGTGTCGATCTTTTCCTGATGCGCCTCCAAATTCTATCTGCACCCCCGACATTTGTCTTGATGATCAACAAGCGCCATCTTCAAGCCAACCGGGACCTGTCCCTGAAGACTATAATATTTCCAGTCCTGCTGGTGCCTCCTGTCATTATGTTGATGATACACGATCATCCGCTAGCCGCTATTTTGATCATCCTGTCGTCAATAATCCCAGCATTTCATCACCTGACCGCACTCTGCATAGCATTTTGGAAGCCCCTTCCACTCCGATATCAGTCG
Organism: Aedes koreicus; assembly: GCA_024533555.2. NCBI lineage: Eukaryota > Metazoa > Arthropoda > Insecta > Diptera > Culicidae > Aedes > Aedes koreicus. The sequence continues at coordinate 48,918 of JAHHFK020002973.1, read as the reverse complement.
AATATCAGCTTGCTTCAGTCTATCAGCAAAGATCTTGTCCTTCGTCGTGCTTCAGCCATCCCATTCGCTCTGGACCTGAACTCGGGGTTTTGGAAGTGGGCTTCCAGCCTGCAACATCAGATCTACAGGTCTACTACCAGAATGCTTGCGGAATGAACACCTGTATTGACGAATACCTGCTCGCATGCTCAGATGAATGCTACAGCGTGATCATGTTCTCCGAGACATGGCTCGACGAACGGATCCTATCGAGCCATATTCTAGGTACCTGTTATGAAGTTTTCAGAACTGACCGTAACCCTAGCAACAGTTCCAAGTTATCTGGAGGAGGAGTACTCATTGCTGTTCATCGGCTTTTCAAGGCACAGCTAATTGAGGATACATCCTGGGCCAGTATCGAACAAGTCTAGGTGCAAATCAAGCTAGTTGCGTTTATCAAAAAGCATGATGAATCGCTATATGCAATATTGTCTCAAGTGGATGCTGTGGACGAGATTAAAGTGATAAGCGATCTTAATTTCCCAGACCTGAAATGGTGCTCGCCGGGCAATGGATTTTGGTACCCGGACCCGAATGCATCTCGATTCCACGCAGGGAATCGAGGATTGCTCGATAGCTATAACTCAAATCTTCTGCGGCAAATCAATTACGTTACCAACGAAAATGGCAAGCTTCTCGGTCTCTGTTTTGTCAGCAACTTTGAACAGGCACCAAGGATATCCGGTGCTCCTTCCGTTTTAGTTAAAACGGTTCCTCTGCATCCCGCTTTGCATCTCACACTCGAGGTTGAGCGTCCGACGAATACTCCTAACGTTGCGGATCCCGTCAGCTACGACTTCAAGAGATCTGATTATGACAGCATTCTCGGCATTTTGTTGAGCATCGACTGGAATGTTACTCTTGAAACTTATCAACGTTGCAGTTCAGACCTCCCCGATATCGTGAGCTATGCTATCGATCGCCATGTTCCTAAGCGGGTTGCTCCAAAGACCAGAAATCCACCGTGGCAGTCCGCTGCACTACGAAAGCTCAAATCTTCAAAAAGAGCAGCATTCAGACGGTATTCTAATTTATTTATTTGTTTATTTGTAGTTATGCATCAACAGACCAAGTTCAGGTCCTAATGATGTTGGTTTAAAAAAGAACATTACATAGAAAAACGATTACACAATACCTTATTCAAGTCATGACCAAAAAAAAAATTAAAACTATACACTTATCTTTACTCCGTGCGTTAATTGCTCCAAAAACGGTGAAAAATCTCCGACGAAGTACATTCCGCGTCAGATGGAAGTCAAAAACTGACGCCACCCTATTGAACATTCGCTGCAACCCGTGGATAGCGCTGCTCTACCCATAGTTGGTGCTGCGAAAAGGAAGCCTCAGCATTAAGTTGTTGCGCATGAGCCTTGGTTGAACATTGATGGTGATTTGTTGCAGGATTGTTTCGCAGTCGGTTCTTCCTTGTAGAGTATCTGCGACAGTTAAGGCTCTGCAAACGTCTCTACGGGCTCGCAGAGGCTCCATGTTTACTAATCGACAGCGACTTTCGTAGCTAGGAAGACGAAATGGGTCTCTCCAAGGTAGTCTACGAAGCGCGTACCGTAGAAAACGACGTTGAATAGATTCGATTCGCTCGGCGCCATTATTATAGTTCAGGCTCCAAACTGCTGAACAGTACTCCAGTGTAGATTGCACGAGAGAACAATAGAGCGATTTTAGGTAGTAGATGTCTCTGAAATTTGTCGCCACCTTGAAAACAAAACCAAGAGTTCTTGAAGCTTTATCAACAACATATGAAATATGTTGCGAATACGTCAGTTTAGAATACAGCTAAACACCTAGGTCTCTAACGCACTGCATTCGTTCGATGGTCGTGCCGAGAAGATTGTAGTTGAAAACAGTTGGTTGTTTCTGCCGTGAAAGGGGGATGACTGAGCACTTAGCCGGGTTGACCACCAATCGATTCAGAGTACACCAATCAGCAAAGGCATCAATCTGTTCTTGGAGGCAACGGCAGTTGGCTATTGAGCAGATACGCAGAAAAAATTTCAGGTCGTCGGCAAACGACAGTCGTGGTCCTCCGATAACAAGATGTACGTCGTTGAAGTAGAGTAGAAATGACAACGGTCCCAGATGGCTGCCCTGCGGTATCCCGGACGTGGCGCAGAAACTTGTTGATCGAATGTCGCCTAAAGCAACTGTCAGTTGACGCCCCATACCATCTTAAGAGATTACCGCCTACTCCTAGCCTGTCAAGTTAAGCGATCGCAGTATCGTGGTTCAGCTTGTCGAAAGCTGCCGTTAAATATGTGTAGATCACGTCCGTTTGGCATCGAGCAATCATACTATCAGTGATGTATGACGTTAGGCACAATAGGTTTGTTGTTGTGGAACGCCCAGTGGAAAACCCGTGCTGATCGGCATTCAAAAACTGCTTACAATGTGCAAAAAGAGAGTTCCTTACGACCAGTTCAAATAGCTTCGATACGGCGCTTAACGATGTGATTCCCCTGTAGTTATTCACGTCCCGCTTGCTTCCTTTTTTAAATACCGGAAACATGTCTGCCGTTTTCCAGCAAAAAGGAAATATGCCGCTAGAACAGCGCCATATTTCCTTTTTGCTGAGACAGGACAGCTGGAATATCTGATGAAGTGGATACAGAAGATAGGCCATATTCTGTTTAAGAAAACCGGACGGAACACCATCAGGTCCGGGCTTAAACGATGTTTTAAGAAGTGATGCAGCGTTCGAGATCGATTCAAAATCCACATCAACTAGGCTGAGTGTTTGATTTGCCAAGGGAACATTGCTCGCGGCGGCGTTAATGGAATGAACGGGAAGTCGCTCGTCTTCAAACACACTAGCAAATTTTGCCGACAGAACAGACAGAACAGATCGCAAATTTCCTGATCAGTGCCAGCGGTATCGCTATTAAAGACCATGGATGATGGTAAGCCTACTTCCTTGCGTTGTTGATTGACATGGGGGAATTTCACTGCGAATCCGATACCTGCGAATCAACAGCGAATACAAATGGATGTCTCGTCACAGTCGTGCCAATTATTTGAGAAATGTGCAGGATAGGCTGAAATTAGATCCCAAGTCTTTCTGGAAACATGTCAACGATCAAAGGAAAGAATCTGGGCTACCATCAACGCTGACATACGGAGATCACACAGCATCGTATTCCGAGGACATTTGTGAACTTTTCAAAGTAAAATTCGAGGGCGCGTTCTGCTCCGAGATATTGACACAGAGTCAGATTTCGCTAGCAGTGAGTAATGTGCCGCTATCTAGTGATCCGTCAAACACCATCAATATTGATGATTCAATGATCCGTTCAGATATTTCTAAAATGAAATAATCAACATAGGTCGGTCCGGATGGTATCCCTGCAGTGTTTTTCAAAAAGGGCTGTGCTGACATACAAGCACCTCTGCGTCGCATGTTCCAACGCTCTCTAGCAACTGGAACATTTCCCTCGCTCTGAAAATCGGCCTTCATGTCACCAGTTTTCAAAAAAGGCGACAAGCACAACGCTGACAACTACAGAAGAATATCTGCCTTAAATGCTGTAGCGAAGCTCTTTGAGCTGGTAGTTCTAGACCCAGCCTTTAACCATTGCAAGCAATATATAGCCGATACACAGCACGGGTTCATGCCTAAGCAATCTACGAAAACGAACCTTTTGACGTTCACAACATATGCGCCAGATGTTATGTGTAAGGGCTTCCAAACGGATACAATTTATACTGACTTATCTTCAGCTTTCGATAAGATCAACCGAATCGAATTGCTTTACCGAAACTTGAAAGACTGGGATTTGGAGGCAGCGCTTTACGTTGGTTCCATTCGTACCTATCAGAACGACATCTAAGCGTCAGGATTAATGACTGCACATCTGGTGAATTCCTTGCCACATTCGGTATTCCGCAAGGAAGTCATCATGGATTCCTTGTCTTCTTGTTGAACTTCAACGACGTAAATCTTTGTATGGAAGGCCTAAGGTTATCTTTTGCTGATGGCTTGAAAATTTTTAATCAAGTCCATTGAAGGTTTCTTCAACATCAACTTGATAGTTTCGCTTCGTGGTGCAACACAAACAGGATGGTGCTGAATCCAACCAAGTTCAAGGCTGTTTCTTTCACAAGGAAGAAGAAACCGATAATGTTCGACTACCACCTCGAAGGCAGCATTATTAAACGTGAATCCGGCGTCAAGGATCTAGGAGTTTTTCTCGATGCGGGACTTACGTACAAGGAGCATATTACCTACATTGTTTCCAAAGCAAAACGCAGTTTGGGATTTATCATGAGAATAGCAAAGGACTTTACGGATGTCTATTGCTTAAAGAAGGCTCTACTGAACGCTGCACTATGGGGCGGCTCCATACAAAGTGGTGGCCGAAAATATTTTTTGGTTTTTCCGCATTTTTTTATAGTATTCTAGTAAGTTTAGCATAAAATTGGTCATATTTATGTATTTTCATCGCAACCGAAAGGTGTAACTAGTATTTAACCCAGCTATGAGCTATGTATTCCTGAACAATAAACTTGAACGTTTGTTTTTAATTTTAGGGGCAGTTCAAATGCAAATCGAAACTAGAATAAGGTTGCTGTGCATAAGATTAAATAGGAGAGGTGGAGGTGGAAGCCCCCCCCCCCCTATCCTAGCGAAGATGTGACCCCCACTCCCCATTTTTTTTAAATATGTTGTATTAGAGTATTGTTTTATCAATCAGGTATTTTGGTGAAGAATTATTTGTCTACCAAAGCTCCCCCCCCCCCCCACACAAACTTACCTGCCCCCCCCCCCATCCTGGAAAAAAAAATTTCTGTTCAAATAAATCATTCAAACTAGTCGAAAACATTATTTTTTAATATGTTTCGATTATTTTTACTTAACACATATCAACATTTTTAACTAAGTTGATGATTTGTCTCCATTTTTTATACTGCAGGGATGAATATACTACAAAATAACACATAATTTTCATTGATAAATTGTCATAATAAATTTTATTTATTTACTTTCTCTTAACACTAAATCAAATTCACAAGCAATTCTACTCATTTTCTACATTTTCATCAAGAGCAAAATCATCATCCAGTTGTTCAACATCATCCATTAATTCGTCTAGTGCAGGGTTTCCCAACCGGTGGTCCGCGGCCGACAGGGGGGCCGCGAAGCCCTCTCAGGGGGGCCGCGAAGGTCTTGGTTTTTTCAACAAAAATTTAATCTTTTTCCGCTAGTTTAGTAATACGCCTTTTTGAAAAGTTTGACAAGTCCCATTTTAGTTGAAAGTGTAAAAAGTTAAACAAGAATGGTTATCTTTTTGTCTCCGTGTACTGTCTGACAGCACTTGTTTTCCGACTGCAACGTCTGCAACTCTCGAACAGGGAGAAAAAGAGACAAATAGTTTTCTGTTTTATGCGTCGGCTCTCTGCCGCGAGAGCAACACTCCCAATACAACAAGCAAGTCAATTGAGTATTTTGGCCTTCAATCGGAGCACACTACTGCACGATCTTAAACGAAGAACTGAGAGCAAGAGGGAAACAGATTAGTGGCAGACGGAAAACAAACCATCACTAATTCATGTGTGCTAGATTGAGAAAGACGATCAAACGTCAAAAAGTGGCAGCAATGAATGAGCATCTCTTGCTCTGTCCCTCTGTACAACGAAGTGTAGCCATTCATGGGTCGAGTCACATCAATTGACTGCACGATTTAAAATTTTCGGAACTAAAATTGTTGCTGCTCAGATCTTGTTTCTTGTTTTCGTCGGAGGATTACAACGAGTGATTATTTCTGCAAATACTGCAAATTTGAATCGGTAATTTAGCCTTGAAAATAAAAATAAACATGGAACGTAAAAGAACTAAAAATTAACGATTTATCGCAGGTAGTCGCAGACATGGAGAAGAAAAGAAAGTATTCCGAAGAATACATTAAGTACGGATTTACGATACTAACGGTTAATGGAGTCGATAAACCACAGTGTGTATTGTGTAACGTTGTGTTGAGTGTTGAAGCTATGAAACCGTCAAAACTGAAGCGACATTTGGACACGAAACATTCCGAGCATAACACCAAGGATGTGGCATTTTTTCGACGCCATGAAGCTGGCCTCAAACGGCAGCGATTGGATGCTACAGGTAGCATCCAACAACAAAGTACTGCAGTTGTGCAGGCATCATATGAGGCAGCATTGGAAATTGCGAAAAACAAAAAACCACACACAATCGGAGAAACTCTCATAAAGCCCAGCATGCTGAAAATGGTGAGTTTAGTTCTTGGGGAAGCAAGTGCGGCCAAAATGCGGCAAGTCTCACTGTCGGACAACACCGTTCAAAGACGAATCGCCGATATGTCCGAAGATGTTAAAGTGCAAATTTTGGAAGAAATCAAGCAATCCCCTTTGTTTGCAATTCAACTGGACGAATCTACGGATGTCAGCTCATGTGCGCAACTTATGGTATTTGTGAAGTACGTTAACTCTGGCGATTTGAAGGAAGAGTTTCTTTTCTGTAGCGATTTGGAAACTACTACCAAAAGTGATGATATTATGGCTAAAATCAAGACATTTTTTGAATCGGGTGGCTTACAGTGGGAAAAAGTCGGTGGAGTTTGCACCGATGGCGCTCCAGCAATGCTTGGTAAGAAATCAGGATTTCAGAAAAAGGTCAAAGACCTTGCTCCACACGCCAAAGGTATTCATTGCATGATTCATCGATATGCCCTTGCCAGCAAGACCCTGCCGGAACCATTGTTAAAGGTACTTGATTCGGTCATCAAAATTGTGAACTATGTTAAATCTGGGGCTCTAAACACTCGTTTATTCAAAGAACTCTGCAAAGAAATGAATGCAGATCATGAGGTTCTTCTTTTCTACACTGCCGTGCGCTGGTTGTCGAAAGGGAATGTTCTCAACCGAGTTTTTGAATTGAAGGACGAGATCAAAATGTTTTTGGAAAATCAAGGGAAAAACGACTTGCTTGCTAATTTCAGTGACGATGGTTGGCACATGCGCCTTGCTTACCTAGCAGATATTTTTGAACATCTGAATTCACTGAACTTGAAGCTACAGGGAAAGCAAACCAATCTAATTCACTTTCAAGACAACCTTCAAGCATTCGTGGCAAAGCAGAAAAACTGGCGCCGAAAGGTTAGTTCTGGAAATGTTGCCATGTTCGATAGGCTCAGCAGTACGACTGACAAAAGAGCGAACGAGCTGGATTCGGTTTTGAAATCAGAAATTATTTCTCATCTTGACTCGCTGGATGAACAATTTGAGCGCTACTTCCCTGAGCTAACGCAAGAAGATGCTGCTTTAGTCCGGAATCCGTTTTCTTCTTCGCTGGATGTGGCTAGTCTTCCTGACGAAATACAGGACGAATATTTGGACCTGAGAAATGATTCCTCATCTCGTGATTTGTTCCGTGAAAAAGATTTGAACCAGTTCTGGTGTATCATGTACGAGTCGTATCCCAAAGTTGCTTTGCTGGCATTGAAGATCCTTGTCCCGTTTGCTTCTACGTACCTCTGCGAGAGCGGATTTTCAACTCTTCTCCAAATAAAGACCAAGACCAGAAACAGATTGAACGTTGAGGATGATATGAGATTGGCATTGTCGCAAACACAGCCCCGTATTACGAAACTAGTTGCTCAAAAGCAGGTGCAACAATCGCACTGAATCAGTTGTTTCCTGTTATTGACATGTTATTTTGAAATAAAACAAATATCTAACAGTAACAGATCAAATCAATTGTTTTTATTTATCTCAACGAAATTTATTCACGGTACTTTCCAGGGGGCCGCGAGACATCCAATTGTTCACAAAAGGGGCCGTGGAGCTGAAAAGGTTGGGAACCAGTGGTCTAGTGCATTACCTTCAGTGTTTAAATTTTCAGCGCTGTAAAGATCTTCGAATACTAAAAGTGATTTTACAACATCTGGATATTCAAGTGATACCTTCTTTTGCATTCTATTACCTGGATTTATTAAACTTATCAAAGGATCAGATGAGTTCATAGCTCGAATAAAGACGTAGTAGTTTATGTTGGCACTCTGCTGCTTCTTCAGCTAACATGCCAAGAGGAGCCGGTGAATGGATTATTATGCTTCCAGCGTGAGCGAGTACTTTATGCACTGTTGCTGGAATTTTATTTCAATCATACAAATTAATGTACCGCCGATATGTTTCTTTACAATAGTCATCCAATTTTTAAGGATTGATCGGATCTTGGCAATAGATTACTATTAAAATATTACGAAATCTAACAATAAGTTCTTTGTCGATATCCAAAACTTTGGAAAGTAATTCAGGATTTGAAAATGCTTTTCGATACACGTTTCTTGTTGTGCTGATCCCTGCTCCGCCTGCCCTGGGTTGATCAACTCGTACTCCGAATGCTTCGTACATTTTTTCAGTAAGGAGTTTTTCCCGATCAAGATATTTGGCCTTTAAATCCTTCGTCATCTTCTACTTTTTAATTTCCATCCTGTAGGAAATATGTAATAAACACTCAAAAAATAGCATCCAAGCGTGCAGTGGAGTAATGAAGAACATCTTCGTTCGATTCGTATCCTGCTTCAAACTTCTGTAAAGTAAAAGTAAAAGATGCACTTTTACGATTTTTGAGAACATGGCCAATCAAATTCACCATATTTGAGTCGCCATGTCTATATGCAATTTTTCTTGTGGCTAAAAGAGCCTTTTCTATAGTGTCAACATTATCGCCGAACATTTCATCGGTTTTCCTTCGCTTACTTCTATCACTAAATTCATCAAATTGTTTTTGTGGACGTCCACGGCCAGTTGACGTAGAAGATGTTTCTGCGATGTACTCTGCAAGTTCCAAATGACCATCGAGCCAATCCTTATTGTATTTCTCAAAGTACTCTTGTTTGCGGTGAGCCTTTTGCCACGAATTGTAAAAATGTCGTGCTACGTACCTCAACTTTTTAGGCAGTCGTTCTTCTTTGACAAGATCAATATTATATTTTGGTAAAAATTGTAAAATGGCACATGAACAGAGAATTTCTCTTCGAATATATAAACAAGGTAATCGTGAAAACATTGAAAACTTTTTATTCCAGTTGGGTAGATACAGTTTCTATATGGAATGATAATTTTCGGTCTGTTTTTACCCATTTTTAACAAAAATAATAATTAAGTGTGTAACATTTTAAAGACTAAATTTGACATTTAACAGTTCCACCTTTCAAGCAGTGTTTGATTTGTACGATTTTTTTGGTTCATGTTCGCATAGTCGATAATCGTAACTAACAAAAAATAAATAAAAAAATATCCATTTTATCGACCTTGTGCCAAAATGACGCTCATCCGCAGCTATCCGCAGCTGGATTCTCGTTCCGCAGATAGTATAAACCCCAAACTAAACTGTGGTGGTGGTCTCTTGAAACTGCTCGACCCTGCTCGTTAGATATAGCCCAACTTAGGCAAAAAAAAAACATTTCTTTCAATAATTGCTTATCTTTTACAAAGTTTAATTAACCGTGTATACATACCCATCTTGAATTTTAGACAATTTAGGAGTGTATCGAAAATAAGCTATCCACAAACTTTCTTTCAAATTATGTTGAAAACCGATATTTTATTCATACAAAAAATTGATCCTTTATTGTACGAGGTAAAACTTGAACATAATGAAGACCGGATGAAATTTAAGTTATTCCTTCACGAATTTTCGAACTTTGGATCGAATGCTCTTCATGAAGTTCCGGACTAGTGTTGCATCGCATTTTTTGGACGCTTGAGCCCAAATTTTTTTGAACTCCTGCATGTTCCCAGCTGCCTTACCAGTCTTCTTGAAGACCCTCTTCACGATTTCCCAGTAACGTTCGATGGGTCGAAGCTGAGGGCAATTTGGTGGATTGATATTTTTTTCAACGAAATCTATACCCTTTTCCGCAAGCCAATTGAGAGTGGTTTTGGCATAGTGAGCCGACGCTAAATCCGGCCAAAACAGTGGAGGTGTACTATGCTTCTTATATAAAGGCAACAATCTCTTCTGGAGATACTCAGATCGATAGATTTCCGCATTTATAGTTCCGGTAGTGTAAAAAATGGTTGACTTCAAACCACAGGAACATATTGCTTGCCATACCAGTACCTTTCGACCGAATTTCTCCACTTGAATCGACCTGTCCGCATCGCTCACATCCTCTCCAACGACGGCAGTAAAGTATTGTGGACCTGGAAGGGTTTTTGAGTCCTCCTTTACATAGGTCTCATCGTCCATCAAAACGCATGCATCCGGACGCTGCAAAAGACGCGAATACAATTTCCGGGCCCTTGTTGCTGCTCGCTTCTTCTGTTCTGCACTTTGTTTCGAGATTTTCTGCTTCTTGTAGGTCTTCAGGTGGTTTCGCCTCTTGATACGCTGGATCATTCCGACACTCGTTCCTGCTTTTTTGGCCAAATCACGTATTGACATTGATTGGTTCTTCATGATTAGAGATACCACTTTCTGCTCCAGTTTCGGGCTGGAAGAACCGGGTTTTCTACCTCTTCCTGGTAGCTCATCCAAAGAATAGTGTTCCCCAAACTTATTAATGATGGTTTTAACACTCGCATGATGAATTCCAAACCGCTTCGCCAATTTTCGCATAGTAATACCCTTCTCACTTAGCCATGTGTCCAGAACCTTAATTTTCACTTCCTTTTCAATACGTGACATTTTGAAAACGCAGAATTTGAACCGCACAAACAAGTAAACAAAAGAAAGCTGACAGTCAAACGCACAGCATGCAGTGTTCAGAGCATAAAAAACCATCACAAATACATGCGTACAACGCAAATGTATGTGGATAGCTTATATTCGATACACTCCTTATCTTTAAAACGGTGTATTGAATTCCAAAATTGGACCGTTATTCACTGAGAAAATTGCATTTGTTTGAAATGCATTTTTTCTACAATTTTCACAATTTTTCGAAGTCTGATGTCTGTGGCGCAATGAGTTTTCATCACAGAGGACTGAAATTTTGGGAATCTAGGTTTGAACTATCTGGCTCTTGCTCTCCGTCGTTTACCATGGAATAATCCAGCGGAGCTGCCTAGATATGTACACCACATGCAAATTATTGGCCTGGACACACTAGAAGTGAGGAGAGATCTATCATGCGTCATGTTGGTTCCCGATCTTTCCATGGCAAAAATTGACTGTCCGATTAATCAAATCAATATTCATGTTCGTTCTGGTGCACTTCGCAACAACATCTTTCTTCGAACACCATTTCGTCGAACAAACTATGGCGTTGGTATACAACGTGCATTCAATCGAGTGTCATCTGGGTTTGGCTTTCACCTGCCTCGCCAAGGAATTAGAACTAAGTTTTTGAATATTCTTAGGAACTATCATTAGGACCACATTGTGTCTGAAAACAAATATAATAGATGAGGAGGCCTGGCAAACCGTCAATTTCCTTACAACTTAAGTTCAAAACCTCAAACAATTTCACAAAACTTCATCAATACCGAAGAAGCAGCCACTTCCCTCTGCTATTGCGGTTCGTGTCTTAGCCGCTCATTGAAGTCTCCCCGTAAAAACTTCCTTTCTCGTTGAGTGCGCCCGAGTACACTCTCACTCAACCACTCAGCTATATGATTGTACCCATCCCCACCATCGTTTACGTAGTACCTACTTAAATTGTACTCGTAATCATCGATGCACTCAGGAAGTAAAGGAAAAAATGAAAGTCTCCCATAAATACAACTTATGAAACTTAATCCTCATCTAGTAGGATCGTGTCTGTGCCATTGCCGGCACGCTTACCGTATCATTTGGCTTCCATCATATGCACTACTAACATTAGCCATTGCCGAGTGGTCAATCTTGAACGAAACAAAAATTGGACCTCTTATTGAGTGCTTAATCCCCACCCCAGCCCCAAGCGGTCACTCACCATTTGGTCTTCTGAAATCGTCGCCATCGTTGTCGGAGAGTGAGTTCTTCACCAGTGTTCGGCGAGAGTGAGCGTGCTCCGGACGACGGGGGGACCCGGCAGAACTCGCGGGTACATGCGCGCGTGCTTCGTGCCACGGCAAAACGCGTACGCCTATATATAAATAGTTGATGGTCTGGTCGGAAAGGTTTTAGTGCTGTTGAACATTCGAGCCCGTCTCCGGCTCACTAATCCGTGGAGAATTCTAGTTTTTGTTTTCCTCCTTTTTGATTTGGTGGTGAGCGAAGAAAGGAGCTCCTGCTCGCAGGACAGCGGAGAGTGTGTGTGGTGGACTAGGCCAGCGTGTGCACACGCAACAGTGAAGTCAGTGGAATCAGTTCAGTGCGAGGAGTGGCGCAGTGCAGTGCAGCCTTGAAATGGCGAATGTGATAAAGTTGTTCGGGTTTCTGTGCTTAGTGGTGGCAATCGGTAAGGAAAATTGATATTAATTGAACTCGGCATCTAGTTATGTCAAGGAAGTGTGTGCTCGTATTTCCTGATAGGCACACCAGTTGGACACTAATTATAGTCTTAAGAGCTGAAGTAGCAACACCATCGGAGGAGAGTGGGAAGTGAGAGGCTGTGAATGAAAGCGAATGTGTGATTTGATGTTTATGCAACTGATGATGATGATGATTATTATGATGAACCAGAGGGTGATAATCGGTTACCTCCTTACGAAACAAATCGTTCAATTTTTAGACTCCTTCAATCATAATAAAACGGTCATCTTAATTTCCATCTCCGGCTTTTTTTCGGTGGTGTTGCTCGTGCGATCATGGCGGTGTGGACAAACTGAATCAACCCATCGCCTCTGGCGATGATATAATATCCCATTTGCATTTCTCCGGATTATTACCGAATATAAAAAATATCACTTTGGGGTCGACATCGAAAGCGAAAACCGACACGATGTGGTTCGCCGTCAGTAATAACAGGTGGCAAAAACAGAGATGTGTGTGAGGCTAGAGACAGACATCGGAGCTCGAGATCGAAAAAAAAAGACTTAAACCAGTTTCCACGTCCTCGTCCGGACCAACCCAAGTTCCCCGTTTCGGTTGGGCTCTGGTCTACAAGCAAGCATTTGCATAACTTTTTAGCTCAACCTGATTGCCATAGTGGGCTGGGTGGCGAGCCGAGCTAAGCTCTGCTGCGGTTGATTGGTTTTCACTTTTGTTTGCTATCTCTTGGGACATGTTTGTTTGAGGCTGTATGTGTTGCTGTCCGTGCTGAGTAGATGCATGCAAATCTGACTGCACCTAGTTCGAGCCACAGTCTTCAAGCAATGCGGGCTCGGTAGATTTATGCACTTCTTGATTAGGCGCACAGACAGTGGGGGGTTGTTACATTGGAACGATTTATTTGCTTCTACATCTCTGAGAAGTCATTTCCCAAGAACTGCATCGAGGTAATAAGAAACTAGTTCCAAACGGCTCTGTCTGCTTCTTTGTTGAAGTTAGCAGCAGCAATATCAGATAATATGGATCTCTGATTGTTTTCCTTATTCAAATGGTTTTCGAATAAATGACACAATGTGTCATAGTGACAGCTATTTCAATGAATATTAAATCAGATCTATTTTTGAATTAAGAATTAAGTTCTCTCACAAAATAGTGAACAAAATGCAAATCGAAATATTGAGTAAACTTCTAGTTGGCATCATTATTACACAAGTCGGACGTCAAATATGTTCATAACAATCGCTTCAATAGCTGATTTCGTGCAATAGTTAGTGGATAGCGCTTAAAACAAATCGTCGATTTCAGCGATTGTTTACAAAATCAGTTCCGTCGATTTCAGAAGCGGCACTATATTGGTTGCACTCCCATAACAAACTGAAGGACACATCAGTTTGCATGCACACGCTTTCCACACTTTTTCCATGACGGATTGTCTACTGTTGAAAAATTACCTAACAATTCAGCCGAATTTCAATGTGGACTCATCTGAACGCTCCATAACGCAGATTTGTTCTCAGTTTCGTCCGAAAACTTTTAGGTTAGGTGATTTTTTCTTCATTGTCCCCCTTCCAGTTATGTTTGATCATATGACCCTGAAACAAACTTTCCAACTCTGAATCTGACACATTAACTGTTGTATTTGTATGCACTTAAAATCAACAATTATCACAGTGGCAATTGGTTACGAGACAAGGTCATGGTGATACATATTCAATAGTATAGATTGAGAAATTCGGATATGTTAATTAAATATTCAAGTTGCAGCTCATTATTGCCTACATTTAAAATCAATCGAATTCTTCGAATACAAATTTAGTGCTATGAGAGGGAGGCAGACTTTTACTTCACAACGATAGTGAACTACTACTGCACGGAGGAGCTTTTTGTTGCTGTTATGACGTTCTGTACTGGGTTGAGCTACAACAATATTAGCCTTACCGTTGCTAATAATAAGGATCGACTTGAAAATACAATTTATCCGATGACTTTCAGGATGAGTCATGATTGTATGGTAGATAGCAAATTTCTGTTTATTTTTTACAATGGAATACATTTTTATCAAATATTTTTTGAACGTCTCAAAACGCTGAAACTAACCCTATGGAGCCACGATTTTAAGAAGTATTTATTATTATACAATTTGTATTTTGTATAATTTACCAAGTACATAATTTATAAGATCTTTTCAGTTTTCCTGAGAGGTGATACAAGTTTTGCTTCCAGATTCTTTCATTAGCGACATTTTGAACTTTTCAAACTGTTGTTTCTGATCCGTAATTTGTAAATTAGTAAGGATTTAATAATTAGTAATTTATAAAATCTGGACAGATTAAATTTGGAATAAAACAAATTTGCTGATAGTTCAATCCAAAAAGCACTTTTTATTCATTTAATTGTGCATTATTAGTCATCTTCAAACTAATTACAGTTATCTAATTAGGCTGCATGAAAAAACTACGAACTTTTGAGTTAACTCCAGCCATTAGGGTCTGAGCAGACTTCTCTGCAACCGATTTAGCTGCTTTTGTCCATGATTTTCGAAATTTTCCTATAGTTGTAGCTTGTTGTTTATATTGAGAGAGTTCTGTCTTCACGAGATCCCAATACCGCTCGATAGGTCGCAACTCCGGGCAGTTAGGCGGATTCGCCTCTTTCGGTACAACATGGACTCCATTCGCTTTATACCATTCCAAAACATCTTTGGCATAGTGACCAGATGCCAAATAAGGCCAGAATAACGAGGAAGCGTCATGGCTGCGTAAGAATGGTAACAATCGCTTCTTTAGGCATTCTTCACGGTATAATTCCTTGTTTACCGTTCCAGTAGTGATGAAGCTTAGGCTTGCTCGACCACAGCTGCATGTTGCCTGCCAAACCAAATATTTTTTTGGGAAACTGCCTTTTTCTTCGTCCTGAAATGCTTCTCTACGCCGTTCCGTTGCATGGCAGTATAATAAGACATTCCGGAAAGCTGCTTAAAGTCTTCCAGCACATAAGTTTCATCGTCCATTATCAGTCAAATATTCTTATTACAACATGCTAGCCCGGGTTTTAGCCGTCACATTCTGTTTATCATTACGGTTCGGTACAGTTTTCACCTTGAACGACTTCATACCTTGCCGGTGCTTGGAAGTATGCACGAAAGTTGGGGACATTTTTATTTTTCTAGCGACAGTACGTACCGAAATATCTGGTCTCTTCTGCAATATTTGCTTCACCTTCGCGTGCTTCTGGTGGTTCCTGAGATCCGTTTTTGTTCCGCTCTCAGCTTTTCTGACTGTTATCGAACGTGTATCGAAAGATTTAAGAACGTTATGGACAGTGCTTGCAGGAAAACCAAGCTTTTTTGCAAGTTTTCTTACTGACAGATCCGGATTTTCATTGCGACCGCACACAATTACTTTTCGCACTTGCTCTTCTATCGACGCCATCTTCGATCTAAAAGCTTGTAGTATCACCAAGCATTGATTTTACACAATGAACAGACATACGTTCATCAGTCTGCGAAATATTTCACGCGTTGATGAAGTATTTCCAGAGATATACGTATTTAGGGGTGTCCAGATTTGGTCGCGAACAAGCCTTATCCGTTTATTGCTCCTTTTCAACGATGGAATCTTAAATCTGAGTAACTTGAAGCAATTCCTAAAATTAAAAATAATGACTTTCAAGTATTAAAACATCGATTTATATTTTTTACAGTCGTTTTGGGTTCTTCACACACATCGGGTAATATAAACTGTTGAAGGTAATGGATTGTGAAATTGATCCACCTCAAATCCGAATTGATTCGAGATTGAGCCGGAGCTGCTTATTAATTTCATAATAAATTTAGCAGCTTATAAATATTGCTTATATTATCAGCTACTGATATATATTGTTGGCATTTTATTTACTAGACGCATTTCATACTTTTTCCGATGTTCCGAGACAGTTCATATTATTTCCGATGTTTTTCTAGGTATAAACCACGTAGACTAATTTTTGAAAATTTCAAAAAACCCCTCCCCCCTCGTAGACTTTTCTCCATACATTTTTTTGGAATTTTGTATGGAGCGTAGACTTTGGTCGTGTTTACGTGACTTTCAGCCATAGGTTGGTTCGTTTCGTAAGAGAGACGACCCAGACCCTTCATATCGAACCCATCAATTTTCGTCTCAGAAAATCCCAACGGCGCCGACTGGAGTTGATACCAGATCGACAGGGGTGAGAGGCAACCACGCTACCGACTACATAAATATTTTTTTATCGTCAATCATATATGTAGACCAGTTTGAGCTTCTTGCCTTAATTCTACTCTTACAGATATTGTGAGAAAAATACTTTTTTTAGTTGATTTTTATTCATTGTTATATCAATTGCGGTGCAGTATTTGTTATAGCAAGACATCATCTTATTTATGGGTCCATTTTGAGCATTAGTTCTTTGATTATTTAAGTAGAATAAGTCCTGCTTCTTAAGTAACCGGTGGGAGCGTAGAAGATGAGCTTCTCTAAAATTTCTGCGTCATTTACTCTTTGCCCAATAACATGGTTTATAAATGATAGAATTGCAAACTCACGTCGTTTTTCAAGACCATCTATTTTGATTAACATACATCGAGATTCATAAGAAGGTAGCCGAAAAGAGTTCCATCCTAACTTACGCAAAGCATACAATAAAAACTGTTTCTGTACTGACTCAATACGGTTTTTATGTGTATTCTGATATGGATCCCAAACCACGCTGCAGTACTCAAGAAGGGACCTAACATATGTTACAAACAACGTGTTTATTGTAAAGGGATCATTGAAATGAAAACTAAACCTTTTGATGAACCCGAGCATATTACTTGCCTTGTAAATTATACTGTTATAGTGTTCTACAAAAGTGAGGTCGGAATCAAGTATGACTCCCAAATCTCTAACTTGATTGCATCTTTCAACAGTTTGTTGACCTATAGTGATGGTGTCTTGCCTTACATTGCGCTTTTTAGTGAATGAGACTGAGATGCACTTTTTACGTTAATCTCTTGCAAGCTTTTTGTACACCAAATATGGAAATTATCAACTTCTCTTTGGAAGACTTCAATGTCAGATGATTTACTTATTTCCATGAAAAGTTTCATGTCGTCTGCATATATCAAAACATTTAAATGGCGTAAAATATATTCAACATCATGGACAAACAAAATAAATAGTAAAAGACCAAGATGGGATTCCTGTGGTACTCCCGATGTAACATTCACAACCGATAGCTTTCCTTCAAATCTTACTCGTTGTGTTCTTCCACGCAAGTATGACTGAACCCACAATTTGTAAAGCAACAAAGGAATATTGACTCTATCAAATGCTTTGCTAAATCATTTCATCATTTGCCAATTCATCCATTGCATTAATTGAAAAATTTACAAAATTTAGTGAATTTGTAGTAGTAGAGTGTCCTTTCATAAAGCCTTGGTAGAAATAACATTTTTACTTGTGAAAAAAATGTGTTGATTGATAATGGACTCAAATAATTTGAGAATACAAGATAATATTGCAATCCCACGAAACTTTTTAAAAACTGATTTTTTACCGCTTTTGAAGATCGGAACCAAGTACAATTCCTTCCAAATGAGAGGAAATATGCCAGTTTTTAGAGATGAATTAAACAACCAAAATAAGGGTTTCACTAATTCCTTTGATAATGTTTTCAAAAATACTGGCGGTAATCCGTCAGGACCAGCTCCTATAGAAGCGTCAAACTACCGACGCCGTCATATGTGTGATATTGTATTTGAGATAAATTGACTGCGACAGCCATTGCAAACGAAATCAAAAAACGCCCTTTTGATATGTTGACACTGAATTTGAGTTATTAATATGCGATAACTGTGCTTGTCGATAAATTATCATCTTTTTGAGCTGCTGAATGGTTTCCGTTTGACAGTTCGCCTTAGCCATCGGACAAGGTGCTCATAGATAATGAACAATCGTCTAATTTTCGATTAAAGAAAAACGCAACGCAATAGCTAGTTCTCATCAGCTTGCATAGTACTTAACTACTCTTGCAGCAGACAACCGTTGCTGGGAGTTCATGGTCACAACTCAGATGGTAACGTAAGTGCTCTACCACAAACGGTCACAGCACACAACAATCCATCATCTTCAATGACCGATTCCCACGGACAACACGCATGACCATATTCAATTGCATGGCCCTTTATGGCCCCGCAGACAATGTAATCTCACCAGTAACGAGAGCCGCAATGCATTATGCATTTTCCCACTGGTCATTATTTCTAGTTTTTGTTCACATTTGGTAGACCATGACCCTAAGCATTCCCAATAAGGGTCATTCCTAGTTACCTATGCGGTAATTGAGTTGGCTTCGAGCAATCTCGGCGTTGTCAGGGTCAGATTTGGGATCTGGCATGCGGCTGCTATTATCAATGGTACGCCGCCATTGACTCTCTGAAATTATTTCCCAGAAGGAGGTGCTAGTACTTCAAAATACTGGTTCGGCTGGTACAACACCGTGCTTGTTTTGGTCTGCACTACGTGACAACACATTCGTTTGTCTTCATCTCGAGTATCGTTCTACAATATTTGACAATAAGTGTGTTATTCACATCTGCGTAAAAATATCTACCATTGTTATTTTATTTGATCTGAATTTTCGATTCTACTATCAGTAAAATAGTGCCATTTCTTGTGGTAGAACGCATTGCATAATGTCGACAGGAAACTTTAGAACCCCATTTGTCCCAAGTACACCTTGCACCTTGCACTTTGCGATGCATCTTTGTGCTTTTCGTTACTAGAATCTTTGTTTTTGTTTTGATTTGCTGTGTTATTTTGACAGAACATGATGTGGGGTTGTTCGTTGGGAGTTATGTTTTGAGGAGTGATTCATTTAACTTTGAATCGAGTTTGAGGCAGTGAATCAATTTTGAATCGCATTGATTGTTGGTCCTACTGCTTAGGAACTAGAGTTATGAAACTTTTCTATGATTTAAGATATAAATATTGAAAAATACAGGACAGTAAGAAAATACAAGACGGAACATCCGAAGATAGTAAATCTCCTTCTCCATGGTAGTAACACTGACAAACCGACATGAATGACAATAGAAAATGTCTCAATATTTCTGTTCAAATCATATTTCTGACATCTATCTTCGTGTTCGCTGAGAACGTTTATTGAAGCCACGAACACGCTTGGGAACTTGATAAGAAGGTTCATGTCTGAGCAATTCTGGACACATTTATTTGATCTAGATAAAATGATTCTATAGGTTTTGACAGATGGGATCGCTGCACATTTGAATCGGTGGTTATGGATTCTTGATCAATAGTAAAGATTGAGTTTCACGTCGGTTTATCGGTGGCCCACGGGCAAAAAAAAAAAAAAAAAAAAAAAAAATATTTTGGATTAGGAAGAACACCACCACCCCCCCCCCACGCTTTGCTAAAATTAAAAATACCCCCCCAAAACCACCCACCCCCCCCAACCACCGAAAAAAAAAAAAAAAAAAAATTCTAGTACCAAAAAGCGCAAGAATGTAAGGCAATGTGCAGGCTGCAAGGTGTACTTCAAACCAAGGGGTTCTACAGCAGAGCACCAATTTCGAATCTCTAGTTTCATATTAATTGTTTCCCTCAAAGATGGCTACAGATGGCTAACTCCATGTGAATAAATTAATATTTGGTGTTTTGATGCACTAGAATTAGAGTGGCGGGTAGGTTATTTTTGTATCTATTTTCCGCCAGGCACCACGAGATTAATAAATTTGCATTTAGTAATCTGGTGCAAGTTTTCTAAGATAACACAAACTTTCTACGTTTTCACATAATTTATACTGTGAGTCAATCCACAGTCAACAAGAAACTAGCGTTTTTTAATTGGCTCAGTGCTTTAGAACTCCATTAGTCCTCACTACACCATAGAGTCCCCATTATGTCGCTTTTCGGTACTAGAATATTTGTTTTTGTTTTGATTCGCTGGGTTAGATTGATAGAATATTTGAGGAGTTATTCGTTGGCAGTTCAGTTTTGAGGGGTGGTTCATTTTCCCTCAGAAAGTACCAGCGCATTGGCCCCAAGCTGACTGAATCACTCCTTAAAACATAACCTCTCAAATGTTCTGACAACACAGGGAATCAAATAAAAAATAAAGCTTATAGCACCGAAAAATGGGGTACTCTATGATGTACTTAAGACCAATGGGGTTCTTAAGCAATGAGAAAAAATTTAAACGCTAGTTTCCTATTGATTGTTGGTACAATTCCTTCGTTGAATATCCCGATCGTTTTAGAAGCCCATCCACAGCTACACGATTATTTCCAGCGACTCACCGTCGCTGCTCGGTTGCTTGATATCTGATGTCATACCCATCATGCCAAACTCCATTCACTTTGCGAGCAAATCGTCGCATCGCCTGACTTTATAATGAAAGTGATCTAGACTTCACTTAAGGATTGACTGTCAGAGCCAAGTGGGGAATTACGTAAAGCACCTACTTGTACACCGCAGCACTACTCGTGGCGCAGTTTTTTGTTGCAGCTATCAAGAAATTTCCACCGAGAGATTGCGGAAAAAGAGAAGGTGTTGCCATAGAATGGAACTGGTTTCCCTGGCCTCGCCATTGCCGTTGCGAGAAGCAGGGAAGGGGGAGCAAAACGGGCCCTTCGGGAAGGTTTTTTGCAATGTGCTATGCCGCATTAGGTGCGGAATTCGCAAGACTGGTTGAGTTTGCGCAGGAGACCGAGCCGATTTGATCGTGTAACCCGGTATGACGATCCACTGAACGTGATTAGAATAAAGGCATTTTTGCAGTAAACCTACATTGAAAAGAGGTTCATCTCACCGGCACAGATCAACAGAGCTAGGAATAAAATAGAGTAGTTCATTTGTTCGAATCAATCAAAGAAAGCATTTACAATGTAATTTTCAAAGATCATCTAGTACTACACCTTCCAAAGGTCATGATTTTGCTTATCGTACATACCCTGTCTCACTACTTTATGACTTCAACAACGACCATCGAATCGAACCGGTTGGAACCGGCAGAAAGCGTTACCAAATCGGCACCGCAGGAACCAAAGTGTTTATCAACGGTTCCACTTTCATGCCCATATTGGTTAACCACACTTCGAGTTCAACCTTTTACACTCTCAGAAAGTGTCCTCCATCTGTGTTGTAACCATAAAATTGCATAATGCCCTCGCAACCTCAGCCATAAACCTACTTTCATTTTTTTTTTCTCTCTCTCTTTCATTTACAGCTGCGGTCGATTTCCGTGTCAAACGGCAGGACGATGACGGCGACGGTGAAGACAGCATCGATGATCTGTGCAAGGACCGACCGGCCGACGAGTACTTCCGTCTGAGCACAGATGGCGATTGCCGCGAAGTCGTGAGGTGAAGATCAGCGTCTTCGTGTGTGATTCCCAACCCTTTCCAGCGAAAATTACTTCTGTCCTAAAAGTAGTAATGCGCAACGTGTGCGAGAGCGAGTGTGTGTGTGTGAATGTGTGCGTGATGCCAAGTGTTTCTTTGTGATGCCTTCGGTTTTCCTTGCTTTTGTTTTCCTCCAGGAAGTCGGTGCAGTGAGCGAGTAGTTTTCCAACCGAATCTAGTACTACGCCTGTCAAAAACGCCTGATTTTGACGCGTCTAGCACTACGATAAGCTTGAGAGTTGACTTTGAAATGTCAGAAATTACCAATAATTACTCCCTGAATCGACGTTCCAGAAATTAACCAAAAAATATAACGCTCAATAGACTCCAAAAGATTACACGTTTAATTCCCATCCGCTCGTTAATGTATAGGTGCGATAATGCCGGAGAAAATGGCATCACAAGGCTGGCACGCGTGCGTTGCCCAACCGGGTTGTACTTTGACGTTTACCGTCAGACCTGCGATTGGAAAACGAACGTTAAAAATTGCGATGAACTAGGAAGTAAGTCTACGACGGTGGACCCGCCAATGATGGAACCCTTTTCAGTTCCATCCTTGGATTCGGGTTCACCGGAGCAAACCGTCACCACTAAAACTTTTCTTTCTCTTTCTCTATTTTCATCTCCTTGTCTTTTGAATACATTGAAAAATATAAAATAAAAACAAAATCGAACCCAAAATTCACCACCCCCCGAAAACAAAACAAAAAACCATCTGCGAACCCCCCCTTCCGTGTTGGTAAATAAATAGGTGTACCCGTTCCGGACTGAAGCAAATTACTTGCCCGTCCGGTCTAGCGTTCGACATTGAAAAGCAAACTTGTGATTGGAAAGCAAAGGTCACCACGTGTGACAAGAAGGAAAGTAAGTCTCAAACCAAAAACGTTATCTTTTCGGCCGAGGGAAGCAAGTCGCCAAAGTTCCTTACCACCGCTTTGTATATGCGTTCCTTCCCGGGAACGGAAAGACGACGCTATGTGCACAGCATTCTGCAGAACTTTTGCTACTTTACACACGCAATTTGGTTTGGGATGGCAATGAACCCTTAGTGCACTAGTTTTCGATATACACCCGCAAAAATTAGGCTAGGCAGGATGGATCGGCATTGCTAGAATTGTAGTGAATAGAGTACCATGCATCTAGGAGGCGTTGCGTTACCCCTCTTCCATGCTGTACTAGATTAAAAATACAAAGTGACGCAGCGCCTACTACGCGATGAAATTCAAACTATATAGTTGTAGATCTTTGACAGCAGACACATGACACTGACATAACCTAATATTACTCCCATTAACCCTAAAAACAACCGTAACAAGAGCTTGCTTTTTGTTTGAGAAATAAATCTTAGCTTAAGGTGAAGGATACTAACATTTTCATAACCTAACGAATGTCTCCTAACACTATTGTAGAATGTGTATGTAAATTACTTATCAAACTTCCAAACACTTTACAGAAAAGAAACAATATCACTTAATACTAAACAGCGCTTGAAGCAAGTTACATAACAGTTGAATACCTTCCTAATCGAAGGTTCTTGCTCTTCATCTGTATTCTATTTCTATTCACAACTATGTGTATGTGCTTAAAACAAATACTTTTCGCCAATCCATTGAATGATCAACTCATAAAAAAATCATAGCAAACACCAGTCTGGCAAAAGTAAACAATGCATGGGTTTTGCTAATACTACAGCAAAATTTACCATTGTGACAACTCTACAATAATTGCTCGCAAAACAACACTAACTCATCTCAAGCTAAAGACACACCGTAGACATGAACACACTACAAAAAACAGCAAAACATAGGATTAGCCAACTGTTCTCCTCCATGCGGACCAATGACCGCAGTAGTCCGAAGTTAGTTATCCCAATCGCCCACGTGCCTACACAACTACACGAACACACCTATTTACAACACGTTCTACAGCGTTCCCCCTGAAGAATTCCACACCTTCTTCATATCACTTCACGCTCAAACTAAAACTCCAACACAGGCCATACATCGCCAAAGTATCCTAACGATTTCTCTGCTCTTCCCACAATGAAACTATTTGCCGACCCACCAAAGAACCAAGAAAGGTCCTACCCATCCTGAAGACCGATGAACCCATCTGCCCGGAGGGTAAACTATCCTGCGGTAACGGCGAGTGCGTCGACAAGGAACTCTTCTGTAACGGCAAGCCCGACTGCAAGGACGAATCCGACGAGAACGCGTGTAGTAAGTTTGATAAACCAAAAAATAAACCGCTAATCCTTCCTCATTAACCACTTTCATTCCATAGCTGTTGAGCTGGATCCCAACCGTGCCCCGGATTGTGACACCACACAGTGCGTGCTGCCGGATTGTTTCTGCTCGGCCGACGGTACCCGCATCCCCGGAAACATCGAGCCCCAGCAGGTCCCACAGATGATCACCATCACCTTTAACGGTGCCGCCAACGTAGACAATATCGATCTGTACGAAGATATCTTTAACGGTCAACGTCAGAATCCAAACGGGTGCCAGATCCGTGGTACCTTCTTCGTGTCGCACAAGTACACCAACTACTCGGCCGTTCAAGATCTGCACCGCAAGGGACACGAAATCTCAGTTTTCTCACTGACGCACAAGGACGACCCCAATTACTGGACCCAGGGAACCTATGACGATTGGTTGGCTGAAATGGCCGGAGCTCGTCTTATCATCGAAAGATTCGCCAACATCACCGACGGTTCGATCATCGGTGTCCGTGCTCCTTACCTTCGCGTCGGCGGAAACAAGCAATTCGAAATGATGGCCGACCAGTTCTTCGTGTACGATGCCTCGATTACTGCCTCGCTCGGACGCGTTCCAATCTGGCCGTACACTCTGTACTTCCGTATGCCACACAAGTGCAACGGCAATGCTCACAACTGCCCATCGCGTAGCCATCCAGTATGGGAAATGGTCATGAACGAACTCGATCGTCGTGATGATCCAACCTTCGACGAATCGCTGCCAGGTTGTCACATGGTTGACTCTTGCTCCAACATCCAGTCTGGTGAACAGTTCGGTCGCCTTCTGCGTCACAACTTCAACCGTCACTACAATACCAACCGTGCCCCACTGGGTCTGAACTTCCACGCCTCATGGCTCAAGTCCAAGAAGGAATACCGCGAAGAACTGATCAAGTTCATCGAAGAAATGCTCGGCCGCAACGATGTCTTCTTCGTCACTATGCTCCAGGTTATCCAGTGGATGCAAAACCCAACCGAGCTGAACGCTCTGCGAGACTTCCAGGAATGGAAGGAAAAGTGTGATGTTAAGGGACAACCCTACTGTTCTCTGCCAAACGCCTGCCCGCTGACAACCCGCGAACTGCCTGGCGAAACTCTGCGTCTCTTCACCTGCATGGAGTGCCCCAACAACTATCCATGGATCCTGGACCCAACTGGAGATGGCTTCTCCACCAAGTAAGCTAGTCTCCCGAGGGAACCTCCATCCAATGAAAGTCTGATTTAGTTGCGTTGAAGAGACAACAATACGAACGTAAGAAAGGGTCTCCGTTGACTCCTCCTGCCCCATCCCCTTCCCCCAACGGAGTACAAATGTCTGTTGTAAATAATTATAACTTCTTACATTCTCCTCTCCCAAGTTCCCATTCCCGAAAAACTCCTTATCCCAGAAAAAAAATCCCTTTCCCCCAATAAATCTGAACCACCATTTTCCTATTCACGGAGAATCGGGATACGATAATAATATCAACAACAAAAAAAACCTTAAAAGATTGAACGTGATAATTTTATTTAAAAACAAAAATACTCTTTCAAAACTACCATCGAAAAATAAATGAGCGAAAAATAATAAAAAAAACGAGTCGCACATAACTGAGCCGAGACGAGAAAGAGAGATAGAGCACGACTTTGAGAAAGTAAAACAGAAGAACGAGAGCGCGAGGAAACCGTGTGGCCATCCACATAATCGCGATTTTGCTGCGGGACTGGCTGGTCGCACGGATCAGGTGTTTTTTATTTACGTCGTCGATTAAGATTACTCGTTTTTTTTTAAATAATTATATTTTAAACTATTTTTTTCCTAACTTAAATTGAGTATATGAATCGCCGCAGCCACAAGGTGGCGTCGTGAGTTGAAAGTTGGAAGGAACAATAGTAGAGAGATGATTGAAATTTATTTTTTTGCGCGGTAAACATCCTGTAGGTGTTGCTACCTTTATTACCCTCTGATTGGAGAGTGCTTGCGGCTGGTAGTTTAGAATGATATGAAAATACACAAAATGGCAAGAAAATAAAGTTTACATAAAAATAAACGTGATGCGTGAGGATTTACTGATGACACACCCTTGAAAATGTCCCACAATGCAATTCCCCTACCACAGACATCACTTATTACTTGGGGAGCATACCTGTCATGGTGCAGAGGGCCAACGTAAAAGCCTTGCATCCCGTACGGTTATTTATTTCTTTGATGGGCCGTCGGAGCCATGAGATTGCCCCTGCTCTTCTGCGGGATTCCTATGTTAGCACACTTCTTCTTCTTCTTCTTGTTCACTTGTATATTAAAGTTATTACATACTACGACTAGCTTATTGCCTGCTGTCAATTTAGTTTTCTAAATGCCTAATGTCGGAATAGAACCAGCCCACCTCCAGTGCGATGTTGTTTCATAGCTGCACCTTTACCAAAAGAGCTAAATGAGCACCTCCTACCTCTTACGTTCCCGAATTTCTGTTGATATTGGCCCATGATGCATTGGCAATGGATCTTGACATTCTAGACATTCCAGTTGTGATACCTTCAGGCACGAATTATATTCCACAGGCATCGGTTGATCGAAGACCCGAAGCTTCCGAGTGTGCTCCGCTGGTACATACCAGGAATATAAGACAGATTTGATTCACAATTCTGATTATGATTGTCACAACCCTGCTGGATGTAACGCACCTCCCAAACTTCGACAACCTTGATGCCGAGCGCACACTACTTCATTGCTGCTGTCCGAACTGTCACCTATTCACCGTGTGCTGGGTGAAGTAGTATTTGCGGGTGAAAGCGTTTTGAGTTGAGTTGAGTATTGAGCGTTGTAAGTGAATAAGTTCAGTGCGAAACTTTCTTAGCTAGTGCGAGTTAAAATTGAATTAAGACTAATCACGTAATCAGAACATAAGGTAAACACACGAAAATATGAACAACAAACAACAACAACAACAAATGAGTTTATATTCTAAAACTATTCCCAATACTAGTTACACGGTTACGACGGACAATTGTTGCAAGACGCGGACAGGTTGTTTATCTGAAGAAACACTATACGTAAGTAAGAACATGAATGAATTAGAGCAATTGAATTATACACAATTACTAGCTATTTGAGAATGCGACAAGTTTACTATGTGCGCTAGCTAAAATTAGAACGGATGAAGTTAAAGCTAATTATTCTAATTTAAATTATATTTATATATCCAAAGGGATTTTATAACTCACACGACCCAAATAAAGTGTTACGGAATCGGAAATTGTTTTCTTCTCGTCTGTCCGGTTGCTGGCGCAACAATGATATATTTGCTCTCTGTGAAACATGGCTTTCTTCTGAAGATGAATTAAACTTCCACGATTTTACCATTAAAACCGCCGCCTTCTTTGGAGTTCGGTATCTTTACTTCCATCTCCAGTTCTTATTCTGGGCGATCTGAACTCCCACGGCATTGCTTGGGGCGAACAATACGATGACAACAGAGCGGGTATTGTCTATGACTTATGCGACGATTTCAACTTGACCATCTTGAACACTGGAGAAGCGACACGAATAGCAAAACCTCCTGCCAGGGAGAGTCGACTTGAGTCTCAATCAAAAATGGTTGCCAAAAAACAGACCAGTCAACCCATGTTCTTTATGACCTAACGACGAGTATTGATAGGCAACATTTTGCATCGGCGGTAACCATTGGTATTGATTCTAACGATCCTTTTCCATCATAGGATGAGTATCGTTTCCTTTCGGAATTGATTTACAAAAGTGCATTAGAAGCTTAGAAACGGCGTGTTCCAAGTGCATCCCTCAAAAGAAGACCCGCCACCCCTGGATGGGATGACGAATGCACTAAGTTGTATCTTGAGAAATCCGATGCGGATCCCTCACGATATCAAGTAGCAATAACCTAACGGATCAGTCCGCATCGAGCTCTCATGCCGTGCGGTTCTATTTTCTTTTGCTGAAGGAAGTATTTTTGCTACCTAAAGCTATAACAAAATCAAACAGCACTTTTCAGTGCTTAACATTACCTGCACAATTTTTATTTTTTACCCTTATTCCTTTTCGATCCTTGTCTGGACCCTACGCGAGGTAATCCGACTTGGATATCGATTTGGAAAATTCCTCTTTGACCCTTCGGATTCTTGTAGAATCTGCTTGGAAGTTGATTAGGAGAAAACGTATAAATTCTAATCATTTTGGAGAAAATGGCGCCTAAACGCAAAAGAAAGGGACAATCTCTGGATTCCCCTTCTACTAATATTGATTTGAGCAATCAATTCGATATTCTTACTGATGATGAGAATGATCCATCAGTCAGGCAAAAATCTTCGAAGCATTCCCGAATTAATGCAGGGAAAGAAAAGGTTCCACCTATTGTGGTAACAAAATCTGATTTTCATGGGCTCCGTAAGGAACTCACGAATTTCATTAAAGATTCTAAATGTTCCTTTCAAATTGGTCGTCGGGGTGAATGCCTGTATTGGCTGAAACCTTGATCGGATTTAAACTTCTCGTGGAGTATCTTGCTCAAAGAGGCATCAAATTCTTTACACATGACACCAAAACTGAACGTCTGTTCAAGGTGGTCTTAAAAGGTCTAGCCAGTGGTGAATCCCTGGATGAGATCAAACAAGAAATTATCAAATTGCTTGGAGTTACACCAGTTCAAGTGATAAAGATGAAAAAGAAATCCCAACCTGGCGATTCTCGCAATGGGATTTCTAACGATTTTTATTTAGTTCATTTTAAATCAAATGAACTGAATAACCTCAAGGCATTGGAAAAAGCCAGCCTTATGCTCCATGTCAGAGTGAAGTGGGAACACTTCAGGAAGACTGGAGGAAATTCGCAACACCTCACCCAGTGCCGTAAATGGGATGGGGTCACGGGACGAAAAATTGTCACATGGATGCCAAATGCATGCATTGTGGCGATTCCTCTCACGCCAAGGACAACTGTCCTGTGAAGGATCCCAAAAAATTTAAATGTGCGAATTGTGGTGGAAACCACAAATCCAATTTTTGGGAATGCAAGACTCGCAAAGCGATCTTGAATTCTCGTGCTAAGCATCAGGTAGGGACCGCTTCACGTTCCCGACCAGGTAATTATTCCTCGGCTGTTAACAACGGTCATCGAGGAGAAAAACCAACATTCGTACCGGAAGGTACGATCAATGCCCAACCGTCAAATTTTCCACTGCTATCTGCTGTTAACAATGGTCAGCGAAGTACAAATGTACCCGTAAGTACAAACAGAGCACAAGTTTTCAATGCTCAATTCTTACCTGCTGGTAGCAATGTACAGCTAGATAATGGAGCTTCCTACGCTGCCGTTACAGCCGGTAGAAACCAAAATTCTACCAGAAATGTTGAAGATTTTGACTTAGGTAGCATAACCGCTCCAAAAATGGATTTTTTACAGAAATCATTAATCGATATGATTAATGGAATGTTAAATACAAACTCCATGTTTGATGCAATTCAAACTGGTATAAAATTTGCAAACAATATTGTCATGACCCTGAAATTCAGCAATGGGTATTAAGACACTGAATATTTTAAATTGGAATGCTCGATCTCTTAAAAAAAACGAAGATGAGCTGTTTAACTTTTTACGAGTTCATAACGTGCATATTGCCGTTGTAACTGAAACTTTTCTTAAACCAGGTGATAAAATAAAAAGGGATCCTAATTATTTCGTACACCGCAATGATCGTCTTGAAAGTCCAGGGGTGGCGTTGCCATAATTGTTCATAGGCGTATCAAACATCAAATTCTTTCTTCATTTGATACCAAAGTTTTTGAAACTTTGGGGGTTTCTGTTGAAACAACATTTGGTCAACTTACACTATTAGCTGCCTATTTACCATTCCAATGCGTAGGTCAGCAAAAGAATCTTCTCAAGGGTGACCTACAGAAGCTTACCCGTAATAGGTCAAAATTCTTCATTATTGGTGATTTTAATGCAAAACACCGATCGTGGAATAATGCTCAAAGTAATTCCAATGGTAATATACTATTTGATAATTGTTCTGCGGGTTATTACACTATCCAATACCCAAACAGCCCAACTTGCTTTTCTTCTGCCAGAAATCCCTCAACTATTGATTTGGTCTTAACTGATTCATGTCAACTTTGTAGCCAATTGGTTACCCATACTGACTTCGGTTCGGATCACCTTCCAGTAACTTTTGAAATATCTCAAGAAATAATTTCTAATCCCAACAGTTCTACTTTCAATTATCATAGAGCTGATTGGAACCAATATCAAACATTCATGGAATATAACTTTGATCCTAATATTCCTTTGGAAACTAAAAATGATATTGATAATGCTCTTGACTCTCTGACTACTTCCATGGTTGAAGCAAGAGCTGTCTCAGTTCCAAAATGCGAGGTAAAGTTCAATACAATTATAATAGGCGACGATCTTCAGCTTTTGATCCGTCTGAAAAATATCCGTAGAAGACAATATCAAAGAACACGCGATCCCGCCATGAAAGTTATCTGGCGAGATTTGCAAAAACAAATTAAAAAACGCTTCTCTGCCCTGAGGAACAAACAATTCGAAAATAATGTGTCAAAATTAGAGCCGACTTCCAAACCTTTTTGGAAACTCTCCAAAATTTTAAAGAAACCTCAAAAGCCTATTCCAGCGCTCAAAGAAGGTGATAAAATATTGCTAACAAATGTGGAAAAAGCTCAAAAACTTGCTGAGCAGTTTGAGAGTTCCCATAATTTCAGTTTGGGTCTTACTAGTCCTATTGAGAATCAGGTTGCTCTTGATTATCTGAATATTTCCTCAGGGGAAAATATTTTTGATGAATCCTGGGGTACTGATTTGGATGAAGTAAAAACTATAACTAAAAAGTTAAAAAATATGAAAGCTCCAGGTGATGATGGAATTTTCTATATACTCATCAAAAAACTCCCAGTGAGTACCTTGTCTTTCATGGTAAAATTATTTAATAAATGTTTTCATTTGTCATACTTTCCTGGCAAATGGAAAAATGCCAAAGTTGTTCCAATTTTGAAGCCCGAGAAAGATCCAGCTGAAGCTTCTAGCTACAGACCAATAAGTTTACTTCCTTCAATCAGTAAACTTTTTGAAAAGCTAATTTTGAATAGAATGATGCTTTACATCAATACAAACTCAATTTTTGCAGATGAGCAATTTGGATTTCGCCATGGCCATTCAACTACTCATCAACTTTTGAGAGTTACTAATTTAATTCGTTCAAACAAATCTGAAGGCTGCTCAACTGGAGTTGCTCTTCTAGACATAGAAAAAGCATTCGACAGTGTTTGGCATGAAGGTTTGATTGCTAAATTGAAAAACTTTAATTTTCCGCTCTATATTATAAAATTAATTCAAAATTATTTAACTGACAGAACTCTGCAGGTAAATTATCAGAATTCCAAATCTGATCGACTACCTGTTAGAGCTGGAGTTCCTCAGGGTAGCATTCTTGGGCCGATACTATATAACATTTTTACTTCTGACCTCCCTGATTTGCCTCAGGGTTGTCAGAAATCCTTGTTTGCTGATGACACAGGCATCTCCGCTAAAGGAAGAAGTCTTCGTGTCATTTGCAGGAGACTGCAGAAAAGTTTGGACATTTTCTCTTCTTATTTACAGAAATGGAAGATTTCTCCCAACGCTTCCAAAACTCAACTAATAATATTCCCACATAAACCTAGAGCTTCTTTTTTGAAACCTAGTAGTAGTCACATCGTTACTATGAGCGGTGTTCCAATTTCCTGGTCAAGCGAAGTGAAATACCTTGGTCTATTACTTGATCAAAAATTAAATTTTAAAAATCACATTGAAGGCATTCAAGCCATATGTAATAAATAT
The DNA here is from genome assembly GCA_024533555.2 of Aedes koreicus. Lineage (NCBI taxonomy): Eukaryota > Metazoa > Arthropoda > Insecta > Diptera > Culicidae > Aedes > Aedes koreicus. Next base: position 16,973 of record JAHHFK020002973.1, on the reverse strand, counting down.
ATAAAATGTTTATATCCTCCTATAAACAGAAAATCCAAACTTTGTCTGAAGAACAAACTACTAATATTTAAACAAATTTTTAGACCGGCCATGCTTTATGCTGTTCCAATATGGTCTAGTTGTTGTGCTACCAGGAAAAAAATACTTCAAAGGATTCAGAACAAAGTTCTGAAGATGATTTTGAAGCTGCCTTCTTGGTACAGTACTTACGAAGTGCATAGAATTTCGAATGTTGAGACTTTGGAACAAATGTCCAACAAAATAATTAATAATTTCAGACAAAAATCGTTGCAATCTTCTATTGTAATGATTAACTCCCTTTATGCTTAGTTAAGATTAATTTAGTTTGTTTTTAGTTTTAAGATTATTATTGTTATACTGACACGCAGGAATAAAAACCTGTTTAAAATACTGAACTGCTAAGGCATGAACAATGTAAACAAAATTAGGTACATATTTTAACAATTAAGGTTGATACGTTACGGTAGTAGCTGGAGCACCTAGATTAACATGAAATGTAAATATGAATAAATTTGGAACAAATAAAGAGTTAAAAAAAAAAAAAAAAAAAAAAAAAAAAAAAAACTAACTTAACGGATGGCGCCACAGATTTGTTTTGATTGGTAAGGCTATTCAGAAACCACATAGATATTTGTGGGGGGATGGGGGGGGGGGTTTCTGACCAAAGTCTACGCTCCATACAAAACTTAAAAAAAATGTATGGAGAAAAGTCTTCGAGAGGGGAGGGGGTGTTGAAATTTTCAAAACTGAGTACGTGGTTTACGAACACACGTCTGAGCCTTACAAATAAACGAACTAATTTAAAAAAAAAACTATTGTACAGATTGCCTAATAGAGTTCAGTTCGAAGTATACTTCCCGATTCTTTCTTAGAATCCGAAATTTCTATTGAGGAATCACGACCCAGAACCTTCGGTTTAGTTTGGACTTGACCCTGCTCTCGAGAAATCCTGGACAAGGACATTCGAAAGAGCCAAGACAGGCGGTTGAAAGTACAACCGTTCACAAACTAAGTAACGCGGTTTTCTGTCTAAACGCAGTGGCTTAAGCGCCACTATCAGTTACGAGAGACCACTGGTCGTGTTTATAATTTTGCCCGATTTATGAGCCCTTTTCTCAGGGAACCTCTTGAACGGTCGTTGGTTACTAACAGCATAAACATAACTCTTGGAAACGCCAACTTCTTAGATTAAACAACAGGAGACAAATGAATTTACTAGACAAGGAACTCTCTGACTCAGCCACGAAACGATAAATAGAACCGGATAGCAAAAAGAAGCGTGTGCTTACCCAAATGAGCGAAACGGGAAACAACAAACGTAATAACTAGAAAATGAGAAGAAAGATTAGTAATTGCCATTTAATTCCAACTACCTTTATTGCTTATCTTGACAGATACGCGTATTTCGTCTACAATGTGCAGATTTCTTCAATGTCGTGTACTAATATGCCCTGGACACCCCTCAATACGTATATCTCTGGAAATACTTCATCAAAGCGTGAAATATTTCGCAGACTGATGAACGTATGTCTGTTCATTGTGTAAAATCAATTTTTGGTGATACTAAAAGCTTTGAGATCGAAGATGGCGTCGATAGAAGAGCAAGTGTGAAAAGCAATTGTGTGCGGTCGCAATGAAAATCCGGATCTGTCAGAAAAAAAACTTGCAAAAAAGCTTGGTTTTCCTGCAAGCACTGTCCATAACGTTCTTAAATCTTTCGATACACGTTCGATAACAGTCAGGAAAGCTGGGAGCGGAACAAAAACGGATCTCAGGAACCACCAGAAGCACGCAAAGGTGAAGCAAATATTGCAGAAGAGACCAGATCTTTCGGTACGTACTGTGGCTAGAAAAATAAAAATGTCCCCAACTTTCGTGCATACTTCCAAGCACCGGCAAGGTATGAAGTCGTTCAAGGTGAAAACTGTACCGAACCGTAATGATAAACAGAATGTCACGGCTAAAGCCCGGGCCCGCAAGTTGTATTACGAATATTTGACGAAGTTATCCTGTGTGATAATGGATGATGGCACATATGTGCAGGAAGACTTTAAGCAGCTTCCCGGAATGTCTTATTATACTACCACGCAACGAAACGGCGTAGAGGAGCATTTCAGGATGAAGAAAGAGGCCAAGTTTCCCAAAAAATATTTGGTTTGGCAGGCAATATTCAGCTGTGGTCGAGCAAGCCAAAGCTTCATCACTACCGGAATGGTAAACATGGAGATATACCGTGAAGAATGCCTAAAGAAGCGATTGTTACCATTCCTACGCAGCCATGACGCTCCCTCGCTATTCTGGCCTGATTTGGCATCTGGTCACTACGCCAAAGATGTTTTGGAATGGTATAAAGCGAATGGAGTCCATGTTGTACCGAAAGAGGCGAATCCACCTAACTGCCCGGAGTTGCGACCTATCGAGCGGTATTGGGCTCTCGTGAAGAGGGAATTCTCTCAATATAAACAACAAGCTACAACTATAGGAAAATTTCGAAAATCTTGGACAAAAGCAGCTAAATCGGTTGCAGAGAAATCTGCTCAGACCCTAATGGCTGGAGTAAACTCAAAAGTTCGTAGTTTCTTCATGCAGCCTAATTAAGTGGCTGTAATGAGTTTTAAGATGACTAATAATGCACAATTAAATGAATGAAAAATGCATCTTGGAATGAACTAACAGCAAATTTGTTTTATTTCAAATTGAATCTGTCCAGATTTTCTCGCGAACAAGCCTTAGTACACGACACTGAAGAAGTCTACACATTGTAGACGAAATACGCGTATCTGTCAAGAAAAGCAAAAAAGGTAGTTGGAATTAAATGGAAATTACTAATCTTTCTTCTCATTTTCTAGTTACAGGTATTCCACTTAAAAGCTCACACTCTCACAAACGTAATGTAATATGTGAGTTTTATTCAAGGAGCGGCATTTAAAACGATACAAAGGGTTTTCAAGTTCTCTAATTGATTTATATTTTTAGCGTTCATTCGTGTTAGGCTTCCTATTTAATGTACAGAAAACAGCAAATCATGGCCATGAAATAAGCAAGCTCACATACCTGCGCAGGATTTTCAATAACTTGACGACTCGATGATGGCGTTGGATGAGGGCTCGACGATTCGAAGATGGCGTTGGATGAGGGCTCGACGACTCGAAAATGGCGACAAGGAACGCCCTAGCAGACAAAGCGCTGAAGTCTGTGGCTATGGCGGCGAAACGTGCCGTAGTATGGCGGGCAACGAAGGTGACTCGAGCACAGTATGGCCGAATTGAAGGTGCGGAGAGAGTGGCGGCTGGACGGAAGAATTCCGATTTGGTCTCGAGAGCCAAGCGACGACGGGTTGTCGTGCTGTCCCGGGAGATTCGCTCCGCAAAGATACAGGGCCAGCGTACCGTCGCACGGCTTCGCGTACTATGCTTCCGCTATGACCGCCCGAGATGGAATGAAACCCGATCTCTCATTGGATGGAATCCGGACCGCGGTACGCTTTTGGCAACGCACGCGCAGGATCCGGGCTCTCGGAAAAAAATGGTCCACAGAGGTTGGAAAAGGCCCTACTTCGACGGATAATTGGCAGTCGTCGGTTAATTCGCTGGAAAGACTAGCGACTTCACTCACCTCCGTTTTACTACCTGCGAAAAGCGGGCGAAAAAAAAATGTGGCGCCCGAGTCTGACGATCCGTCGGACGAACCAGCCACACAGTTACCCTCAATTCGGCGTTGACGATTGCCGGACGAAAACGTAGAACCAGCCCGTACAAAAAAGCGCTAAGCGCTGGAAGTCCACCGCGAAGTCACATTAGTTTTAAAATTTGAAAACCCATTCTAAATCTAATTAATTACCTTTTTATGTACTATTTCCAAATAAAATAAAATTGATTAGCTTACGCGAAAACTTTATTCTTAAAAAGTTAACTGCACAAAAAGAAAGAAAAACGTTTTAGAAAACCACGGATTAAAATAAAACTCACACACACCACTTTTTACCTTTAACGGAAATAAACGCAAGCAAACCAAGCTGAGCTTAACTAGGTAATGGACAGTATTTCGAGCACTTCTATTCACCAGACGAGTCGAAAGCGATATGGATGAGTCAGAGTTACCGTACAAGCAAGAAGGATTCTAACCACCTTTCCCTATTCAAATTGCCGATCTAAGGCCTTCCCAAAACCCAGCGTTTTTTTTTGCCGCCGCTGTAGCGAAAAAATCGCCACTATGAGATTTAAAAACGCATCGCATCTGTTTGTGCGCTCGCATAAGCCGCCATGTAATCATCGCAGCGATTTTTTTCGCTACGATTTCGCTGCCGCGGCGGCACAAAAAACGCTGCGGTTTGGAAAGGCCTCTTTTAACACTAAAGAGGTATTATCAACAATCAATATGAAACTAGCGATTTGAAATTGGTTTACTGTTGTAGAACCCCTAGTTCCGAAGCACACCTTGAAGTCTGCACCTTGCTATACACTCTTGCGCTTTTCAGTACCTTTCGGTACTAGTATCTTTGGCTTTGTTGTTATTCGCTATACACGGTAATCTCAATTTACGCTATTATGACTATAAAGTATGCTTTTTCGAGGGAAACTGGGACTACGCCAAAAAGTATCTTATACTCCCTTTTGCGTAAACTGAATATACGTCAATATGTGCATACTTTTTACTCCTTTTGAAAAGTGTAAAATGCATACTTTTCACTCCTTGTGAAAAGTAAAATATGCATACTTTGTACTCCTTTTGGAATGTAAATGTGCATACTTTTTACTCCTTTTGAGAACTTAACAAATGTGTACTTTTTACGCATTTCAAAAAATCAATATTGCCCGAGTATGGCTGAAAACGGCTCAATTCCGAAATTCAAATTAGTAAGTGAAAAAGACATCAATAAATTACAGTCATGTTTATTAATTGAAATTTTTTTACAAATACCTCTCTAGAGGTTTTGCGCAAAAATTTACTCAGGCATTTTGTTACAGAGTTGATTAACAGACGTTCTGGAACTATTTATAGCAGCGGCTGGCTAGTCAAGAAGAAAATGAATATAATTTTTTTGCTCAGGAAGTACAAGCACATCGGCTCCAAGCTCGGTCCCAAGCTTAATTATTCGTCCCTAATATTGTATCTCTTATAACTGCATCTGGGCATGGAAGACCTGTTTTGTTTCATACAGTGTTAAACATTTGTAATTACTGACGAAAGCAAATATTTAACTTACCTGTCAACTTTGCGAATACGTCTGTATCCAACGTCTGGATATTTCCTAAATTTTCTATACTGCAACAGCCTAAAACAACTCCGGAACTTAAACACGGTGCTTACAAAAATGCTATTTTGAAAATGGCGTCTGCATCAAATCACGGGCAGAGTTAATTTTACTTTTTTCAGCGGTGCCTACTTTTTACGCATTTTTTTGTTGCCGTTGACATACTTGAAAAGGCGTAAAAGGTACTCTTCATTAGTGTATAAAAACTAGTAACTTTTTGACGTATCAACTATAATCTTGAAAATGTGCAAAATATAGTCATAAAATGAGTTTTCCAGATTTACCGTGTATTTTTAGATAAAATATTAGAGTGTGGGGGGGCGGGAGCCACCTTATTAGTTTTAGTCACTCACCCCCCCCACCCACACAACCCCCCTATACAAAAAAAGAAAAAAAGAAAGAAAAAAAATTTTTGAGAGAAAAAAAACCCCACCCCCCCCCCCCCCCCCACAGCGAGGGGGGGAGAAAACCTAAAACCCCCAAATTAGGGGCAAACAATAAACTTGGGGCCCGAGCTTGGCCCCGGTGTACTAGTGTTCCCTGCCCCAACAAATATATTCATTTTCTTCAGGACTATCCAGCCGCTGGTATTATCTCAGGAGCCATCCAAATGACGACGGAGTTCATAGCGTCTCCAGAAGAATGTGTTGCATGAAACAACCCAATACAACATTGAGCTTTTATGGCAACGTTGCAACTTTAACACACTAATTATGGCACAGTTATACCCTCGACACAGTGAAGATTTGATTTAGTTTACATTGATGAAATATTTCAATTCCTATCATAATTAATCGTAATAAAATATAAATTATCAATTAAACGATCAGTTCTCTTTCTGCTTTCGATTGGTACGGTTGAGTTTTGTTTCTTCGTGCGATAGCCTCTTCTATACGGTATTGTAATCAGTTTGCATTGTTCTTTCATCATCAACCCGGTCGCTTTTGTTATAGCAGCAATGTGCGAGTTGAAAAATACTGTGCGATTTACCTTCGGCAATGGAGCGGATAAACCAGCCTTAGGCGAAGTGGCAATTTTCGTCAAAGGCTTGGATGCGGAGCTTGATGAAATTGAAGCTGCATATAGGATAGCAGATGAAAAGTCCCTTCTCGTCAAGTTCAAATCTGAGCGGTCGATGTTGCACGCGCTGACCGCCAACTCTGACGAGCAAGGATGGTTCCAATCGTATCATAAATCATTCGTTGCACGCTCTTCTTTGATTCAATAGACGCACACAATGAGAAGTTCTGCTTCACCTCTCAATCCGACAACTGATGGGCCAAGGTAAACATTGAATGAACATAGCATGAACTTCATCGCCTGTCAATTGTATGCGTGTTCATCACTGCTTGCTTGTACAATTTATTGATTCGTTCGTTGGCTTCTGTTGGTGATTCATTTTCGTTTCCTGATTCGATTGAGTACTAGTGCTCGAAGCTTCCGATCGGATCACTTGGTGATTGTGTGGTACCGCGTTCAAAGCAAAAATGAATCGGAAGCCGAAAAGCACGTGTAGCCAGTAAATACAGCGGGGAAAACAGAAAATATGTAGCAACTAAACGCCAAATATAAATATAAAGTGACACGTGTTCCTTTAGGCCAGTATTTTCTGCTTTTGGTAGATACTGATGATGGCACAGGTTACTTTGTTGGTAATGGTGCGGTATTACCAAGCCGGATGCAGTGGATTCCCTGTCCGGTACAGAAGATTCTTCACATGTCAAAAAACAAACATGTTTGCATTCTTATTGAAATAGAAAATAAGCGAATGTTTGTTCAACGAACAATAATCGATTATATGAATATTAAACCCTCTTCAATTGAAATCTCGATAACGATTTTTCTTGCATGTTATGTTATATAAAATTCATAAGGTATCCATAACACATTGTGTCAATAGTCAATAGACCCATGTTTTTGTCACAGTGTACTTTCCACCTGACAAAGCTTGCATGGCATCATATGAAATATTTTTTCAAACCGCTGAAGCAATCGTATCTCGTTTCCCTCCTGAATTCAAAGTTCATATATATGGTGATTTCAATCAGCGCCATGTCGATTTTATTCCTGATTCTGATAATGAGAGTATTTTACTTCCCGTCGTTGGTGATAACGAAACACTGCAATTTATTTTTGAGAAAATTGCGGTTTTAGGGTTCAACCAAATAAACCACGTAAAAAATCAACAAAATTGTTACTTAGATTTTTTATTAACGAACATACATGAAGACTTCTGTGTTAGTGAATCTCTTTCTCCTTTATGGAAAAATGAAGCTTTTCACACTGCTATAGAGTTTTCAGTTTTCGTACATAATAACGTTAATCCCAACGATTGCTATTACGAGAATACCTTCGACTTTAACAAGGCTAACTATGACAATATAAGACAAAAATTGAATAATGTAAATTGGCAAACAGTTCTTAACAATGAAGAAAATGTTGAATACGCAGTGGAGATTTTCTATAAAATCTTGTTAGAGATCATTCAGGAGGATGTTCCACGCACGAGAAGGCGACGAAATTATAACTCAAAAAATCCAGTCTGGTTCAATAAACAAATCATCAATCTAAAAAATCGGAAACAGAAGGCTCATAAAACGTATAGAAAATACAATAATCAAGCTAATTTAGATACATATATGAACATTTGTGCTCAACTTAATTGCGCTATTTCTGCTGCACTTAATGCGTACAACACGAAAACGGAAAATGAAATCAAGTCATGTCCAAAAAATTTTTTCAACTATGTAAAAACTAAACTAAAATCTGGTAGCTTCCCATCAAAAATGACTTTGGATGAAAGCGAAGGCGATAATGCAGAAGATATTTGTAATCTTTTCGCGACATTTTTTTAAGAAACTTATTCTAAGTTTTCGGATAGTGATCGTGATTTTGAATACTTTTCATACTTTCCTAATTGTTCAAATAATGTAGTTGTTAGTCAAATACATGACCATGACATTTTGTCAGGTCTCCAAGACTTGGATGCCTCTAAAGGTCCCGGGCCAGATGGAATTCCGCCAATATTTATGAAAAATTTGGCAGTTGAGCTTACATCCCCTTTATTTTGGTTGTTCAATAAGTCACTTGCTTCCGGTAAATTCCCTGCAGAATGGAAAAAATCTTTCTTAATCCCAATATACAAATCTGGCAGAAAATCCGATATTCGAAATTATCGTGGAATTGCAATAATATCGTGCATCCCAAAACTTTTCGAATCAATTATGTTTTTTTTAACCCCCCCTTTTTTTTTTTTTTCCCCCCCTTCAAACACAACCAGAAAACAAACGAAACGCGCCCTTTTATCACACTTTTTCTGTTTTTGTCGGAGTCCAATTTTAACTGCAAACAGCAATATAAACAAAAATATGTTTAATCAAGTCAAGCATAAAATAACGAATGCACAGCACGGCTTTTTCAAGGGACGTTCCACCACTACAAACCTTCTCGAATTTGTTGATTACTCATTGAAAGCAATGGATAAAGGTTATTACATAGAAGCTCTTTATACAGACTTCAGCAATGCGTTTGATAAACTTGACATTTCTATGTTGATATTCAAGCTTGAAAAAATAGGAATTGAGTTAAGACTCCTCAATTGGATTAAGTCGTATTTAACTGATCGCCAGCAAATAGTTAGATTCAATGATAAAAAATCAAATCCTATTAAAGTCACGTCAGGTGTTCCTCAAGGTTCACATTTAGGTCCACTTCTTTTTATCTTATATGTTAACGATATATCTTTTATTTTAAAAAATCTAAGAGTTCTTATATATGCTGACGATATGAAACTGTTTTATGAAATAAGAAATGATGATGATATAAATGTATTTCAGAATGAAATCCAGGTCTTTTATGTATGGTGTTGTAAAAGCTTGTTGGAACTAAATGTAAAAAAATGTAATCTTATAACTTATAGTCGAAAACGAAGCACACCAAGTATTGCAGTATCTTTAGGAAATCAAAATATTAAAAAATGTGATAAAATAAGAGATTTAGGAATAATTTTAGATACCAAATTGACATTTGTGGATCATTATAACACATTAATTCATAGAGCAAGCAACATGCTTAATTTCATAAAACGTTTTGGCCACAACTTCCAAGACCCTTACACAATCAAATCATTATATATTTCCTTTGTGAGGTCAATATTAGAATACTGCAGTGTTGTTTGGTCACCTCATATAAAAAAGCACGATGAGCGTATAGAGTCAATTCAAAAGCAGTTTTTATTATACGCACTACGTAGGTTAGGATGGACACAATTTCCCCTCCCTTCATATGAAGCACGTTGCTTGTTAATCAACATTCAATCATTGAAAGAGCGTCGAGATTATGCTATGGTCTCATTTGTTAACGACCTCGTTTCGCAACGAATAGAATCTACTGAATTATTGTCAAAATTAAACTTTTATGTACCTACCCGACAACTACGTAATCGAAATTTGTTTGCTTTAGATCACCATCGTACAAATTATATTAAATTCGGACCATTAAATCAGATGATGAATGCTTATAATCAACATAGTGAAATGATTGACCTTAGTATGCCTCGTACAAAATTGAAAAAATATTTCAATACATTAAGTAATTATAGGATATAAGAACATAAATGTAGTCTACGATTGATTGTTTGACGAAATAAACAAATAAATGCATAGAATGTAGTCAAAAATGACTACCTCAGAATTACCGTGTAGGGTGCTTTGCCAGCCCAAATATAAAATACATATAGAATGGATTATTTTTTTGACAATTGAAGTACAATTCAAATAATAGCTTGATAGCATTGAACACATTTACAATGGAATAAAGGGGTTGTTGTTTAAATATTCAAATTGTAAATATTGTAAATTGTTTTATTTATTATTTTCTTAGGGCATCTTCAGCGGCGGTCTATTTTTAGATCAACTTTATACCTGGTTTGCATCAGCGAAACTTGAATAGAACTAACTAAAATAGATCAACTTTGTGCTCCCCGCACCGGTGTTGCATTTCTTGTTGTTAAACACCTGTCATCCTGTCGATCATTCAACATCAGAGATCAGAAGTTTTTTTTCAGAGATCGCAGATTTTTCACAAACATTTTGCCATTGATTGGTGTGACCAAATACTTTCTATGGTTTTTTTTTTCATTAGGGCGAATCTCGAATTGAGAGATTTTCTCCGGGCTCGCTCTCTATCATTCATAAACCAATCACCTTTACGTGTTTCATTCTAATATTTGTAGAGTATGCTACCCAGCACTGTTGTGCTTCGATCTGTACTAAAGAATCCCGCGAAAGTTTTATAACGGCGCTGTAATGAATGAAAGAGAGCTAGCCCGGAGAGAATCTCTCAATTGAAGATTCGTCCTAATGAAAAAAAAAATACCCTAGATTTTTGATGCCTGTAGTGCGTCGTTAGCTGGCGACAAGGAATACTTGTTCTTTTGTTTAGCTGAAGGTGAGTGTGTGAATGCATGCTTTTCATTAAAACGATATTAGATAATGCTGATTTGTTGTTTGGAAGCGGAAAAACAAGAGTCGAAACGAAGAGGGTCACGTCCTGGATGACGCCTCAACATCGACCGCAATTTCCGTTACCGTAATCAGAAGCTGTTCCAGGAGTACTTTAGCGACACGCAAACCTACAACGAGAAGCACTGTCTGCGTTTCCGCATGCCAAGGGAGGTGTTCCTGGACATTATGCGACCTCGTATGCGACAACAAGAGGAAACTAGAGGCTTCTCCAAAATTTATCTGTATGAGCTATTTGCAAGTGCTTATCATGACCAATCTATGAATAAACCGATTTTTCGCTTCATTACTTTTCATTTCCGAGCAATCGAAATACTATTCGGAATCTCGGAACCTCCGCATTTCGATCTAGTCAGCGTTTTCCGGAAAATGCAGTGGCAGTAAAAATGCAGTAACTAGAAAATAAGAAGAATGATTAGTAATTTCCAACTACCTTTATTGCTTATCTTTTAATTCCAACTACCTTTATTGCTTATCTTGACAGATACGCGTATTTCGTCTACAATGTGCAGACTTCTTCAGTGTCGTGTACTAATACTCGACGAGTATTAGTACACGATACTGAAGAAGTCTGCACATTGTAGACGAAATACGCGTATCTGTCAAGATAAGCAATAAAGGTAGTTGGAATTAAATGGAAATTACTAATCATTCTTCTTATTTTCTAGTTACAGGTATTCCACTAAACAGTTCACACTCTCCATAATTCAAAATTGAGTTATTGTATAGTAAAAGGTGTAGTTTTACTCGATAATTGGTATTATCATGTAGCGTGTAGTGTTTTGGAACGGTATTTTTCTTGTTTCAAATTGCTGCAAGAATAGATCAAAACATATACCAGTTTTAAAATGATGCAAAATAGATCCAGTATAAAACAAAATTTACAACACCGGTGCAGCGATGTTTTTGCGTTTGGTATAAAAAAATAAATCCAATCCACGATTGGGATCGCCGTTGAAGATGCCCTTATTGTTGAATTTATTTCAAACATGATATATTTTATTTGAAAATTTCTTGAATTCCAACCCTAATAAATTTCCTATGGTTATTTTTCTTAACGACCTATTTGGGGTATCATCCAAACCATTAAATAAATGGTTCGAGGATTTTTTTTATCGTTCGTTTAAGGTAATTTTTTTTATCAGGGAAGCTTTTAAACACGATCGATGAAGTAGAATAAATCAAAAATCAAACAATAATCTATTCCTGCGAATCTCCATGATGGCCAAGTGATTTACTCCCTGACTTTATATTACCTCTAAAGCTTGTGCGTCGTACTCAAACGTTCTTGCCTGCCCCTTGTTTCTCTGTCGTACTGATTAGGCAACTCATTCGAATAACAGCGACCACCTTCGTGTTTGTTTACGCAGACTCCTCAAAGTTTTCTGCCTCTCGACCTCCCTTAAGCGCTCCACGGTGTTCATCCGCCTAAACGCATCGTACTTCCTCAACAGATTATCCGCCATTTTGCAAATCCAGCAAGGACAGTTCTACTGTTGGTACTACCCTATTAGGCTTTTGACGTTTAATCACCTTTGCCACTTATAATTATGGTTTGTATTCCTCCAAATGATTTTCCTTCTTATTTGTACTCCGTTGATCTAAATGGCGCTGTAGTGTGCGTGCGTTAAACGTCACTAAGCCTAATATAGTAAATTGTTTTTCGTTATGCGCCCTGAAAAAAAAATACCTTAAACGAACAATAACAAAAATTTCCCAACCATTTTTTTATTGTTTTGGTTAATACCCAAAAAGGTGGGTAAAAAAAATAACCATACGAAAATTATTAGGGCGGGTAGTGTTCTTGACCATGATTTAATTGTCGGTACAACCATGGAATTATTCTCTGTGCACAATCTCTCTTATTCGTTATACTTATGACAGACGTACAACGCTGAGCGTTGTACGAACTGTCAAATACTTTAATCCTGTACACAAAAACACGTACTAGACTAAAGGAGTACAACGCTGTACACGGAGAATATCGAAAATGCTAAAAAGCATATTATATATTCCTTTCTACGCTTTATTCCTTTTAAATCACTGCAATGCATAAAAAGTATGCATTGCATCAAAATATTTTATGCATTGCAATACATTTTAGATAATTATTATTTTTCGTGCATATTGCGTTACCGGCGTTATATGTTTCAATACATTCAGCCCACCAGTTCCACTCCTTTTATAAATCAGATTGGTTTTCTATGACATTCCGTCAAGTGAAGTCGATTCCAATTTTGATTGTTCAAATTATTAAAACCTCAGTGGATACGCAGCAGATCGGCACTGACGGTTGCGTTTTTTTTACCTTTCAATTTTATTGTTGTTGATTCTGCTTACAAATGGAAATAATCGAGTTCAAAAAATCTACTAGTTCGACAGCAAGAAGCGTTCTAGGTTCTGAGTGCTCGAGATGATCCCATAGCAGCATCAACGGTACAAAAGGAGCAGGCGCTCTTTCTGGAAATTGCTATGGAACCGACGGGATGGCAGGCACTATGGCGGATTCCTCGCATCGTGTGCCAAGAACTATCAACCAAATTTCCCACAGTCGTAAGGGGGCTGTCGAGAAGGTGAGTAGATTCGACGATCAAGTTGAAAATTCAATTTTCAAATATACAGCAATATTTTTAGGTTCTTTTTGACGACCATAAAAGCAATCCTCGTAGTGGAAGCAGTCGGGAATGGCGAATTTCATCTGCCAGAGAAACAGATCCTTCCATTTTGTGCCCAATTGCCCAATTCCAATCGAAGCCTGTAGGCTTGAGATCAGTTCGTCAACGGTAGCAGATTGAAAACAAATTACGTGGGGCTACAAACATTCCTTATTAAGTTTAAATTTACGTATTTTGTATTCTGACAATTATTTAGCTTGCGTTGTAATCTACGAATTTGATAAATAAACAAACTTGATTTATGCATTGGAATGCATATATTTATACAAATATGCATTGCAATGCATATATTTAAAGTATGCATTGGAATGCTTAAATTTGATAAAGGCATTGGTATGCATGTATTTGCTTTATTCTCATCAATGTATAAACCTAGTTTATTGATTCCAATTACTGAATGGATCGAATATGGTTTTAGCATAAAATTTATGCTTTTTAGTATATTTGTTTTTCTCCGTGTACGTTGTATGTCTGTCCCATGCATTACCGTTTATTTGGTAGCACTGGATTGTAATGAAATTATACCAGTCGTTAGAATGACCTACAAAAAGTAATAAAGGATAAAGGGAAAGCAGATTGTTAAATGCATTTGGATTAGTAAATCTTCAATAATTAAACATAAATAGTGACGTTTTATTTGCACGGGCAGCATTGATTTTTATGTATTATACAGTGGTGTCACCCACACAACTTAACCATCTGTGGCACCTCGGTGATCCAGTTCCTTGGCCCAGTAAGTCTAACGCCAAACAGCGAGATTGTAAAAAATAAAACACTCCTCTCAAAGTTGACCCAAAGACATTTTCATCAGCTTTGCCATTAAAATTAACTGAGAAGATTTTAAAATTTCCATCCAGTAATATCGCGTTGCTCTCCGCATTAATGTTATTTGGTCCGGTTGATTAAAGTCTTGTTTCTTCGGCTAAGTGCAAAGATTTTGCTCACATTTTCAGTGTCTCGTAGTTTCATTGTGTTCTAACCTCAAACGTTAATCAAAACAAAAGGATTTCATACCTGGCTCGCTGAACCAGACGTTAAAAAAGCACATCGAAGACAGAATGGCTGCCGTAATCCGTCTGAAGAGAAGAGTGGATGAAGATCCACTGGATGCGTTTGTTTTGAACTGCAAACGGCAACGGACCGATCCCGCTCAACAACAAGATCCGACAGATAGTGCCACCACCCAGATCCCGCCCGGTGAAACTTCCACAGTGTTGAAATTTGCAGGAACATTTCCAAAGGTTTGCGATTTTCGCTTTTATCAATTTAGAGAATGTTGCTCGAATAAAATCGTTGATTTCTAGGCGGACAGCATTCCCGTACACCTTCAGCAGCGACTGTCCAAGGATGACGCCAGGGAAGTTATCTCGCGAGTTCATCGGCCGAAGATCGCCTCCCGAAATCGGGAAGCATCACGTCAGAATGCCCAAAACAGTCGGTTCCGGATTGTGAATTGCACGCGATCGCTCAGTCAAGTCGAAGGAGTTGTGGAAACCACAATCGTGGATGTCGAGCGGGATATCATTGCAGCAGCAGCAGCAGCATCTGCGGCCATAGCATCAACAGCCTCTGCTGCGGTTAGCAACGAGGATAGTGTGGTTGAGAAGCGACATGCGGATGAACCGGAGGAACAAGGTTACGTTTATGATCTGTATGTCGTAGACGAGACGCAACCGCAGGTGCACATCCCGTTCATACCGGACAATCTGGACGATATCAGGTTGGTTTTGGTTGAAGACTTATACTATACGTTTTTCTCGTACATTTGAAGGCCCTGCTGTGTAGGAGGAAGGACAAGTAGCCGAAGTAGCGTACAACGGCTAAAGCCAAAACTTGACTGCTGAATTTAGTTGCGTTCAATTGCGAATTAGGGTTTAGTTTCATCTGACACGGAATTATTTCTCTCTTTGTAAATTAGCATACATTTTCATACCTAGTTGTTATACGTACAAGCATTTAGTGAAGATGAATACCACAATCTTTTCCTGGTAAATATAGAGAACAAATAATTCAATACTTTTCTTCGGTGTTGAAAAGTATTTGCTTAAAACTGAATGTAATGTGTTTTTCATTTGACCAACTAGAGAAATTGAGAAAATAATGAGCTATAAAAATACTCTGGAGGCAAGTATTGAATTATTTATTCTTTGTTTGGGAAATTATTCATAATGTTTGTGTGGTCTCGTGATACTGTAGTGTGGTAAAAAAAAACTAGACTAACGATGAGATTCGAACCTTTCCGAGGATGACGGGCGATGCTTCAGCCGTCATTTGGAGTAAGAATGATAGGATAGTGAGAATAAACAAATTAGCATAGGTCAAAATTATTCAATTTAGTTGGACTAATCATTGCATTTTAAAATGCTTGTACTTTGTATTACTTTACTGGGAATCCTTCAAACGCTTTTTTTTTTTAGCTTGAATCGTTTGGATCATAGAGATTTAGCAAGTTGAACATAAAAGCGCAATTCGATAAACGTGTCTCACAATGGTACATCCCGTTTAATACATAATAATGACTCAGCTTGTAGTTAACCAAAACAGTTAACGTTGTTAGCTTTGTGGCGAGTCGCCCACTCATAGTGGGACATCTACTATCTTGTCACAGAAGAATTGATTATCATACATATGATTGTTTTAGTTCATTTAATTGCATTGTGCCCTAAAAACAAGTCATCATGCTACCATAAATTATACTAAAGACACGAAAAACATTTATCTAGTTAGCCGAATTTCTAATGTCATTCCACCAAACTTGCTTTAGAAAATGAATCTCTCCGCTCGAAACGAAAATCTAACATTTTTCGATTTCATCGACAGGTAAAGGCATTTTTATTTCAGCCAATCGCATCTAACATTGTCCCACTATGTAGGGAACTACCAGAGCATCGGTATAGTAGAGCAAATGCCAAATAAATCTTTTCTTTTTTTCTCTCCCCGAATCTCTCCTGCTCTCCGCTATGCGCAGTGTTGCCATTTACGATGATCCGTTGTACTCGAGTCATCGTGGTTTGGGCGATCGGTCGGACTCGATGGGTGAGGAATCGGAAGATTCCAACGATGAAAACAACTGGCGCAACGATTATCCCGACGAGGACGAGGACGTGTTTGGAGATTGTCAAAGCGTAGGTGACGATGACATGCGGCGGGCCGTCGAAGAGCTCGATCTTGAGGGCGATCGCGAATTGTCGTCCGACGAGGAAGACAATCATGTATCCCGCGACGATGACAACGGTGGATTTGCCTACCCTGTGAACGATGAGGGTGATGATGAGGAATACCGCGACGCCGATGACGCCGGTTTGAATGCCACCGATGTGGAACGATTTGGCACGTCTTACGCGAGATACAAGGCCAGGGTTCTGAAGCGTTTGGAGAAAAACAGCGATTCGGAAGAGTACGATTCGGAAATCGGAAGCGACGATGATTTTAAGTCATCAGACAGTGGCAGCGATAGTAAGGAGAATTTTGACTTGTATGATTAATTGGTGTGTTTGATTG